>JARLTB010000232.1:4102500-4140000 GCA_030141615.1 Unio pictorum | reverse complement strand
CTAATAGTACACTTTTAAAGCGTTTAACCATCTTGCACAAGTGAGTCTCAAACCACCTGGATTTGAGAATTGTTTGCACCAGAAGGCTTATTTAATATAATCCAGATTTACAGATTCAGCAGATCTGGATTGGGAAGAAACACCATCAATCATGACTGCTTGCGCAGATGAAAGGGTATCTCCATTTTTCTGGGCATTTTCATTGCATGATTGCTGAGGTCATTGACTAAAGATTTTGCCAGTCAGATTAGAGTAATCAGAATGAACCAACACTTTTAATTCCATATCATCTGAGATGTTGGAGGTTAAGCATACTCATTCAGGCTGTTCCAGTCAATGGAATTCACAATGAATGCCATGAATCTTTTTAGATAAAGGATTTTCTGAGACTAAAAAAGAGTTTGCCATTCCATCTGGTTGCAAATATGACCAACAATGGTCAATTCCATCAGGCACGTATCTGAATAAAAACCATGGTATGATGAGACCATTTGATTTTATCGAGTTGATTCCCCCATTAACCAAGGAACATGCATGAATAGAGTACACTTTGGTCACTGCTAGGATGCTGAATGTTATATGCCTTTGGAAGCAGAACCAGCCTGTGATAAAAAGCAGGGTGAAGATCCAATGTTAACATTTTTATTGCTCTTTTGCTGGAAAATTGCATTTTTAAGTGGGTCTACCAAGATGTTTAAAGCTGCAGAAACTCTGGACAAATACAAAGATGTGCTGAAAATGATTTTGAGTCCACGGTCTGATCCATCAATGGTTGTCAGAAATCTTGTCCCATTAAGCAGTACATTGGTGTATTCTGGCCTCCTCCTATCATGATCTGTGATAAGGGCACCATGAGAATGGAACTTATTCAGGTAGAAGGCTTTTGTGGAGAGAAATGATTGTCCTCAATCTGACACTAGGTATCTGATGGCATTCTAGGTAGGTACTTGATGACATTCTAATTAGGTACTTGATGACAAGCTAATTAGGTACTTGTTGACAATCTAGATAATACTTGATGACATTCTATTTAGATACCTGATGACATTCTAATAAGGTACTTGATGACAAGCTAATTAGGTACTTGTTGACAATCTAGATAAGTACTTGATGACATTCTATTTAGATAAATGATGACATTCCCATTAAGAACTTGATAACAAACTAGATAGATACTTGATAACATTCTTGATAGGTAGTTGATGACATTCTATATAGGTACTTGACGACATGATAAATAGTTAATTGGTGACATACAGGATAAGCACTTGATGACATTCTAGAGAGGTGCTTGGAGGCATGCTAATTACGGTAGGTACTTGGTGACATTCTAGACAGGCACTTGATGACCTGCTAGATAGGTACTTGAACACAGGCTAGATAGGTACTTGAAATGCTAATTAGGTGCATTGAAATATTCTTGATATGCACTTCATCATATGCTAGTTAAGTACTTGATTACTTGCTAGATAAGTTAATGATTACATTCTAGATTATGTACTTGATGACATTCTAGATAGGTACTTGATCACAATCTAATTAGATAATTGATGATATCCTAGATAGGTACTTGATAACATTATAGATAAGCACATGCTAGATAGGTACTTCATGACAAGCAAATTTGGTACTTCGTTATATTCTAGATAGGCAATTAATGACATGCTGAATAGTTACTTGGTGACATGCTAAATAGTTATATGGTGACATGCTAGATAGGTACTTGATAACATGATAAATTGTTACTTGGTGACATGCTAGATAAGTACTTGATGACATTCTAGATAGGTATTTGATGACATTCAAGATAAGTACTTGATGACATTCTAGATAAGTACTTGATGACATTCTAGATAAGTACTTGATGACATTCTAGATAAGTACTTGATGACATTCTAGATAGGTACTTGATGACGAGCTATAAATGTACTTTATGGCATCTAACATAGGTACTTGATGACATGGTAGACTGGCATAAGACCTGATGACATACTAAATAGGGACAAGGTAGGTAGGGGCATGGCAGGTAGGGAAATACCCGGTACATCAAGATATAATCAAAGAAGCTTTTCTACTGTTAAAATCTAAAAGTAAGCATGTGCTGATGTTACTATATCTGAATTCATTAAAGCATTTAAATCTTAACTGGGTTTTGATTCGTCTGTATCATAATTCATTATGGCTTTTAAATCTTACATGACTTTTCACTTGTCTGTACCTGAATTCATTATGGCTTTGAAATCTTACCTGACTTTTCACTTGTCTGTATCTCATTAAGGCTATTAAATCAAACCTGACTTCTGACTCATCTGTATCTTAATTCATGAAGGCTTTTAAATTTTACCTGACTTTTCACTTGTCTATATCTCAATTCATCCAGGCTTTTAAACCCTGCCTAACTTTTCATTTGTCTTATCTGAATTAAGGCTTCTATATCTTGCCCGACTTTTGACTTGTCTGTATCTTAAATTCATTGAGGCGTCTATATCGTACCTGACTTTTTGACGTGTCTGTATATGAATTAAGGTTTTTAAATCTTTTTGAATCATCCCATAATGAATACATTGAGGCTTCGAAATCTTACCCGACTTTTGACTGTTTCCTGCTTTTGTTTCACCTGGTGCCAGAATAAAATGTCTCATGTGGCAATATTTCTTTTTATTTATATCTCTTGCATGGACTAATGTTTTACTTTTTTGTGACTTGTGGGTACATAATTATCTGTCTGCTGTCTCAGTATCAATAGTCCCTGCCAAAAATATGTTACTTACCCTGAACTTGACACAGTTTTAACCCTGCTGTATCAATGAAACACTCATCTTTTATTAATGCTGTGATTTGCTGGCTGAGATCTATAACCAGGAGATATACTGCACGATAGCTCAGGAAAGTCTGGTGGGTAGTGTAAAAAACATATTGTCCAGCAAAATCCCACATTCCCAATTTTGCATATTCCTCCATGCTCTTCTCTAGTTTGTCTGAATTTGCATTGACTAATTGGAGTATTTCCATCACTGCATCCTTCTTCTCATTTTCTCTAGCTATATCACTGCTTGCTTCAGGGCTCAAAATGGCAATGTGAGATTCAACAGGATGAGATAATGTAGGCATGACGTCTTCATCAATATCTTGCTTGGCACTAGCTGATACATCATGATGGCTATGTCCATTATTTGCAGTGATGACATGGGTTTCCATCTCCTTTGGCACCTGTTCTTTGTCATTTGACTTCTGTTGAACTTTCTCATTTAAAAGCTTTACAAGCCACTGCAATCTCAAGTATTGCTCTGCATCTAAAATGAAGAACATATTAATCTGTAGCATTGAAGCCCTGTATGATATACTAATGTGGGTTATCTAATAGAAAGGCAGATAGATTTAGCTCTACAATGATACCAAATAATCTGGACATTTTAGTTGCACTACAAAACACAGAGGGAAAAACCAAATTTTATTCACACATTTTATTTCCACCCAAAATTTGCCTGTGGTCAGAATCCAATTTTGGGTAAAGATTTTAGACTTAATGGCCACAGATGTAATGCAGACTGGTCTGAAGTACACACAAACAGGTGAACCTGTGCAAAACATAGGACAAGGTGGACACTTTTAATAAAGAGTCTTGTCAATACGAAATATATGGAGCTGTTAAGCAAACAAAAAAAAAAACCTTTCACCCTCTGCTCATGTCAGAAAAAGTCCCAAAAATGTGTGTGTGTGTGTGTTTGTGTGTGTGAATAACTATCAATAAATCAAAAAATAAAAGAAAGAATGAAAATGTATACTAAGTAGTTGGAGCATCTGCTTTGGACACAGGAGGTCAATGGTTGAATCCCCAGCTAAGTCTTACAAAAGACTTTTTAAAAATTTGTATCAACAGCTGCATTGCTAGGTGCTTAGAAGTTAATATTAAGACTAGTTGTCCTCATGTCTGGATAATGTTACTATTTTGGACATGGTGCTACGTGTTTGTGGCATCATGTCCTAGTGCTCCCAATGCTAATACCAGATATATTACATCTGGTGGTACCAAACACACACACAGAGACATATATGCATACACACACACACAGACAGATGTACACACACACACACACACACACACAAACACACACACACACACATACATACATACATACATACATACATACATACATACATACATACATACATACATACATACATACATACATACATACATACATACATACATACATACATACATACATACATACATACATACATACATACATACATATAATTGTTTCATCTGCATAAATGGAACAAATCAATGCAACCATGATTCTCCCCTGGAAGTTTCCTCTCTGCCCTCAGGATATAGGAGATGATTCACAACTTTGAAACTGTTCCTACACAACCTTTAAAGTGCACACACATGCTTGTGTTATGTAATTATTTGCTTGTTAGTTTTAAAACTTGTTTAATTTTGATATCATTATATGCTATTGGAAAGTAACATTGTATGCTGGACTTGATCTCGTCCAATATTTCTGCTTTAACTGACTGACTTTTCTTTATTTCATTTATGTAAACAGCTACTACAAAACTAAATTATATTTTATGTATTATCTTGATATCATGATCATTATTAATTGAAGTAAATATGTTTATTTGGGTCAAAGTTTTGGAGTTTCCTAAGTGAATTATACATAACCTTGATTATTGCTTTGTAAACATCAGGGTCATTAGAAGGATATATTCCATAAAAAATGCTATTTTGTGACCTGAGGTCAAGTAGAAAACAATAAATATTATGTAACTGTGAGGACTTGGTCATTTGTGCTTTAACATCTAGCCCTTTTAATTTCCTTTTTATGCTGTGATCAGGAGTTTTGGGCGGAAAACTTTTCCTTCAAACTATTGATTTTAAGGGATTATTTTGTCTTGAAATACAAAAAGGTGCTCTGATAAAATGTTTGGATAGGCACAATTAATGGAATTTACAGAACAATGTATATTCAAGCCTGGAATTTTATTCTGTGAGGTAACAATAGACGTGCATCAACATTTCAACAGCTATCACATCTATTTCAGTTTGGGGATTTTCTGGAATTTTACTGACTTTTATTCAGGATTTTAAATTACTAGGACTTGTGTCTGTTATTCTTGGATAATTTTAGGATTTAATTGACAATATTGAAAGATTTTTTTTTCTTCTCATATTTACTTTGTGTTCTACGGTAATATATATATTTGTTAAATTTTACAAAGCTTGTTGTCTTTCACTCTTTTTTGATCCTTATTTTAAGAGCATTGATTCATAATACTTGGTATTATAAAAATAATTAATTTTTTTCAGTAGCATAGTTACTGAACTTGACTGTACCAGCCTTGGACCATGTCCCTGAAGTCATGACCTGAAAATGATTAACGTTTAAGTTCTCCACTCAACGGTACTATATATAGTGACTAAGAAATTAAGTCCATGGGATCGAGTCCAGGATTTTGCAGATTTGATTTCTACCATCAAATCCGCTTGGAGCCTTAATGGACCCTTTTGTTGGTTGGTTGGGGGGGGGATTAAAGTATCAATTAAATGCACAATACATGTGTATTAGACATACTGTATTGTTATAAATATACCACCATCACTCTGCTATGATTGAAACCATCATGCATCTAAAAGTGTTCAGTTAATAATACATGAGTGCACACAACATATAACGATCTGTTTGTTCAACAGTTATGCAGCTCTAACACAACTACATATAGCTAAGAAGAAATATATTTTATTTGTTTGAGTAAGAAATAAAAAGAAAATACTGTCCAACTGTTATATTAGTAATTTTGACTGACCATTATTTTTCATGTCAACCTGTTAAAATGTCCAGAGATAGTTAAACATTTTTGTACAATATTAATGAAACGGTAAGGTTGACCTACAAAACATTCTCTTTTTACCTTTCTAATGCAGTTGTTATCTGAATGTGGTTAACTTAAAGTATTTAACTTCATCTGTCTTCCTCTAACCCAAACCCCTAGGTCCTTCTGTATTAAGGTTTCATGGCTAATGGCTTATATGGTTAAGTACAGATACCACTCACCATGCAGCTATGTTACAAAGCAGGTTAGCATGCAGCAGAGGATGATTAAAAGCCAAAGGGTGCATACAGAAAGCAAAAAGCAAAAACATGTCAATTGCAAAAATTAGCTTGTTTTATGGTGCAAAATTGGTTCACTAATATCATGAATCTGTTGTAAATGATACCCATGATTTACTAAGTTCAATGATGTTGTGAGCTTGACACAAGATATTAGCACATGACTGACTATACATTTTGGCCAGAATAAATAGTAGAGGAAGAAGCTTGGAAAATCTGCAAAGAACCACCAAACCATTGGAAGCTACTGGCAAGCTATCTCATATGCCCCTATTATCCAAGGTGACAGTTATCCTTAAATGTGAGAGCTATGGACCACTTGGCCCTGATGGATTTCCTAAGCTCATTAATATTCAATATAAAAGATGCCTTTACATACTTTAAGAAAGCTAAAAGATTTCAGTAATAGACAAGTGAATTTTTTGGCAAGCTAACATCAAAATGGCAATCTTAAGAACAGTTTACGTTAACAACATACAATGTTGGTCTTAGATCATTCACCACATTTTATAAATGTTATCTTTCCTACATTGGGCAATATAAATATTACAAGGGCTTGCGGTAATTATGGTTTTATTAACATCATTTGCACAACCCTAACCCTGATAATGCTGTGGTGTATTTGCATTACCTCACTACCTATTAAGAATATTTACTTATGTCAGTGGGGATGTTGTTCAATACCATTAAACAGTATATTTAAAACTTTTTAAATAATTCCTTTTCTGGTGTTGGTATTATGTCATTTTTACTTCTCAAAATCCTTAAATCTGAATAACATCCACATCTCTTATTTAGGTATACAAGATTGATCATTCTGGATACAGTGAACATAAAATTGGCCTTTTTAAGAAATATTCTTTTATGCCTTGGTAAAATTTAGTATTCATTGCATCCTGGATATTGTTTATAAGTTAATCTAGAATTAAAAAGTGTGCCCTCTTTTCGAGTGTTAAAAGTTTTGTAAAGTTTGAATTAGAGACATTACCTCAAATTACATTAAAATAGTCCAGGTATGCATAAATACAATTTTTATAAAATATGACCCTACACTGAGTTATATGTTTTCATCTTTCCAAATGGCCAAAGATATGAATTCACCTTTTGTGAAACATGTTTAATATGAATAGCCAAGAGAGACTAATCTACGATACGAATACACCAATAAATTTAATATGAAAGGTCACATTAGTGCTCCCATTGTCAAAAAGAACTTGTAGTTCGTCACTGTCTATCCCTGCATACAAACAAATTTGAAAAAGGCTAAACAGATGCAAAACTTATCCACAATATTCCCTCATGCTAAAAATGAAACACATCCAATTTAATTTCTTCTATCTTTACATTCCAAAATCAAAGAACTCTCTAAAACATTTTCCATATTTATGGCCACTAATTTGTAATAGTAATCCCAATATAAATTTGAGAAAGTACAAATATAAATGCATTTATTAAAAATCTAATTGAGTGGATGAAAAGTTGAACCTCTTTGGTTTAACAAATACATTAGAACTTAAATTAAAAATTCTCCAACCTTCAACTTTGGTGTCTCACTATTATGTATGCTGTATAAATTCAGATGGCGCATGTTCTGGCAAACTTTTGTTGCTTACAGGCCAATGATTTAATTGAGGATGGGGTGGAGTTTGATCATTTTTCGTTCTTGTACCACTAGGCAATACTTTTTATTCAACCAAAGTAATGGCTATAATATGCCATTTTACATATAAATCTGAGAATATTTTTTCATGCTATTTAATATTCCTTCATAACCAAATTTCAAAAATGTGATTAAAATGAGATATTTCTGTCTGCCACTGAAATTGATTGCTTTTTGTTTCTTTGGCAATAAACAAACTATATAGTAAATCTGGATATTCTCAGATCAGTCTAAAATCAAGTGTAATAATCTTTGAACTTTCCTTCACCAAATATAGCAAATAAGCATCATTACCACAATGGTTTAAGCAGAAATCTACAAGAGAGGGAAATAGATACTGAGATTTGGATTTATGACATACTTTGCTCTTGTGTTATCCATTCTCCAGTTGCCAAGGAAACTTTGCAGCATTCTGTCTGAATATCTATCCCCTCTGTGCTCTGTCTCTCCCATATGTTCACTTCTTTTCCCAACAGTCGCTTTGTCAATGTTGTTTTCCCAACATCATATGGACCAACGACCATTATCCTAATATTGAAAACCTTCTCTTTTCCATTTCTAAGAGCCTTTCTGTACATCTCAATGGATATTGGATCCATATATAGGACCTCTGATGGAATGACTGGATCTGAAACAGAATGATGGCATTCAATGCAGGATTCATATTAATTTTAATGATACATTTTACACCCTATTAATTAAATCAAATATATGAAAATTAAATATTATATTTAAAAGCCCTAGCTATATTTCTTCTCTAAATAATTCCTATATTAAAAGATGGGGAAAGGGTCTTATGTTTTACTGAATAACGCATAACAATGGCTACAACAGTGGTGAACTAATGAACAGTGAACCACATTCCTGACATACCACCACAATGACCAAATAAGAACCACAGTGAAGCATGCTCCAGATATACCACCACCAATTGCCAACTAATGACCACACTTAAACATGCTCCTGATACCTACCACAATATCAAAACTAATGACCAATGAAGCATGATTTTCACATACCACCACAACAGCCAACTAATGACCAGTGAAACATGATCTGGACATACCACCACAAAGGCCAACTAATGACTAGTGAAACATGATCTTGTAATACCACCACAAATGATGAGTTGTCTAAAAGTTGATTTGAAAACATATAAATGATTATAATATATCTGATCAGACTCACACTCACTTTCAACTTCTTCCTCAAAATACAAATGTTAAATAAATGGGGTTTAAGTGTAAATGTTGACAAAAATTGTCAGAGTTCAATTATAAAATATATATTTCTTTAAAATCTATATCTGAGACATTCTTGCTAATTAGAGAAACATAATCTAATATCTTGTCTCTAATATCATCATTTTCAAAATCTAAAACTAATTGTATATTCTGTAAATAATCATTTAATTAATTTGCAAAAAACACAACTGCCTGTTCTCACTAGACTTGTTAAACCCAAAATGATTAATGTCCTTAAGGTCATGGGGTGAGTGTACTGTAAAGATTCTGCTTGGGGTGAGTGTACTGTAAAGATTCTGCTTGTATTGTTTTGGAAGGAAACCGGAAAACAATTAAATCATCTAAAAGTCCCTATTACAGTCAAATTAAAAATTTGGGAGTCTCTGAAATATAAATGAGGGTAAATGTAAATGCTGATAGTGAAACAGTCTCAACATACTACAGTGAAACATCCCTTTGATATCATAACACCACAATAGCCAACTAATGACCACAGTGAAACATCCCATTGATATCATAACTCCACAATAGCCAACTAATGACCACAGCATTACATGCTCTTGATATACCACCTGTTTTTGGAATACTTTAAATAAATAAATCCTGAGAATAATCTAGCAACAAACTAAGATGAAAGAAAGTGGTGAAGAAAGGAGGGCGGGGAGGGATCAACAACTGTTAAATGCATAATTGGCAATAAAAATGAATTAACCTTCCTGGATACATACTGAAATAGCCAACCCAGGATGATCTATGTGGGTATTGAACCCATTATCATTAGATTTCTCAGTCAAGTGCTTAATCAAATATGACGACTCCTTGAATTGACTGAATTTAATTGTATTGGAAGAATTTATTGATAATATTACAAAACACTTTTTATGATTACTATCTCACTGAGTGATATATATTTGATACACACCGCTCCAATGGTATACCTATGGTATTAAATTCAAATACAGTAATAAATACAGGACAATAATAACATAAATTCATAATGTATTGAGTAATAGTTTTATTTAACAATGAGCTAATCTTATTTGCATTACAACTCTAGTGTGCAATCATCTTTGCCACCATCAGAAGAAAGTACCATCTTTTTTGTTGCTTTGTTTTTTAAGCCAAGAAATCATTACTTCACAAGTTCACACATTCTGTTTTTGCAGAAATTTTCCGTTTTTAAATTAGAGATCCAAAAACGGATTAATATTATTTTGATACACATAAAAGTAGATTTACTATCGAAGCAAAATGGATGCATTATGGGATAGGCCGGTACCGTAAATTTTGAATCAAATCTAAATGACGTTTAATAAATGTTACGTTCTAACACAATTATTTCTAAAGATTATACGAGTATATTTCAAGGACTAAATATGTGCGCTATTGAGGCAAATTCTGACTCTTATAACACGGATAATATTGTTGTAGTTTATAAAAGTAAATAAAATTAATAGTCTATATCCACTAGTTGAAATAATAATCATAGAATAAAATCTCGCAGCCGCTAAAAATATTTTGTTCGTATTTTTGCATATATGGTGTTCCCCTTTTAATTTAATTAAATTAATTTATTTGTGTCCTTTTCTTAAAATATAACACACGAACCTTTAAAAAGAGAATGTTCGGTTTATTTCGTTTGTTAAATATAAATATTTCTTGCAAAATAGAGCTGTGACAAGAAATGCGCGATACACAACCAGTAAACATTTCCAGACGCCAACCGCTCGAAACCGGAATGAGAGGCACGCGCCACGATGAAAAGCGACACCTGGTGGGACTATTTTGTGCACTGCCCTAGACTGGTAATGGCTTCTCAACCCGATCGTAGTCGTCCATAACTATTTTTTATTTTTGTCTGTTAATTTTGGTTGATAAATAGAACGTACCTCACTTAACAGTAAGGAAATGGAAATACATAGATAAAGCAATATTAATATTAAATTTAATAACAATAAATATAATTTTATTTCAACTTAACATTAATAAAGGCGACACTACATAACGAAACTGACATCTTTTTTCTAAATTTAAATAAAAATGTTTAAAAGTTTCAGTAAATAAGTTTGTAATTTTATTTGTGATGTCAGGTAATAATTAATGTCACTAAAATAAATTAAATTATGTCAATAAAATAATAACTATTGTAAATGAAATAAAATAAATTATGGTAATAAAAAAGAAATATGGATTACCTGGGTACTGTGTCCTGTATCTAGTGATTTGATTACTCCCCCAGCCTGTTACATACAGAAGTCCTTCATCACAGAATATGGCCCATGGAAGAATTGGTATTCCCTGTATTCTGACAATGGACACTAGTTGACATTCAGACGTAAGGTGGTGAATACAGTCATAAGGGATCTTATAGTTACACACAAACAGACTTCCATGTTTGTCTATAGCGATGCTTTCGGGATTCTTCAAATCTTTATGTTTGTAGATATATTTATATTTACTGGGATTCTGGACATCGTAGGCATATACACCAGTATCAGGGGATCCAACACTACACGAAATGTAAATAATGTTCTGTTTTGCCGTAATGGAACTTGACCAACTTGACTTCACTTTACAAATCTGATGAATGGTGCCAACAACACGTCCATCATTACTGGACACAATACACCAACACACCGTGTTTTCCTTGACACCACACACAACAAGATCCCCATTGAATGACATAACACCATTATATTCATCCAATCCTCCCTGTACACGTAAATCCCTAGTCCATCGTATAACAGGTGTGGTGTGTGTGGACATAATTTTTATCAGACCGTTTTTTAGAATCACTGCGATTTCCGAGTTGTTGATAAGACAGATGGCCATTGGTCGTGACTCCAGTCCGTCTGTCTCGTACAGTAATCGTCCATCTTGGAGTCCGTGAATCCAGACTTTATCGTATTTCCAGTCTATGACGAATATCTTGTTACTAAAGACCACGATACCGCGATACCAGTGAAACTCGTTGGCTGTGGAAATAAAGTGATATACACATTAATACACATCTACAAAAAAATACCAATATGGAGACCTATATTAAAATAATAAATAGCTTACATACGTCGTCTTATCGTTACGATAAATTTAATTTCTGACAATAAACAAGTTTTCATCGACATCTTTGATTATTATCATATTTACAGACACACAAAAAAAAGCTTAAATAAGGGATAAACATTTGCATAGACATATATAACCATTAGCATTTCTTTAGACACGAAAATATCAACCTTAAAAAAAACTTTATTAATCATTTAATTATATATCATAAAAAAGTCCACCTAAACATCGGACATTTATTATCGTCGAAGAAAACGTTTTATTATTCATTGAATTATATATCTAACCTTGAGTAAAGTCAACTTAAAACATCTGACAGTTACATTCGTCGTAAAAAAAAAACGTTTTATTATTCATTGAATTATATATCTGACCTTAAGTAAAATCCATTTAAAACATCTGACAGTTATAATCGTAGTAGAGGTGTTATCGTTATCGTCGTCTTTATTATTATTATTTTAGTAAATCACACAGGCCATGTTAAATGTTTTTTGTTTTTACCAGTAAGCATATTATTCTTGTTTTAACAGTATTTTAGTAAAGATTTCAACTTTATCTTCAATTGGACATTTCTACTGTGTTAACAAAAATAATACGGTAAACAGTTAACGATAAGAAATAGTGTGGTAGTTACTAATTCTGGGCGACAACTACTCAATTAAAGCGTAATAAATAACTTACATACGTCGTCTTATCATTACAATGAATTTGATTATAATTTTTACCACAACACCACTGTACTAGGGGTGATGGCCAGATGTGGAATTTGATACAGACCTTAATATAACTTATATATTTTCACAACAATTACTGAAATTTATACCTATATTAATGTATTTGCATATAATTAATGCATATAAATTTAGTCTATTATAATAACTATCTAACAATTACAAATCGTATTAGTGTCGTCATCACTATCACTTACTTTATATTATTATTACAGAAGGTTTTTATAGCAGACATCATATAGAACCCATAAGCACGCTATTGTAGTTCTGTACAGTTTTTCAGTAAACTGAAGATACCAACAACAGTGCATTAACAAGTTCTGTGTGGAAACTGCCATTGTCCCTCAATTTTATTTAAAACGTTAGCGTGATACATGCGTGAGTACATGTGTAATATCTAATAACGTAACCAACATCGTTAAAACTAAGCATTATTGACTATCATTTAAATAATAATTAAAAACCTTTCAATAGTATATTATAATAAATTAATAAGATAATACGTAATATCCTGGAACTCGTGATTGTTTTCTTTCGAAAATATGAAGAATTTATGATATTTTCTTTCGTTCTTAGGAAACATTTTAAACCATATTATATAACGCTAGCCACACAAGCGGATGGGTGGATATAAACCACAGAGTCTGACGTTTTATCAATAAAGTACGGCAAAATCTCTGACAACATGAATTCCCCTTATATTTGTTGATTTATATTACCGATAAGGGGATTCATGTCAGAGATTTCGCAGTACTTTATTGATAAACGTCAGACTTCTGTGATATAATCTAACTGCAATAATAATAATAATAATAATAATAATAATAAATCATGTTATATTGTCCTGTTATATACAACATTTGTTCGTATCCCTTTTGTGTACAACTCCCTGCATTTCAATGAAAATCCCTGTTGACAAAGGCCTCCATTCATTCCTTCTTTGTTTTATCGTCTGCTGAATATTTCTATCAGCGGGCTTTCTTACTTGTGTTATGATACTGACATTGCTAAGAACGCAGGCGGAAACTTAAAACATGGATAAATCTGTGCCTTTTGGAACATTTATTACATTACGTTTAGGTTCCGTTTGCTGCAGTCTGTACTTTAGAAGATTTAAGTTAAAATGTGAAGATTTGTTGCAAGATCATTTGAGGGAAAGGAAAGGGATTCTTTTCTTGCAGTGCTAGAGCACAATGCTGATGATGTCACAAGGCAGCGCGCGATATGCGTCACAAGATCTACGGTAGCGCGTTTCTTACTGTATAACACAAACGCCGCATACTACAATACTCTGAGAAAATATCAATGTCAAAATATGAGAAATAGAACGGAAAACAAATTGTATACAACCATATGATTTCATGTGTGCAGGTAATAGTAGGGTTTACTATTTACCATATAAAACAAACAATAAGTATAGATATAAACTGAGCCAGAGCTAATGACTAACTGTAGCAGCTTTTGTTTACTTTTCTCAAGATTGATTTCTGTAATTAATATCCCACACGGTTACTAGAAATACTGAAATAAACTGGTGGAAAAACACGAAATACACATGTATTTACATGTTCTCTCTGTATATATCGGTTTCCACACAAACATTATTTTCTATTTTGTTTGAATGATAATATAAATAAAATTAAAATATGATTTATGTGATTTTGATACGAATTGTTTACTTTTTCCTAGTCATAGCACGCGACAATTGGTCGTACTTGATTGGATAGTTTGACCGTTCTAGAACAGTGATGTGTTGTTAACGACTGATCCTTCCGGAACGAATGTAATCTCCAGAACGGACGGTGTAAGTCGGCTAATTCATATTGTTTCTAGTCGCTTAATTAATGTTTTAATTGACTGGACTGCAAATACATTTATTGTTCTCGGTTCGATTTCATTTCTTATTCAAGTTAAGAAAACAATCTTTTTTGTGTAAGTCGCTTAATTTGGAACGGACAGTGAAAGTCGGCTTAATTCATTTTTTAAGTCGCTTAATTCATTTTCGAATTGACTGCACACACTTTATTGTCATCCCTTTGAACCCATTGTTTACTCCAGTTAAGCCAAATGTCGCGCACATTAAAGAAAAGGCACCCTTTTGCTCAATGTTGTCATTATTCGTTAATTGCTCACTTACAGAAATCACGCCCTACTTTGATTATGCGCACATTTCATAACTGAAATAACTGAGAAGTACATGTTTTGATATACAAGCGTTATACAATACTGATATTATCACATACACAAACATACGCAACAAGGATGGATCAATATCCATGTATTATTTGTTCCAGTGAATGTAAAGTGACACTTTGCAATGCACAAACTGTCGACAATGGATCCACAGTGATTGTATTCCAATGAGAGCAGAAGACTTGAGTTCATGGTCTCGCGATTACTTCGCGTTTTTTTGCACGATGTATTCTTTCAATTGAGATCTATATGATGCATATGACAAGCCTTACAGTAGCAATACAAATTTAAGTTCTCTCTTTTGATAGATAAACAGATATCTTGATGAATGACATGTTGTTTGTCGTTATTATTCTTCAAATAAATATAAACCTCTGACCAGGGACTTGTGCAATATTGTACTAATAGCGCTTGATACCGATACCCCCGTTACAACATTGATGAATGACATATTCTTTGTCTTTATTATTCTTCAAATAAATATTTTATTCGTGCTGTTTTTCTCATTGAATCGAATGTACGTGTTTGCGACAGTTACATACCTTTCCTGTATCTCTCTATATATCCATATATATAGTCTGTCCATTCAGTACATTATTAATGTTAAATTCATTTGAATTGAATAACTTACTTATTTTCAAGCGTACTTCAGTCGAGAAAAATAAATCACAATGTTTTATTATTGCCTGCGCAAAACTTCGAGAGAACAAATCAAATATTGAATGTATTGATTCAAATCGCATTTTACAGTTAATATTCTTTGTTTATATTTGCTCTTACCATTTGGGGAGTGAGGACTCTAATATGTTCATGCTTTTTCTTCTAAATCCCCGTTTGTAATTGCAATTGACAAAGTTTCATAAAATAAATGATTTAAACTATATGTACATAATTTTTATCTAGCCAATCTTGCCCTCTCGCCATACTTAATCCATTAATATACCTTCCTCAATGTGTTCTGCACACGTTCTTTTATTCATTTTTAATTAACTGCACATCCTTTATTGTCTTTCCCGTGATCACATTTTTTATTCAAACTAGAATAACGATGTCGAGCACATTAAAGAAACGGCCACGATTTTGATAGCGGATGTAGCTATGGATACGTAAGCTATCAGGTAAAGCAAACAAGAATTTCAATTAAAATATTTAAATTACTCTGTAAAAATATATTTCCAAGCTGCTGACAGCTTTTCATTTGAGGGAAAAGAATGCCCTGACCAATGCTGCAAAGTTAGAAAGTAAGCTCACCACCTAAGGGATTTTGATTCCAGAATCAGAGCACATGTCTACCTATGGAGCGAAATATGCAGTTTATGTGGAAATTTTAAAAATGTTTAATCCAGCAATTTTATGGAAACTTGTACCAATGTCAGTTTGTGGGGATTGTAACTTTTTATATAGATGCAGTTTCTTGAGCACTGACTGGTTCAGAAAACCTTCACGAACTACTGAGACTACGAACTACAATATAAGTGATATTGAATCCTATTTACTATGATGAAAAGTCCAACAGTTATATAGATTTGAGCTGTGGTAATCGCATCGTTGTTAGTAACTATTCAAAGCTTGTGAAATACGCTGTTGTTGCTGGTTCCTACTCTGAAATGGCGTACATTATTTACACCCACCCCTCTTTTTCATGACCTGGTATAGTGCCAAACGACAACTCAGCTCACATCTACTTAAACGGTTAGCGCCATTCACTATATTGGACTAATGAGTGATTCACAACTTGTTACATATATAATAAAAATAACTTGTTACACAAAAACCCTATGTGGGCTAGCCATTGAACACTGTCAGGGAAGTGAAGAGAGGAGGGGCGTCAATAGTGGGCCTTTATGGGGCCTTACGCAAATGCGAATTTACACCCACCCCCTTTTTTCATGACCTGGTATAGTGCCATACGGCAACCCGGCTCACATACATTTAACCCGATAATGCAAAATGTAAGCTTAGTATAGTCTGGGAAAATCTTCTTCCTTTAACATCACTCCTAATTTGTTGCCATCTCTCATATGCAGCCCCATGGACAGCGCACTATCTAATTTAACCCTTTATACCTTTAGGTACAACCCCAAAATGTTAAAAATGGTAACTGCTAAGAGTGTACTTAACTCAAATAATTGTAAATATATGTCCCTTATATGGCCTCAAATAGTGATTATGAGGTAGTCTAAGTCCCAGACTATCAGGCCCCGCGACACAAGGTTGCACCAAAACAGAATGTAGGTATATTCTCAAATTAACATTGTATGAGGTAGTCAAAACCAAGACTATCAGGGCCCGTGACATAATGCCACAATATTAGTCAATTATATAAATAGGATAGCACACTGTGACATATATAAATTTTCAATAAAGTATCACTACATAACAGCTTGTCCAATGGGGTTGCATATTAATATCTATGATAGCTAATGGCACAGAGTATTTCAAACTTTTTTCCTAATACCACCGAGGGAGATGAAACAAATGACTACAAGGAGGATAAGAGGACAGACAGTTTGCAAGTAGGTTAAAAAGATCAAAGGGAGAAGATATCAGAACATAGGGAGTGGGTCAAGATTCAGATTGACAAAACTTCCAATGGAACTAATGGCGCTACCGCTGACACCCGATGAAACGTGGATACCCAACAAACTCAACAGCCCTTTTCAGGGCTTTGCCAAAATTTTTTTTTCCCTCATGGGAAAGGGAGTTGATGACACCTAATGCTATGAAACAGGCTCTAGGATCCATACTAGAAAACGCCTGGACTGGCTCCACACAGGTGAACAGCCCGGTTTAACTTTGTGTGATTCCCGGTCAAAGTGCATGGGTGTTAATTCAATCCCTTTTCTACACATAGGGTGCTCAATGTACACTCCGTACTAGTATAGGGGATAGTGGTAGGAGATAGGAAATTCTACAACTCTATAAACTGATATAATTTCACAGGTGGCTTACACGTTATTGGAATAGGGTGTCCACTAGTATAACTGGACTAAATTTGAAATAGCAGGAACGGCGGATTGCGGGTCGTGAGCGGTATTCAAAACCGGGATGTGGCGCACCGGACTCCGGGACCTTTCCCTCCTTTTCCTCGACCCAGACATGTCACAAATACGTTGATAGGATGAAAGGGTGGGTATGTGTCGCTTCTTTCCTACCCACCCAAAGGGGCTTACATCTATGCCGATAGTTACTTCTTAGTAATTCGGCATAACGCCCAAATTATTAAGTGCACTAGTATGCACCAACGCCCGTGAGGGCGGGGTGGTAACCCCACCCCGTCTCAGCGGGAAAACTAAATGACTAACGATATGTTAGTTATAAAAGTAGAACATATGATCCTTAGTGGCCGGCTTCTACTATAAATCGCAAATTAATAATAATAATGGCGTACATTTATGAACTACGTGCCGGCATCTCCAAACCCATTCGTTCTTATTATCCGCCACAGTTACAAGCCGAGTCACAACCTTTTAATCGTAAGGTTGCTGGAAGGGCAGTGAACCAGTCCGCATCTCCCGCAGTAGGCATAACGTGGACTCAAATGTATGTCCCAGAAAGAACTAACGGGTTTATACCCAATCACTTTGTGCCTTTGGTATATGAAAAGAACGAGCATATGGTCACTGTAAATGTCGATGACTCATTAGATGGCTCAGTAGATGTTTCTTCTGTTAATTCTGACATGACGGCAAAAGACGTTAGCAACGATTCACATACATATATAATCAACGAAGTAACTGACACACAACGAGGTAAAAGACGCAAATGACTCATACAAACATCCAACAAAAGGCAAATTAGACCTGTGTAATTTTCTTGACATGGGAAAATCAGTGGAATTTTTGTTAAAATCAGATTCAAGAGTAGAATGCATTCCATGTGGTTTGTAAGAAAATGTATATTTCATTGTGAATAATGCGAACAACCTCGAGAAGAGGTAGAATAATGGCAAAATTTCTTTTTCAGACGATTGTGATGTATGGGATACATCTGCTGGTGCATCCCCTGAATCCTACTATTTGCTTTCTGACAACGGTACTCACACCATGAATTTGTTTAAACATGTACATGGGAAGTACTTTCGTAAAAAAACTAAAGACGAATAAGACACTAAAAGTCATTAATCCATTACGAATCTATCAAATAGACCGCATGTAGAAAAATAATAATTGTGAGTCCACGAACCACGTTCTAAAACAGATAGTTAAATGGATGACGAAAACGTAGACGGAAAATTTGTGCAACTAACACATGAATTAGTAACCCGACAATTCAGAAATCTGAGGAGTGCTCTAGTTTGCATTGGAGAATTCCGGCTTGCCGACAGTCATAAACTGATCAAGTTGAGAAAAACAGACTGGATAGAAATAATAGAGCAACAAAACACACTTGTTCAAACGTTTCAGACGCCACATCGACACAAAATACATGATTTTCACGGACAGTCAGACAACTATTGTTGAACCAAGGACTAACTGAGCGAAACCTGGACAAAGGACACGAAACAAGAACGTATGAACTGTGACAATTACAGCTAAAAATGTTAAACATGAACCAGAGATGTCGTCATAATATCGTATATTTCATTGTTTTAGGTTAGGTTTATTTTACCTTGTCTTGTGCACATGACTTGTAGTTCTATTTTCAAGAGGAGCATAATCCTGAATGCTATTGGATTAATTGCTTACCTGAGTTGTCTTTGTCTATCATCATATATCGTGACTTGTTATGATCACAGGATCAATCTCACTCTTGCATATATACTATCGTATACACTTTGGTACTTTGTTACATTTCACTTTCACTTTGTGTATGCATTACAATTCGCCGTTTATAATATATGTCAAATCAAGTAAGAAATAAATAATTCATATAAATTGAAATTAGTTTGCTTTTCATTACTATTTAAACATGTATGACTAATCAACGTTCACATATTTCCAAAAATAGACTTTCTTAACACCCATACAATGAACTGTCATATCATCATAACTAGTGTATATATATATATATATATATATATATATATATATATATATATATATATATATATATATATATATATATATATATATATATATATATATATATATATATATTTGCCAAATATTTGGAAACCTTTTAAACAAAATTTAAATTAAATGTTATTTACTTTTCAAAAACTATATCATTAAAAGTTATATTAAATATGTAATATAATGTTGGGAAATACTGTTGATACTTCGATACTTTTCCCTTTCACTCTATGTATATATTACTAAGACTCTCCGTCTATCAGGTCTGTCGAATCAAGTACGACCAAGTGACATTACAATATTTGTGCTATAAATAGGAAAAAGTAGATTATTCGTATCAAAATCATATTAATCTTATTTTATTTTGCAAATTATTATTATTCAAACAAAAACTAAATAATATGTGTGTGGAAACCGATATACAGAGAGAACATGTAAATACATGTGCATTTCGACTTTTCAGTGTATTTCGGTGCTTTTAGAAACCCCTATCCTACACAGTGGAATCAAGTACCAAGGACATATAATTATTTTTATGAAGAAAAAGTATCATCATTTATCTTCATCAACAGCAGCAATATGAAATTATTATTAGCAGCAGTGAGTGGTCAAAAGCGCTCGCCTGTACCGAATACTACCATTTCACTTCTGTCAACGTTGGTTTTAGTCTCTGGGTTGCATGTGCGAAGTCGTGCAGTGCAGTAGCTTGCAGTGCATTGTTGGTGCAAACACGGGCTTTATCAGGTTCTTTCTACAAGAATTACACTGGCCGCCTATCACGCACTGTAAAATGGTGTTTGAACCTAAAACAATTATTATCGTCATGGAGTGTTTACTATCAGCATCATTGCCATGAATTCTTGTTTTGTGAAAACTCTTAGTCAACATTGAAAGAACTATAAAGTATGAACTATTCACGGCAGTGGTAGAAAGTGTAACTTTAGAGGCAAACGCGGAGAGGGGAACCATGTTAAATTTGGGTTTAAAAATTAAAGCGTCTGGCACAGAATTAACGTTAGGCCACCATTTATAAGAAAATATTGTTTGATTAGAGTCGTAAGTCAAGCTGATTCAGTTTGTTTAAAAACCTATGCCAGGCAGTATTGTTTTCTGTGTTTTATTCACATCTAAATATGTTACAATTCGGCTAACGTGCTGTGAACTTTCATTGATCAATTTTTATACAAATTTACAATATTGACGTCTCCAGTGGCAGATCAATATTTTCACTGACCGACTTTGTTTTACCCTATACAGAATTACAAGGGACGTCTTCACTGGCTCGGGTATATTGATAAATATACTCACCGAACTTGTTTTATCCTATACAGAATTACAATTGGACGTCTTAACTAGCTCTGATTTATCGATATCACCGAACACATCAAGGTCATCAGTATTGAAACGGACGGAAATCCGTAAATACCATTTTACAAAGTGGAATCATAGGGTTATTATTTTGTTTGGAATCATCGACCTTAATGTTGGTATAAGCATACTCTTGGCAACCTTGAAAACTATTAAATTTTTTTCTTCACGTTACGTATAATTTAAACATCTGGCGCAGAACTAACGTTAGGCAACCATTTAAAACAAAATATAGTTTGATTAGGTGTTGACACCCTTCGCCCCTAGCTCCCCAGCACGTATAGCTGGTTTAGTACATGAGGCGACACCCTTGTATGTGTTAGTTATAAAATGTTAGTCGTAGGGTTTTCTTGTCCACCTAGTGTTTTGATTTTTTCTTATTGTGTTTTGTTATTATATTTTGTTATTTTTTATTTTATTTTTATTTTTATTTTATTTTGAATTCTGAAGTTTTCAAGGGTTATTCTTTGGTTCGTTTATCATATTTTTCAAGTTACTTTATCCCAAAGAAGCTATATAGAGTATACTTCCTACTTACTATCCGTGCTGATAGTTCGTATTCAGAGATTTTGTCTGCGATTGACAAAAACAACTTGTTTTCCTTTCTCTATATGCTTCAAACAAGGATTGTACTCCCCTCCTTAGTACACTTGTACCAGGGTTGGTTTCCTTTCCTTATTCCTTGGTTACTTCCCGGTTTAGTGACTTTGCCAGAGTCGTATTGTCTGGTGTTGTGCTTTTGTTTTTTGTGTTTTGGTTTGTGGTTTGTGTTATACATGGTCTTGTTCAGACGGCTGTATCTAGATCATATTCATATAGTTGCCTTTTTATTCTATCTATTTGATTTAATTCCATTATATTAAATTTGTTTTGATATTTATTTATATTTAATTTTTCCTTTATTTGTATTTTTTCTAGTAAATGGTGTTTATTTATCCTTTTATTTGTATTATTGCTTGTTTGTATGTATAGGTTGTGTTTTATATTGTGTGGTGTTATCATAGTTATTATGGTGTGCGGACAGTTAATCACGCGACAGTTAATCACGCGACATTTAAACAACGACAGTTAATCACAGCGACACATAATCACAGCGACACATAATCACGCGACACATAATCACAGTGACAGATAATCACAATATATAAGTGACTTTTTATAATATCCTTTTTTGGTTGTAAAATCATTGTAATACAATAAAAAAGAAATTCAATAAAAAATTATATTTTAATTTACTGCAAAAAATTCAATAAAAAATTATATTTTAATTTACAGCAATTTACTGATGAGACAGATGAGCAATGGCGCGCAAATACTGCAGCACGTCGGCAGCCAAATATAGTCCAACTGCACGAGCCACACGTTCCTTCAATTCCCTGTACTTCTTCCTTTGAATCTGCTGAACTCCAGTTAAACCTTGTAGAAAGGTCACTTTCTGATTCTGCATATCTTTAGAGATGCCATCTAAGAATGTCCACAGAGTAGGGTGATGACATTGAAATAAGGTTTGAAGACCATAATGCCATCCCTCCACGGCGTTGGTTGTTCGAGCAATGCCGTCACCTGCTGCCTGATGTTGATTCCAACGATGCACAATAAATATACTTGGTCCATAATTGCCTGCTCGTCCAGCCCGGCGTCGTCCACGGATATAGGTGTGTTCGAAGTAAGATAGCGATTCCGGCATGCAATATCATCAGCGAGAAGATCGAAAGCTTCTATGACATCGACTTCCGGCACGAGAGCCAAAGCAGCTAAACAGCGGACACTTCCACAGACAGCGTTGTTGGTTTCGTATTCCTGTTTCATCCCGATGTCATTCACCTTACGTAAAACGCTTTGACAGAGGTGGAAATAACATCCGGATATGACTGCATTAGGATACTCGGCCTGGAACGCAGACATCGCAGCCGTTTCGAAGTCGACAAGAATTCGTTCAGGATTTGCTGCTGGTATCATAATTTTCATCTGGGCTAGTATGCGCTCATACGAAGATCATTGCTTGTTGCGGACGAGGCAGTATACTGCAACTGGATTATTGCCAGGACATAGCTCGAAATGAATCGAATACAGCTGAAAGAAAATAGAAGGCACTACTGCAAACGTTCCATCTGCAAGCCACAGCTTAGCGCGCGCCAGTCCGTCGAGTAATTCGTGGCATCCCAAAATCAGTATACGGTCTTCATCTTCTGCTCCAGAGTCGTACAGGATCATGTCAACAAAACGTGGTGGAACAGTGAAGTTAGTATCGGCTGGCGCTGGAGGCAACACTACTTTATTCTCATTGTCGGCAAGTATAGCTCTTCTGCGTTGGAGAGTGCGAGTAAGGGTTGATCGCTTCGGCAGCGCCATCAGCACGTGATTGTCTAATCTTCGTGAAATCGATCCTATAACGGCAGCTGGCGTGGATGATGATTCACCCATTTTGTTCTTCATTTCGGCAGCCGCTTTACGTGCGAGTGATGTAGCGATGTTGCATTCATGTGTGTGTCCCAGCTCGTTGTTGGTTACGATGCGATCTCCTTCTGTCGTCAGATGAGCTTTGCATTTGAAACGCTGAAACATCTTGCAGCGCCAAGACGTCTGTCCATTCTTGTTTTCACGGAACTTGACATATTCAAAGTTTACACATATGACCGTTGGGCATCCCTTAGGTGATGTTCCAAAAGTTAATCTATCCATGTTAACTGAATTTATTTTAATGTTATGTTTGGAAAATATGTAAATGTTGGAATTTATATGGTTTATATAACTTCCAGTCGAAGTAGGTAATTGATAAGATAACAATGGCCTAATTGCCTATCGAATCCAAGCAGAACTTGCCTCCTGTTTAATTGATAAGATAACAATGACCTAATTGTCTTTCGAATCCAAGCAGAACTTGCCTCCTGTTTAACTGAGAAGACAATATCACAGAGTTGTTTTTAATTGCGTTCCATACCAAGCAGGTGAAGCCGACACAACATTTGGTAAAAAATAATCAAGAATTAATGATGTGGAAAGAATGTGTAATACTAATACGTATTTGAGGTATAATAACGGATTTGTTTCTAATTGCCTATCGAATCCAAGCAGAACTTGCCTCCTGTTTAATTGATAAGAGAACAATGGCCTAATTGCCTATCGAATCCAAGCAGAACTTGCCTCCTGTTTAATTGATAAGATAACAATGGCCTAATTGCCTATCGAATCCAAGCAGAACTTGCCTCCTGTTTTAAACATCACTAGAGAAACCAACACTCGTATTTGTACCAATAAATAGAAATAAAATGTTTAAAAATATGTTTAACATACAATATAATGCTGTGATTATCTGTTGATGTGATTATCGGTCACTGCGGTTATGTGTCGCGTGATTAAGTGTCGCTGTGATTAAATGTCGTTGTTTAAATGTAGCGTGATTAACTGTCGTGTGATTAACTGTCATGGATCCAGTTATTATGTATGCAGTGGCAAATTTTCCAATTTTTGTATCTACTTTGTTATTTTCGAGAAATCCGTTATTGTTGTTGTTGTGGTTTTTCTTTATCCTTCTTTCTTTCCATGTTAGGGAGGAATTTGGGTACATGTAGGGCAGGTCAAGGTTGTGTTGTCTTCTTGTTGTTTCACTCCCGTAGTGTATAGGGAATTGTATCAGTTTCTTAGTTTGAGGCAGAGTGCCGTTTTGTTACATGTTATCAGTTTGGGATCAAATATGCCATCTGGTTGCAGTCAAAATTGATATATTGTATAATGTTCTCTTGGAGTGTTGATCTTTTTTTTATCTGTGGTTGTAGAATGGAGAAGTTGTATATATGGGGATAAAAGTGTTTTGTGATTTCCATTTTTTTTTTGGTTGTAAATATATATATATATATATATATATATATATATATATATATATATATATATATATATATATTGTGTCTAAATGTCCGTACATAGTTGAAATCTTATATTGGGAGTTAGTTAAATGTCCTTGTTAGTAGAGGCTGTGGTAGCTTTGTTTGAATAAACTCCCGTAAACCTCGGGTCTTCCCTAGGACAATGTTCCTTGGTTCGTTTTTTTTTTGGTTTGGAGTTAATGATTTTGTGGGGCATTGTGCCCGTTTCCTAGGCATTGTGATGGGAGGGTCTATATCTGAATCCCTATTGGTTCCAGCAAAGTTGACATGGAAAGTAGATGTTAGTAGTTCGTTTCGGGACTGTAAAGAGTGTTACAGTTCAAAGTATAAGATAATAGGTAACTAGTTTCCTTAGAGAAAGCATAGTTGTATAATAGGTTATAAGTTAAAGCTGTATAAGACGTGTGGGGATATATATATATATATATATATATATATATATATATATATATATATATATATATATATATATATATATATATATATATATATATATATATATATATATATATGTTGCCTGCATGTGATCGACTCCTCATGGGGTTTATCACCTGCCAACTGCATATTCTTGTTACCCCGTATGTGTTATGAAGATAGAAAATTTAAATTTTGAATATATTTCAAGGAAATCGTAGAACGTTTCCATATTTACTCAATGATTAAATAGAATTGGTATTTATTTGGAAGTACATATATATATACATGCACATACATGTTTATATACCTGCCTGTAAGGGTATGTTCATTGCTAGGTAAATGGTTCTAGTTGAACAGAGGTTGTTGGTAAAGGCATTGCAGAATAACTGGAATAATACATTTGGACATAGTGGCTGAAGGGATCTCGCTCCCCCAAATAGTATTCCTTATCATGTCGTCGTGATAATAAGAATCGTGTTTTTGTTCTGTTGGATGAGTTGGGTCACGCTTGTGGGTTGTATACCGATAATTTTGTACAATGTTGTTTTTAAAGTTTATTTGTTATTTTTTTTCTGAGATTATATTTCAGTGTGAAATACTTTTAGTTTCCTCATCTCAATCACCATCAATATAAATTGTATAACTTCAACATATAGTTTTTTCTCTATAATTTTATTTGTGTATAGTAAGTTATAGTTATCATATGATCCAATTTTTTGTGTAATTTTATTTTTAATTATATTTCTCTGTTGATCAATGCTGGTGCATTCTAGTATTATGTGTATTTTGTGATTTCTATATTGTTTACATAGGAAGCATGGTGGTATTGTTTTGATTATTTTCCTTTGAAATGCTTTTTCCTGTGTCCACCATGCATCATGAAGATCTTCTGATATTTTTGCTTTATGTTTTGTATTTCTGATTTTGGACCAGTTTTTCCATATTATATTCCAATCAAGGAAACTATACAGTGCTTCATTTTTGTTTTTCATGTCTATTTGTCTATTCATTAGTAAAGTATATCCTTTTTGTATTTTTGGGGGTCCAAAATTCTTTGTTCTGTCTGTATGTTTGTATTACTTTTTTTTATTTTTATGTTGTTTTTGGTGGTGTTAGATTTTTATAACACTGTTGTATTGGTATACTTCTGGTAGGTTTGGTAGCTTAAAATCAAACCAGTAGAGATATAATGCTTGCCAAAAGTATGTGGGGTGGGTTGTTAAATTTCTTAGTCTTTGTAAGTAGTTGTTGATTTGTTTAATTCGTAAGTTTGGTATGCCTAATCCTCCTTGTGTCTGTTCTTCTTGAAGAGCATATTTGGCTATTTTAGTGATCTTTCCATGCCATATGAAGTTCATTTTTTTTAATTAAATTTTGTTTATGTACATGTATATGAATTCGAAGTTAGTGTTGTCGAATTCATGCCAAATTGAGTTTTTGCAATATGTGCTTTCTCTAGTATGTTTAGTTGTCTGGAATCCCATGTATCTATATGTTTATTTATTTTTCGCACGAGTTGGTTAAAATTTATGTTTTTGTTGTTTGTGCCAAAATTATAACCTAAAACTTTGACATGGGTTCTAAACTGTCCATGGGGTAATACTTGTGAGGGAGGGATGGCCGGGGTGGTTTCCTCTCCAGTTTCATATTAGTAATATTTCAGTTTTGTCGTGGTTTATTTTTGATCCTGATGCTAGTCCAAAATTGTTATATTGATCTATTAGATATTTGTATGATTGTTGAGGTGTTATGAAATGTGTAAAATCATCTGCATGTTGGAAAGTTTTGCATTCTTCCTACATGTTTGGTATTTTGATTCCTGATATGTTTTCGTCACTTTGGATTTTGTTTCTCAGTATCTCTATGCCAAGTAGGTAAAGTAACATGGATAGAGGGCATCCCTGTCTAACTGAGCGTTGTAATTTGTATGGGGTATTTTTTGGGTTTCGCTCCATTGATTTGGATTTGGGACTGTATGTTGTTGTATATGTGCTTTCTCTAGTATGTTTAGTTGTCTATTATCTTCTGATAATCGTATACTCATTGTTCCCAAGGTGAAAACAAAGTCATATGGACAACGTTCGTTTGCACACCAGGGCCCGGCGACGTGGAACGAATTGCCCATTGAAATTAGACACAAAGACACAGTGGTCCCATTTACGAGTGCTCTTAAGACTCACCTGTTTCGACTGCAGGGACAAACTTAGCGACCTAATCATGTTTTGTATCTTATATGTTTTCAGCATGTTCTTATTTTTTCCAATTTCATTGTTTTTGTCAATTGTTGTTCTGTAGTGTAGTCATATCATTATTGATGGTGTAAAGCGCTTATAGCTTCGAAAGACTAGGCGCTATACAAATTCCTCATTATTATTATTATCATTATTATTATTATTATTATTATTATTATTATTATTATTATTATTTGGATTAGAGACTGTATGTTGTTGTTTAGAGTTTTTATCCAACTGCGAAAAGTTTTTCCGAATCCGAACTTTTTTAGGATGGATAATATGTATTTAATTTATATTCGATTGAAGGCCTTTTCCTGATCGATTAGTATTAGTTCTCCGTTTATTTTGTTCTGTTCCATGTGTTCTATTATTGTTTTTATTGATACAATGTTCTGGAGATTTCTCCCTTCTCCTCCACATATTTGGATGGGATTTATAATGCTGCTCATTGTTTCCTTTAATCTATTGGTTAATATTTTACTTAGTATTTTGTAATCTATATTAAGTAATGATATTGGTCTCCAATTATTTAGATCGGTTGGTAATCCTTTATTTTTGTGTATTAGTGTGATCATGCGTGTTTTCATGTTTGGTGTTATTTATTTTGCTAGTTGTGTTTTGTGAAATATGTTTAGGAGTATTGGTGTGACTTGTTTTTGTAAAATTTTTTGTAGAATTCGGCTGCGATTCCATCTATTCCAGGTGATTTGTTTGGTGTTAGCTATTGAATTGCTTTGTCAATTTCTTGTACCGTAATAGGTTCGTCACATAGATTTTCTGTACATCTTGTATCTTAGGTAGTGTTATCGATTCTGTGTATTCTTTAATTTTTTGTTTAGGTATGTGTTGTGATGTATATGAATTTTTATAGTAATTAAATGTGTATTCTAGTATTTTTTTCTTTTTGATTGTATTTTTGATTTTGATAAATTAGTTTTGTGACATTTTTTTCCATCCCTTTTCTTATTTCTTCTCTTTCATATACATGTTTATCAATATTGTATATGTCTTGGTAGAGTCCCGCTCTTATTTTTTCTCCGTTTTGTTTAAATTTATTTATAATATCTAGCTGTGTTTGTGCTTTTGTAGATCAGTTTCATTTGAGATGGGGTCAGTTATTATTTTATTACATTCTTTTTGAACCAAGTTGTTTTGTTATTTTTGTATTCTAGAGTATTTCTGACTGATTTTTGAGATGAGTGTATCGGTCTGTTCCCATATTTAATACTGATTTTATTCTTGCGTGTTTTGTAGTGTGTCTTGTATTTCAGTTTGGTACTCAGGTAGGTCAAGTATAGTATTGTTAAGTTTCCATGTGCCTTTTCCCCATCTGTTTGTTTTTGGGGGGTTACATGCCTGTAGTTGGTGTTCATATAGCAGTGATCTATTCTGGATGCCATTGTGTAACTTGTACATGTGTATACTTGTTTGGTTGGGTTAATATGTCTATAGGTGTCGAATAAATTATTGCTGGTTATTAGGCCTTTGATGTGGTGCAGTACATCTCTATCCCATTTGGCTAGGCCATTTGTTTTGTCTACGTCTTGTATTGCTGAGTTGAAATCGCCTATTATTATAGTGTTGTGTAGTTTGTATGTTTGGAAGTAGTTATAAACTTTGTATATAAATGGTATTTTCCAACTTCTTCTGGGTGGCATATATATGTTGATTATGTGTAGTTTGTCTATTTCAATGTGTAATAGTCTTCCTTCCATGTCTTTTGGTGTATTGCGTAAAGTCCAGTTTGCATTTTTGAGGTTGTTATTTATTATGATTCCGACTCCTGATCGGTTAGATACATTGTCTTTTTGTGTTATAAATATAGCGTTTAGATGGTCTTCTATATAGTTCTTTACTTTATTGTTTATGCTATGTATTTCTTGTAGGTATATTATATGATATTTATTTAATTGTTTGATTAGTTGTTTTGCTTTATCAAAATTTATTCCATTAATGTTAAGTGATGTAATTTTAATATTATTCACCATTTTTGTTTTAGTGATAATTGTATGGGTATCTATTATTGAGTTGTTTATATGTTATAATTATTGGGTTTGTTTTTGTTTTGTGTTGTTGTTGTGGTGGTTTTGTTCATTTTGGTAGTGTTGTATTCAAAATGGGGAAGTAGAGGTGAACACGATGTTACGAGAATGCCATGCACTTTAAACATTTCTGGCACACTATTTGATTGGGTTGCTTCCACCCTCATTATCAATTTCCCAGTGTGAACCCCCGGGATGGCTTTGTACATATCTTTCCTTGCAGATATGACTTTAATTTGTGTTTTATGCTCAAAGCCTTGGACAAAATTTTCAATAGGGATTTCACACGGGACGCTCGAAATGAAAATGTCAGTGTATGATTTTTTTATACGTTTGGTGATAGGTGGGGGTGTAGTCACTTGTGCCACTATGTCACCTATCTTTATGCTCCCTGATGGTATTAAGGTTTGGGTTTTTTGGGGTACAAGAGATAGAACCCTTTTCCAGGTGGGTGAAAATATATATCTCCTCGCCTGGTACTCCCCTAGCTATGAGGGATGCTAAAATTATCGGGAGGGGGGGACCTTTGCTCCGCTGGTGTTTGGGACATATATATATATATATATATATATATATATATATATATATATATATATATATATATATATATATATGTGTGTGTGTGTGTGTGTGTTTGTGTGTAATAAATAAACTGAACTAATTGCTGTTGTTTGTGTTTGTTGATTTTCGTGTTTATTATTATTATTATTTTGTAAAAAAGGGTCTAGATAGGTCTAAAGGGATTTCTTTTGGGCGTGATATTAAAAGTGTAATTACCTTATTGTATTATTCCAGTTTTGACTATTGAATTTTGAGAATTTAGAATCCTTTTTAAGGGCTATTTTCTCTTTAATCCTATTTGGAATTATTTGCATTAACCGTGCAGCGTTGTATTTTCCTGTGCGCACACTTTCTTTTGCGTTTAGCAAATTTGGTTATGTCATTGTTGACTGTATTGTTCATACAGGTTTATTAGATGAAATATCACTGGAAGCACAGCTTAGTATATTTGGATTCAATGTATAAAACTATTTTGCATTGAAATTACTTCACGTGCTGAATGCAAAGCCTTTATGATAGAAAAGATTTTTCCACAAATATGACCGTATTGATATCACAGTATTTCACTGTGTTGAATTAATAACTGTACACTTAGTTTATACTCGAAATTAACACGGATTATAGTTCAGATAGAAAATGAAAATCTATTTGCAAACTATTTATATTAGTAAATAAAGGTAGTTTGCATTGCAATTTTTCTTCGGAATATTCACTGTTATTGATCATTGATTAATTTCCAATTCAACGTTTCAATGTTTACGTTTGAATTTGAGAATATTCACTGTTATTGGTCATGATTAATATCCAATTCAACGTTTTAATGTTTACGTTTGAATTTGAGAATATTCACTGTTTTTGATCATTGATTAATTTCCGATTCAACGCTATATGTTTACGTTTGAATTTGAGAATATTCACTGTTATTAATCATTGATTAATTCCAGTTCAAAGTTGTATTGTTTTCATTCATCCACCCGATGCTTTTATAAGCACACATTTGTGCTTTGCTTCCGTCTGACAGACTTATATCCAAACCACAGCATATTTACGCATTGATTAGAGTCGAAAGTCAAGCTGATTCAGTTTGTTTAAAAACCAATGCCAGGCAGAATTATTTTCTGTGTTTTATTCACATCTAAATATGTTGCAATTCCGCTAACGTGCTGTGAACTTTCATTGATCAATTTTTATACAAATTTACAATATTGACGTCTCCAGTGGCAGATCAATATTTTCACTGACCTACTTTGTTTTACCCTATACAGAATTACAAGAGACGTCTTCACTGGCTCGGGTATATTGATAAATATACTCACCAAACTTGTTTTACCCTATATAGAATTACAATTGGACGTCTTAACTAGCTCTGAATTATCGATATCACCGAACTTGTTTTACACATCAAGGTCAACAGTCTTGAAACGGACGGAAATTCGTTAATACCATTTTACAAAGTGGAATCATATGGTTATTGTTTTATTTGGAATCATCGACCTTAATGTTGGTATATGCATTCTCTTGGCAGCCTTGAAAACTATTAAATACTTTTATCACGGGATTTATAATTTAAACAAATTTAAAGGACTATCAAGTAATTTTTCATGGGGTTTCATAATTTAAACAAATTTAAAGGACTTAAAATTAATTTTTCGTGGGATTTATAATTAAAACAAATTCACCTGACTAGAAAGTAATTTTAATGGGATCTATAATTTCAACAATTTAAAGGACTAGAAAGTATTTTCTCATGTCATTTAAATCTTAAACAACTTTAAATAACTGCAAAGTAATTTTTCATGGGATTTATAATTTAAACATATTTGAGGGACTAGAAAGTAATTTTTCATGGGATTTATAATTTAAACCAATCTGAAAGACTAGAAAGTAATTTCTCATGTGTAATTTAAACACATTTGTCAGAAAATCGTACATGCATGTACTTCACTATGAATGTACCTGTGCTAAATCGTACATCCATGTACATCCCTATGACTACCTGTCATAAAAACATACCTGCATGTACTTCAATAGGAATGTACATATTTTAAAATGGTACATATATGTACTTCACTATGAATCTACTTGAAACATTTGTAAGAAGAATTTGAGAGATTCAGATGAGAAAGAAATCTCGCAAAATGTAGGTCATTCATGGATTCCCTTTCTTGTATCGCCTGCAAATACTAATACATGTCATTTTAGTTGTAAGCGCTAAAACAATTGCCTGAACATGGTTAATAACATCGACGTTGTAGCTTCCGGAAATTGTTATAATGATGTCTTACCATAATCAACACATGAAAACCAATATATATGTCCAAAGGACAACGTTACGATGGATGGATGGATTTATTCATGAATGTATGTATAGTCCTGGAAACAACGATATATTGAGAGAGATTACATAATAAACAATTCGATTGCAATTTAAGCCCTGTTTATAATTACCTGGATGATACAAATAAATTACTGCAAAAGTCTCATTTGATTCAAGATTTTATGGCACCAATAATATCTTCATGTTTTGCCTGATTTTTGGTGATACGAAAGAGTGTAGAGGGACCATGGGGGTCTGCGGGTGAGGGTGCAGAAGGATGTGATTCTAAGCTGTCTTCTCCTTCTCGGTAAATCCGCTATGGAATTTTGCAAATTTATCTTCAAAAGCGAATACAATTATGTAAGGATATTATAACTGGACTAATGTAACAAAAGCTGCTTTGCCAGATAAGGGCCTATTTCTGTTGATCAAATTTAGTTTGATATTGGGATAAATTTGGCAAACTATTGTCACATCTTTATGTCTTCACTTATTCAACAATGATGATTTAAAATTTCTTCTGAAAAGTAGGTTTGTTTGTGCAAACATGTCTGAAAATAATTCTTTCACAAAATGGCTGTACACATTGGTGCAATAATTGATATAAGAAAATGATAATATATATGTTGAATGTGTGAATTTATACATTGCTCAGCATTATTTTTTATCAATTTTTTTTTATATATTATCCACATTTGAAACTTTAATATATCCCGCTGACCAATAAATATTAACTCACTCTGTAACTTCTTTAACAATATCTATATCTAATACATAAAGTTCCAGCTGACAATGAATAACAGATATTACATTACTCAGTGTTTTTTTTTAAACCATATCGATTCTATGTGAAATATATAAATTTCAAGCTGACAAATCAATAACATATCTTAAATTACTCGGTATCTTTTTTAACCATATCTATGTGAAATACATAAAAGTTCCAGCTGACCAATGAATAACATATCAACTCAATCTGTAACCACTTTAGCCATATATATATATATATATATATATATATATATATATATATATATATATATATATATATATATATATATATGTGTGTGTGTGTGTGTGTGTGTGTGTGTGTGTAATAAATAAACTGAACTATTATCGATCCCCTTAATATGATTTAAATGCGGTAAGCGCCCATATTTGCATATTAACCTTGAACCTGGTTATTAGGTGGAGATGTCATCCTCAAAGTATGTTCATGCGTCTCTTTCCCCTTATCCAGCATTCTGCAGGGCATTAAGAATTTTCTCGTGTGTCTTTTTCTTACGCAGCGCTTTGCAGTGCATTAAAACACTAGAGTGCTTCTTTCACTTATCCAGCATGTTGCAGTGTATTAAAAATATTCGCGTGTATCATTGCCTTTCCCAGCACTCTGCAGTGTATTAAAATATTCATGTGCATCTTCCCCTTACCCAGCACTCTGCAGTGTATAAAAAATTCACGTGTATCTTTCCTTTACCCAACCGTTCAGTGCATTAAAAACGTTCACGTGTATCTTTCCCATACCCAGCACTCTACAAATAGTCAAGTGTATCTTTTCCTTACCAAGCAGTCTGCAGTGTCTTAAAAACGTTCAAATGCTTCTTTCCCTTATCCAACCCCTTATAAGATGTTAGGTATATTCATGTGCATCTTTCCTTTACCCAACCCCCTATAAGATGTTAGGTACGTTCATGTGTATCTTTCCCTTATCCGACCCCTTATAAGATATTAGGTATGTTCATGTGTATATTTCCCTTACCCAACCCCCTATAACATATTAAGAATATTCATGAGAATGTTTCCCTTACCCAACCCCCTATAAGATATTAGGTACGTTCATGTGTATCTTTCCCTTATCCGACCCCTTATAAGATATTAGGTATGTTCATGTGTATCTTTTCTTTACCCAACCCCCTAGAAGATGTTAGGTACGTTCATGTGTATCTTTCCCTTATCCGACCCCTTATAAGATATTAAGTATGTTCATTTGTAACTTTCCCTTACCCAACCCCCTATAACATATTAAGCATATTCATGAGAATGTTTCCCTTACCCAACCCCCTATAAGATATTAGGTACGTTCATGTGTATCTTTCCCTTATCCGACCCCTTATAAGATATTAGGTATGTTCATGTGTATCTTTCCCTTACCCAACCCCCATAACATATTAAGCATATTCATGTGTATGTTTCCCTTACTCACCCCCTATAAGATATTAAGCATTTTCATGTGTATCTTTCCTTTACCCAACCGTGCGGTGTATTAAAAACGTTCATGTGTATCTTTCCCTTGCCCAGCACACTGCAGTCTTAAAAACGTGCACGTGCTTCTTTCCCTAACCCAACCCAAAATAAGATATTAAGTATATTCATGTTACATTATCTTTCCCTTATACCCATCCCCCTATAAGATATTAGGTATGTTCATGTGTATCTATCCCTTACACAACCCGCTATAAAATATTAAGTATGTTCAAGTGTATATTTCCCTTACCCCCCCACCCCCCCACCCCCCCCACCCCCCATAAGATATTAATTTATTACATGTGTATCTTTCCTTTACCCAACCCAGTATAATAGATTAGGTATGTTCATGTATATACCTTGACATACTCCATTAGTATGTCAGACATTAGGTAACAAAAGTGCATGAAAATATTCTCTGACAGACTCCATTAGTATGTCAGACATTAGGTAACAAAATTGTATGAAAATATACCCTGACGTCATCTAAATTTAAAATATCTTTCAACTTTTCGTCATCGAATATACACTGCTTCTACTGCGTATAGTTATGTCTATGATAACAAAAACACACAAAAGATGTTATATACCTATATATTGACGGTTTATTAACAAGCAAATGTTTTTCTAAAAATATAATTTATAGAACACTTACGGTTTTGTAGTGTCACACCCTCAACATTAATCAGACTGCAACCATTTTCTGCCTGTCCTCCAGTGGCCATTTTTTCGTTGTAACAGATTGTCCTAGACAGTTACTGGCTCAAAGAAAAGTAAGCCGTCACTCCAAAACAATGCTGACACAAGGGTTAGACTGAAAAAGAGCAAACTTATGTCATGTGCATACCTAATTTTGTCTTGTATACATTATTGTGGACAATTTGTTTTGACGATGCGTGTTCTATTATTTTACTCTAAAAATATACAAAAATAATCAACGAACACTAATATTGTAATATTGTTGTTATCCTCATTTGGAGTTCATCCCGTGCACCACAAACTGTATAATGTAGTAGAATGCAGACAAAAGAAGAGATGCACACATACACACAGTCACTGAGAGAGAGAGAGAGAGAGAGAGAGAGAGAGAGAGAGAGAGAGAGAGAGAGAGAGAGAGAGAGAGGGAGAGAGAGAGAGAGAGAGAGAGAGAGAGAGAGAGAGAGAGAGAGAGAGAGAGAGAGAGAGAGAGAGAGAGAGAGAGAGATGGTTATAAGTGGTTGGTGTAACTAGTGTGGATGGAAATGGTTTTGTATGAGTGCAGTTAATGTTGATTGTAATAAGTGGCGGGTGTAATTTCTGTGAATGGTTAAATTAGCGGTGGGTGTACATATTGTTCATGGTTATATGTGTGTGTAGTGGGGTGTAACTACTGTTGATGATGAGGTTGTCATGAGTGTAAATACTGTTGATGATTATATGTGGTGGGTGTAACTAGTGTGGATGGTGAGGGTTTCTCGTGAGTGTGAATACTGTGGATGGGGAGGTTTTTCGGGAGTGTAAAGACAGTCGATGATTATACGTGGTGGGTGTGACTAATGGTGGAGGAGGGTTTTCATTAGTGTAAATACTGTTGATGATTATATGTGGTGGGTGTAACTAGTGTGGATGGGGAGAGTTTATCGTGAGTGAACTGTGGATGGAGAGGTTTTTCAGGAGTGTAAATACAGTCGATGATTATATGTGGTGGGTGTGACTACTGTGGATGGGGAGGTTTTTCGTGAGTGTAAATACGGTGGATGGGGAGGTTTTTCAGGAGTGTAAATACAGTCGATGATTATATGTGGTGGGTGTTGACTACTGTGGGGGGAGGGTTTTCATTACTGTAAATACTGTTGATGGTGATATGTAGTGAGTGTAATTACTGTGGATTGGGAGGGTTTTCATGAGTTTAATTACTGTTGATGGGAATATGTGGTGGGTGTAATTTATGTGGATGGGGAGGGTTTTAATGAGTGCAGATACTGTTGATTATAATATTTGGTGGTTGTAACTACTGTAGGGGAAGGATTTTAATAAGTGTAAATACTGCGAATGAATGCTGCTATAAAAGCATTATCTATCATAATTGACTAAACATTCAAAGGAAACAAGGTGCATATTGTATTTTCATTAAAATCGCGCTAGTTGAAATCGGCCCACGTTCTAAATATTTGATGATCTAGTGTTTAAGGTTATCTGCCGTTTAATATACGGACGTGGTAACATGTTGTGGGTGTAACTACCGTTGATCTCTCTCTCTCTCTCTCTCTCTCTCTCTCTCTCTCTCTCATTTACGAATGTGCTATTAAGAGCATAACTCTCCTAGCGTTTAGTAACCTTGATACATGTAAACGTTTATTCCAAGGTCATGTATTGACTCAATATGTGTTCACGCTGTTATCAACACGCATAATATGAACATA
>JARLTB010000232.1:3650000-4100000 GCA_030141615.1 Unio pictorum | reverse complement strand
AGAAGAAGAGCGTAAGTATCTTGCTGGTGTATACACATGGGTGAGGCAGGATAGGTATGTTGGACTTGAGTCTGTCAGTGAAACGTAGTACAGATAATAAATTTTGTGTTTTGATTTTGTATTGAATTTATAGAAACTGAAGGGTACAGAGCAGTGGTGAAGTGTGCTCTGATAGAGGTACTCTAAAGATGATCCGAACAGATGTGTTTTGAACGTTTTAAGTTTCTGGAGTAAATATTGTGGTGAACCAGACAGAATTGAGTTACAATAGTCATGTCTTGAAAGTACTAATGAACACACACATTTTAGTGGCATCAATCTGAAAAATATTTACGAATGGAACTGATGCATCTCAGTTCAATATATGCAACCTTGCATATGTTTATGACATGTTGGTGCAATGTGAGAGTACTGTCTAGAGTAAACCCTAGGTTTCGTACTGACTGAGAATATAATGTTGGTGTTCCTGGTATTTATTGTCTGAGGTAAAGGATGTGAATGAGAATGTCTTTGGGTCGTGATCATAATAGCCTCAGTTTTATCATCATTCATCTGCTGCTTGTTAAATGTCATCCATTATTTCACATCAGAAATGCAATTCTCTACTCCATACATCAAGGTTGTTTGCTAGGATTATGCAGGTAGATAAATATCTTTAGCATTTGTTTCCACACCATACTACCATGGGAGAAAATTCAGGCATAGATGATACATTAATTAATTCGAGGCGCAACAACACAATATTTCACTTAACATTTAAATAATTATATAGGCTGTTGTATGATCAATTCACAAATACGTAAATTTGTTTTTGTATAATGTAGTTGCGAAAAAAGAACAGTTCTTTTTGTGAAAATTTTTTTTGGTGTCATAGACATTCATCCGAACCAATCGCGAAATAGTATATCATGTTAAATATAGTATAGTTTTACATGGTAATGTTACTCTTTACTATTTTAAACATACTTTTACATGGTAATGTTACTCTCTATTATTTCAAAACAGTATAGCATGCTATATATAGCAGACATTAACAGGGTAATGTTACTCTTCACTAATTTCAAAACAGTACAGCATGTTATATATAATATACATTTTGGTGTAGTGCTCAACGGCATATCAACATGGCTTTCCGGTTGATTGATTGATTGATTTATTGATTGATTGATTGATTGATTGATTGATTTGAACGGCGCACCAAAACTCTTAATCTATTTAGCACCATACAAAAGGTTGTACTTATACATGTCTAAAAGTACTAAAAGCTTTAATATCGACCAGAGATATAGAAAACCAAATAGTTCAAAGTAAAATTAGAAGATGCTGGTAACAGTAAAAAATGAAGCTTCCCAATCAACGGGAAAAGCTGGTAGGAATCTTATCCGTACCTTTTTGTTAGCGAGTCCGACAAATTAATGACTGAACCAACATGGATACTACAAAGAAGAAATAAAATTCTCTCTCTCTCTCTCTCTCTCTCTCTCTCTCTCTCTCTCTCTCTCTCTCTCTCTCTCTCTCTCTCTCTCTCTCTCTCTCTCTCTCTCTCTCAGTTATGTTGATTGATCCGCATTATTTGTTTCAAAGGAATGTTTGAGAATTTGTGTGGACGGACCATAGTATAGTTAAGTAAACATTGAAATTAGTTTGTCTATTATCGTTGTTAATATTATTTGTTGATGTTTTTCTGCTTGTTTGGGGTAAATTATACAATGTGTATGTGCAGAGTCCGATTTGGAAATTCCTATTATTTAGTACATTCCATGCTGGGGGTGGGGTATACCTCCTTTTAAACACAGCTTATTCTTGAAGTTTACAATACTGCCGATAAAACAACACGTGTTTTTACTCTTGATTCGGTAGCTTCTAGCAACCGCTCCAGTGGCTTAGTGGTTAGAACGTCCGCTGCGGAAGCGGGAGGTCATGGGTTCGAGCCCCGGCCGAGTCATACCAAAAGACGTACAAAAATGGTACTAACAACTGCCTCGCTTGGCGCTCAGCATTAAGAGGTTAGTGTTAGGACTGGTCGGTCTGGTGTCAGGATAATGTGACTGGTTGATGCATGATGCCCAGTTCTATGCATCACTATAAACTGCATCACTGCAGACATCGTCTAATATTAAGTTCCTATTGTCCTTCATTACAGCAATAATGTTGTATACTGCATATTACTACTACTAATGGTTTGTTTGTGGTCTCAATAATAATAATAATAATAATAATAATAATAATAATAATAATAATAATAATAATAATAATGTGATGATGTTAATAATAATACGAACAAAATAACTAGTTTATAGGACTTGTAGTTGAGAAGTCTACTTAGTCTTTTGTATTACGATTACAAAAAGGATTTACCAAACGGATTTAAAGTACATTGTAAGAATATCTTTTTTTTCACCTTTCTGTATCTGATAATATTGTATTGTTTTTTTTTTTGTTGAGAACAATTGTAACTAAAAGATCCATTTTCACAATAAGTGCAATATAATCAAATATTACAAGACTGACAAAGAATAAGTATAGGGCATGCATTGGAAACATTGAATCCAACTGAAAGGGGGGTCGACCAGCTCGATGTTCCCCAATCCAGGACGTCGCCGAGAAATATGCTACTGGAGGGGGAGAGAAACTTCAGATAAACGACAACAAGATCGTCGGACATCATCTGCGATTTCGACTAAGCAGTCTATCTTGCTGGCAACATGGAATATCCGTGCAGGACTTCTTCTGCACCCTCCTCAACCACGACGCCCCACCTGGACCGATGGAATCGGTGGACGCCATGGACGAATTATATGAGCTAGTCGATGAGTCCGAACCGTCTATGAAGGAAATACGGACTGCCATCTTAGACCTGAAGAACAACAAGGCGCCGGGTATTGATGAGGTGACACCAGAAGCCTTGAAATACGGCGGAGAGATCATCGTCGAAAGATTACACGCCCTGCTGAGATTGATTTGGCGATCGGAAGCGGTACCAACAGCATGGAAGAAAGCCATCATCGTACCAATCTTCAAGAAAGGCGACAAAACGGACTGTAACAACTATCGGGGCATCAGCCTGCTCTCCATACTTGGCAAAGTATTTATGAAGATCATCCATAGAAGGGTACTCAAACGGCGGGAGGAAGCGGCACGAGAGGAACAGGCCGGTTTTCGACCTGGAAGAAGCTACTGCGACCAGATCTTCACGCTCTGTCAAATCCTTGAGGAAAGAATTCGGTGTGAAAACGTACAATCATGGTGTTCATTGATTTCTCCGCAGCGTTCGACAGCGTCCATTGCCCGGCCTTGTGGAAAGCCCTGGAAGCGAAAGGATACCCGCTAAAATACATTCGGCTACTTACCAACACCTCTGACGGGTCAGCCAGTCAAGTTCGAATCCAAGGGCAAACACGAAGGATTTCTCAGTGAAAACGGGCGTCCGTCAGGGATGCGTGCTCTCACCTAGCCTCTTTAACGTCGTGGTCGATTGTGTCATGTGCCAGGTATTCCTGGGACGTAGAGGGATCACATTTGGGGCAGGGTTCGATGAACATGCCACAGATCTAATGTTTGAGGACGATAGTGCATTTCACACTGAGGACGAAGGCGAAACAACAGAAATTCTGCAAGAAATCGCCAATGAAGCCGCCAGATTTGGGTTAAAAATCAACACCGCCAAAATAGTTGGCATGACATCGGACAACACCCCAGTGACCGTCTGCCTTAACGGAGTCTATCTTCAGCAAGTTGAGGAATTTAAATACCTGGGGTCCATAATCCGAAGCAGATCAATAGCGGCCTCCACTGACATCTCGCATCGCCTGGGAATGGCAACGTCTGCGTTCGGGTCACTAGCTTGGTGCATATGGAGAAAAAAGGCCCTCTCGGTGGTGACCAAAGTGCGTCTATACCGCACTCTCATCCTCCCAATACTCCTATATGGAGCAGAGACGTGGGTCCTCCTAGACGAGGACCTCAAGAAGCTGGAGGTATTTCAAATGCGCTGCCAAAGACGAATACTGGGAGTAAACCTTCTGGACAGAATCCCAAACGTGGAAATCCGGGCTCGATGCTCTCACCAACCGACAGTGGAATCACTGATTAGACGTGCTAGGCTTCGCTGGTTTGGCCATGTCTGCCGAATGGAAGAGAGGCGTTTACCATATCGAGCCCTGTGGCGCACCAGACCGGAAACCTGGAAGGTCTCAAGAAATGCCCCTAAGAAAACCTGGATCCAACAAGTGGAAAAAGATCTGGCGAATTATGGCATCACCTCGACACATGCCAGAGAAAATGCTACGCGGGACCGAAAATGGTGGAAAGAGATAATTGACTTCATCGGCACGGGCAATTTTCGAGCAGCACCCACAGTCTCCTATCAACTGCGACCACGCTGATTGGATGCAACCTACGGGATCAAATTGAATTGATTGAATTGAACAGCTCGATAAGGAGGGAGAGGGACCCAAAGTTATAAATGTCCCTAATAGTGGTGTGGGACCCAATAATGCAGATCCCCAAAATAGGCAAACGCAAGAGGCAGGGAAACCAGCCTAGGCAATCAATGCAGGGAATTAGGTCCAAATTGAATGTTTATTTCTATGTCCAAGTGAAAAATAATGTCCTGTTGGCCTACCACCAGGCCGGATGTCAACTCATTGACTTAGGTAAAGCTGCAAAAGCCACACGCCAAGCAGAAATACTGGCCGCCCTGCAAGTAATGGGTGTAAACATGAAGAGAATGAATAGCTAGTTTGCAAAACGCAGGGTACAATAAATATATGCTGTACCCTGTGGGACTAGATACCCTTTTACTAACCCCTGGGACGATAAGCGTTAAAGGATAGATAGCGGACTTGACTGAAGCCCCTCCATTTGTAAGAGAGATTGGACCAAAGTCGGTTTAAATACATATCATTGGACTCTTATGTCATATCGACACTGAAGACGTCATTGAAAAGATATACACGAGACTGGGAGTAAGGATACTATCGCACAAGATGGCCCAAATATGGGGCTTCCATCCTATAACATCAGGGGCACGGATCATAAACGTGACCAAAGAAAAATCCCCCTCCCCTTTTTTCTTACTGTATGGGGTTCAAGCTCAAATCTTGGTACCGGAACTGTGAGGCCGACAGAAAATGCCCCAAGTGCGGTGAACTCGGACACGGGCCATGGGACTTTGGAAACCTAAACCAGAACCAAAAAAAACACAGAAGCAGTAGATCCAACATATGTCAATGTGGCTGCAGGAAAATCCCCCCAACGCTAAAAGGAAACAACAAGAGAGCAGATAAAAAAGTCATTCAAGAGGTGAGGGAGGTACAAACATCGGACAAAACCCTGAAAACGGCAGAGAAATGGATCGAAATCCTCACCCCGAATAAAACAAACTCCAAAACACCACGGAAGACGCAAGCCAAATTCCAACAAGCAACCTTTTTCAAGTGCTAACGATTGAAGAAGGCATAGAAATACTAAACTTATCAGGAGAGGAACTTATACCGCTGACATGCTCTACCCCAATATCAAAAGCAAAAGGGACCACAAAAGAAAGGAAAGCGGTCAACCTGTCGTCATCACTTGACGAAAAAAGCACAGGTAAAACAGGATAAAAAGGGGATATGATAAAAATGTTATCCCAATCACTTGAGGAAAGGAAAAAGGAGGGAAAGGATTCCACAAATGAAACCAAAGGATCGGAAGTGGCTAAACAGAAAAGCCCAGAAAAAGAAGATGAGACACAAATAGATAATGAAACCGCCTCTGGGGACCCAAATAACCTAAATGACCTTAGGGATAAACTTTTTACCTCGCAGGTCACTAGTTACTTTTACATGTCAGGTAGAACAAACAAAACATTAGGGGAAGACCCAGGATCCCCAGAAGAAGGGTTAGATGAGAAAATCATAAATATAAGAACAATAGCCATTTAAAAACTAAATATAACCAATAATACTGTTTACAAAGCGACAACCTGGTGCACTACAAAAATGAAAGGACAAAAGTTCCGTTTATTGTCTTTTAATATAAATGGGATAGATAAAGACAAAGCACAAACACTTAAACAAATAGGGAACTATGACTTATTTATCTTACAGAAAACATACAACGGATTTCCTGAAGAACTAAAAGAACGAATTGAACGCGACTTGGATAGTATAATTTTAACTAACAACTTTGTGGGAAATGATACCAAATAAGTGTTTAAAAATAAACAAGGGTGTAAATGGGAAAGGGTAGAAGAAGGGGCGTTTTTTTAAGGGAAGGTTAATTCACATACAAATGGGAGGGAACAATTTTCTTAATGTGTATATACCAGCAAATAGATACAAAAAACAGGAAATTATAGGCGAGCTGGCGAAATATTTAGAAAACTATACAATGGGCAATTTGATCATAGGATGGGATTTAAATTCTGCAGGGGACGAGATAGACAGAACGGGAAAACTCACAATGGAAGACATACGGTTTAAGGACAAAATGGAATATATTATGAAACCACAGAAACTAATTGATATATACAGACGGTTAAAAACACCATGGGCAGATTACAATTTTGATTACAAAGAAAAAAAAGGGAACAAGACAGATAAAAATTATGGGGTACATCATCCGGAACAATTAAATACATTAAAGCAGGGATAATAGATTACAAACTTTCGGACCATAAATTAATATCTGTAGAAATGAGGAAAAACAAAAGAACTAAATGGGGAAGGGGACAATGGAAACTAAACAATAAAATACAAGAAAATGAAGAATTTGGGAGGGAAATTAAAAAAGAAACAGAACATTTTAAAGCAAAAGTGAATTTGGATATAATACCTAAGTTGGATAAACTAAAACGGGTTTTCAAACAAATAGTTATTTTTCATTCAAAATTAAGGGTTGGAAAGATAAAATTAGAAAAAGAAGCTTTGGAAAATTTGATAAAAACAACAACAAAACAGAAGAGAAATTAGTAAAAATAAAAAAGAAGAGCAAAAGGGGATGGATATAAAAGCAGGAAAATTCACACTGATATAAAAACGGGGAAGGGCTTTATAAACAGGAGGAATTAAAAAGATAGGGGAGGGGACCCTAGAATCACTAAACATAGGGAGGGAAGGAAATACAACAGACAAGTCTAAAATACTAGACTATATACAAAATTACTACAAGGACTTATATACCTCACAGGACATAGAAGACGAACATACATACACATATTTACGAGAGACAAAGTGCGAGATGATAACCGCTTAACATAGTAGCATATGTGAGGATTTCATCTCGGAAGACGAAATAGTGGAGACGATAGGGAAAGTATCTAGAAAAAAAATACCAGGTAGAGATGGAATCTCGGCGGAATTCTATAAAAAAAAAAAATTCTGCGGAGAACTGTCGCCAGTATTAGAATGGTTATATAATAATATTGCACAAAGGAATCAAAACATGTCAAACACAATGAGTGAAGGTTTGATAACACTACTTATTCGAAGGGAAGGGGGATAGGGAAGATCTAAAAAATTGGAGGCCCATCTTCCTCCTAAATATTGATTATAAAATTATAAGTAAAAATTTAGCAGAAAGGGTGAAAAAGTGTCTTGATAAAATAATCAACATAAATAAAACTAGTGGCCCGAAAGGGTGGGAAATACAAAATAACATACTTAATATTAGAATTATCATACATATTACTGGGATAACTAGTGAAACTGTACTAATAGACCAGGTAAAAGCCTTTGACAGACTTTAACAAAACTATCTATACAAGACACTGGAAAAAATTAGATTTGGAATAAACTTCCAAAGTTGGACTAAAATCCTGTACAGAGATATAAACTCATGTGTACAGGTAAACGGAACCAAAACGGATAAATTTGATATCAAAAGATCAGTGAGGCAAGGATTACCACTATCTATGCTATTATACGTAATAGCTATAGAAATACTAAGTATACAAATAAATAACAACCAAGGCATTAAAGTTCCAAACATAAAAGAAGAGGTGAAATGCTACAACATGCAGATGACTGTAATAACTTTATACAAGATGAAAATTCCTAAAAGAACTGATAAAGGAATTTGAACAATTTGGGAAAGTTTCGGGATCAATAATAAACCCCGACAAAACAGAAATATTACTAATAGGAAACTGGGGAGGCAAGCAACATTGGCTACCTACCTCCTTAATTAAAGACAATGTAAAAACCTTAGGAGTAAATTTTGGAAGGAATGAGGAGAAACAAAACCTCAATGAAATCAGGGAAAAAAATAATGAAAATATCAAAATCTGGGCGCTATTCGAACGGGCTCAAGTTGCAAAATGTGCACCTTGACTATAAATTAAAATTGTTAGACATACAAAACGAAACGTTAAAAGCGATAGATAACGAGATCATGAAATACTTATGGGGATTTAAAATGCACTACATCGACAAAGAAACTATATAGGGACGTGTAAAGGGGAGGCCTAGGCCTCCCCTACCAGCCCTCATTAAAAACACTAACATTATAAATAGATTTAAGGAAATTAAAGCAGAGCCCAATATAGCTTGGCAAGGACTCTATATATTACTTAGCTTCCTCAATGAATCAGAAAAACGACATTTATAACAAAAAACAACAAATTAACAAAATTACTTGGGGTGCTGAATGAAATTAAGACCGATAAAAGAACTATTAAACAAATATAGGAACGCTATGGAATTATGGGAAATTGACACAAAATCAACATACAAATGGATCACGGAACATACTGTAAATAAAGATAAAAAACAAAATAGAGCAAGAAAATATAAACATTAATTGGGATAGGTCCTGGGGAAACTGGGTCAAACTAGGATCACTTAAAATAAAAAGCCTCCTGTTCAAATACATGCATGATGCGTGGCTGACAGGAAAGTTCGCAGTCAGACGGCATATGATCAGAGCATCGCCTACATGTCAACTGTTTAAATATTTCAATTTCACAACAACAACAAAAACCCACCATGGTTTAATGTGAAAAAAAAAACAGACCAGAGAGTTGCCCTGATATTAAAATTCAGGGCAACTCAACCATACAATAGTAAACAATTCTTATATATAGACGGAAATTTTACACTGAAACTACTTTACGAAACAACAGATTTTATAGTTAGGAATATGAGAGCATGCGGGCAAATTATTATAACTGGGAAACAATAGATAGGAAGAAATTGGGGGATACAGGGACCTCAGGAGGAGAATTACTAGTAAGAAAAACACGGGGCTAAATCAATAACTATAGAGACAGCCCTTTTGTAAGGGACAATAAATAAATAATGTTCGACCTGGAATAGAGATAAGAAGAAAAATAAAGAAAGGATGAACATAGTCGAGAGGGGTGAATTAAAAATAAAAAATAAAAATGTACAGATCCCACCTCGAAGACAGTCGACCTAGAGAAATAAATAAGGAAATATACAAGTCCCGGAACAATATAACTACAATAGCAGCAAAAAGGGTGGACAGACCGAAACTATTTCAAGCAAACCGAAACTATTTCAAACAAAGGCCTAAAGGATTTCAGCAAAGAGGGTGGACAGAACGAAACTATATCAGACAAACCGAAACTATTTCAAAGTCCTAAAAGATATCAAACCGAAACTATTTTAAACAAAATCCTAAAGGATTTCAAACTGAAACCAATTCAGGCAGACAAAAAAAAAGAGAAATGGTTTCGGTTTGTCACGCTATTGATACTCTGTCTCCGGACAGACCCGACGCTGATGTCGCTGTGGAGACGAATTGAAATCTTTGAAATTGTTAGCAATTTAGGATTTCAACAGTATATTTGATCAAGTCCGATACGATATCTTGATCTCGGGTCGTGCCAAATCCATGTGGGATTGACTGAGCGTGACCAAAGAAATTTCTAAAGAGATTATAATCCATATCTCCACTGCACTAAGTCTGGTGAATATTTCGTAGCGTATGTGTGTCTACTCCATTAAATACAGCAAGAATATTGCAGTTATATCTAATCACTTTTGGTATTTGAGTGTATTGTTGAGTGACATATGTCACATCGGTATTTTTATGCCTACCTCTGGAAAATATCCTAGCGGGATTCTTTTGATTGTCAAGCATGTTATCATCATATACGACTAAATTGTTAATACTTCCATCAATATCATCAATACTCGGTGCTTCTTCGATATCGGTCATAAACTCAATAATATCCTCATCGATTTTGCTTTCTGGTTAAAACCCTTTAATACCTCGTAACATCGCTGATCGTATACACTCGGGGCTACTAAATACAACTTGTCCCATTTCATCCATCACGTTATCAAATTAAGTAACAACTGCGTCTTGACACTTCCAGATGGTCCAATTATAATCATACGAATAGAATTTGGTAGCGCTGCATGATGCTTAACTGGTTCTCTTCTTTTTGTCGCCAAAAAATCACTTACATTCATGTTATTATAAATAAATCATGGATCTATATTGTGTGAAATGTAAGAAGCGCACTAGCACAAATGACAAATAACAGATCAGCACTTGCTGGTAAGTGTGCACAATGTGGTACCAAAAAATTAGATTTGTTTCCCTTGATACAATCAAGGATTTAAAAAAAAAACAGGAGGTGATATTGCAGCCAAGTTAGTAAAATTACCAGGAACACCATGGGCAAAATATCCAGGAGAAAAACATCTTCCAGAGTAAAGTTATTGTGGACCCGGAACCAGACTCATATCCGACTCGATGATCAAAACCAACCCCAACTCGTTGAGTATCCAATAAACGCTATTGATAAGGCGTGTCATGCTCATGATGTTGCTTAATTGATGGGCTAGTTGATAATTATCATACTGACTAATCGCTGAAATTGCTAGCAATGAAAATCGTTTACGATGAAAATCCGTAGGATTTTTACGATTAGATAAACGTCATTTAAATAAGATGATGAATCTCTAAAACCACAACAAACAAAAAATGGTCTGTATTGTAAATTTACGATTCCCTGTTTATAGGACGTATTACGGAGATGGTCTCGGCTATGTTATTGAAGGGTTATTTGCAAGGATGGCTTCAAAAATAGCACCAATCGCTAAACAAACATCAATGAAAGCTATTGATGTTATTCGTGATAAAGTTATTAGTGATATTGGTGATGTTGCCTTTAAAGCATTTTCTGCGGCCAAAGAAAAAATACTGGCATTAACTCGGCGACGAAAGAAACCTCTGATGATTTCGTCATTGATGAAAAATTCACCATGGGTGAGACAACTACCATCTACGAAAATTATGTCTGCAAGTATTAGCAAAATAATAAACAACGCGGTGGTTCAGAATATAGCATCGCGGATAAATGAGGAATATGACACTCAGGGAAATATTACTGCAAATAACATAGCGGGAAGTGGTTTGAAATCACGAGCGAGATTGCGATTTAAATCAAGAAATATATAATAAAATGTTCAAATCGTCAACCGACGCAGCGTTCGATTTAAATTCCCCAGTGCGCAAGAATGACTTTGTATGCGATTATCAATTCTATTCCTATAATGCAACACAACCAAGTAGTAAATCAAGAATCGAACTTCAAGTCCAGGATACCAGAAAATACTTTCTACCCACTGAAGCATTTATTGAAGTAGAAGGAGAACATGTAACAAATGTTGATGCTAATACGCCATATGCAGATAAACCAAATGTCCGAGTTGGTTTTGTCAATAATGGCATCATGGCGCTATTTGAGAGTGCTAGATATATGATTGATGGAAGAGAGATTGAATCCATAGAACACAATGTTGACGCTGCCACAACAATATTGGGTTAGCTAGATACTCTGATGATTATACAAGAGCAACAGGTCCATCTATGATGTTCGCAAAGGATCTCACTGATTACGCTGAACATGTTTAGTATGATATAAGACGACCAATGGATTGTGGTACTCCTGCTGATGGTGGTAATCCTGCTGTTCCTCCTGCTCCTGCTGTTATCGAGGATATGATTAAAAATACCAATCCTAATTACAACCTAGGGTTTGCTTTGTTTGATTAGGATTTTTAACGTAGCTTTAACAATTTTCAGTCATATTGCTACGATGTCTGCAGTGAGGCAGTTTATAGTGATGTCTAGCACTGAGACATCATGCCGCAGACATGTAGCATGATGTCTCACCCAGTCACATTATCCTGACACCAGGCCGACCAGTCCTAACACTAACCTCTTAATGCTGAGCGTCAAGCGAGGCAACTGTTAGTACCATTTTTGTAAGTCTTTGGTATGACTCAGCCGGGGATCAAACCTACGACCTCCCGCTTCCGGGGCGGACGCTCTAACCACTAGGCCTAGGGTTTGCAACACGTGTAGCAATGTTGCAAGGACTGCGTAGATTATTTTCATGCGCGATTCCACTATCTCATATATCTGGATTTTGCAGAAATGTTAGAAAAGTTATCTATGGAGCGAAACACACAGTAGTACTCGCGCGAAAAGGTACTGATAATGATGCAATCTGGCGCGGTGCTGGTGTTGATATCTAAAACATAATCAGATGTCTGGTTTTCAGAATAAACTGTCATTGACAGTTTGTCAGATTAAGCATTTCAATGATGCTGTCAAGGATAAAAAGGGTGTTCAGGTCACTATCTCTGCTGCTGAAATCAAGGACATTATAAAATCAGGCGGTATATTCCCGCTGCTCGCTGAGATTCCAGCACTAATTGCTGCCGTGGCCCCCGTGGTTGCGAAAGCTGCTGCGTTAGAGCTGTTGGTACAGCGGCAGGGATGGCACTAAAGAAAGATACGGGACAGGGATACAAAAAAGAAGAAACGATCAGGAAAGGGTTTATGATTACCAGGAACTCCGTATTGATGGTACAGCGGAAAAGGCTTGATAAAAGGAACAGTTTACTAACAATATCGCCAATGCAAAATTTTGATTTACTCGATGCTGATAAAAAAAATAGCAATACAAAACTTTAGAGATGTTTTTATGCGAGATCAATTACCACAACAACCAAAAAAACTGAAACCGGTATCATTAATCTCGATAACAGTACAGGACCAGGATCTCAGTAGGTTGCATACGCGATTGATCCGTGTACAATTGTTTATTTCGATTCATATGGATTCGCGCCGCCTAAAGAATTTATCCGTTATATTCACCATTTAAAAATTCCGATCTGGTATTCTCACGCTACCAACACAGAAAATGACCGATCCACCAATATGTGGCATAGAAGAATTAAATCTCCTCGACACTATTTCATCATCAACTAAACCACCCCATAAACTCATACATGACTATTCTAGTAATCGCTTTTTAGAGAGATCTTAGAATATCATGATTGATATTTGGGGAAGATCTCTATCAAGCCTGAAAAGAACCACCGAGGAAATATCTGTAGCCAATGATGTAAAAAAAATAATCGAAGATGAAATATCCGAGATGCTAAACCACGCAAGTGTTGATTCCAATGAAATAGTCGTATTTCAAGATCGTCATGGTAAATTTAAAACGAGTAATGTTTCCCTGGATGATATCTTAGTTAAACAACTAAGTGTAAATACTATCGCGGTTTTTTTCCAATCAGAATAATCTCAAACCAGGTGTACTTGTTTCGACGATCACAGATAAATTAACTGCACTCGGTGACAATTATTTGTTGACGACGAAATCACTAAAAACCCTCGATGATAAATTTAACTCTCAAGTAAATCAATTTGCGGGAGTACAAAATCCGTCACTGAGGTTCAACTCTCCGTCGCTAATTTCTTTGGAGTACCACCGGTAACATCGCCGAAACTCTCGTCAATAAAAACATCTATGGATAATTTAATAGCGCTTGAGCACGCGTATAATGAACATGTAACGAATTTTGTGGCGCTACGTAAAAATGTCATCGCGAGTTTCTTTGCGGTTCCACCGGTGACCACACCAAAGCTCGCGGATATTAAAAAATCTCTTGATGATTTTAAAACAACCAGCAACGCCATCAAGGATGATTTACCGAGGAGGATATCCGTAGTTAAAAAAATTAAAAATTCCTCACGAAAAAGAAAATATTGTAAATAGTGTGTACACGATACAGCAGTATCGCTATGATCAAATTAGAGAATTTCAACAAAAACTCAAAACACTCACTGAGGAGTACCAAACAAAAATAAAAAAATACCGACGACAAATTAGCATCGTTGGTGTTATCGTGTACTCGGTATCAGGTGTAAGATGATCTAGCATGATGTCTCACCCAGTAACATTATCCTGACACTAGGCCGACCTAACACTAACCTCTTAATGCTGAGCGTCAAGCGAGACAGCGTTAATACTATTTTTGTAATTCTTTGGTATGACTCAGCTGGAGATCGAAGCCACGACTTCCCGCTTTCGCAGCGGACGCTCTAAGCACTAAGTCACCGGAGCTGTTAATGTTAGTGATGTGGGAGCGAAATGACGAAGAAACATGATAAGTGGAACCTGAAGTAAATCGACTCGGTATGAATTATTTTTGGTGTTTTGAATTAATCGCTAACCTACCACATACTTAAATATAACGAGCTTCCAAATCAACGTGCAACAGTATAGAGACAATCCTATGCTTCAATGGTAAAATAAACTAAAACAAATATAGCTGATGAGTATACAGCAAAAGTAAAATATATCGGAGCCGTGTTGACTTAATTGTATATTCGGTGTCCGCTGTAATTGCGGGAACCGGCGCATTGCTATCAACAGTAACAATGACATCACCAGCAGTTGTCACAATTTGTGTATCAGCTGCAACAATAATTACTGGTATTCTTAATATCATTATAACAAAATATCTACATGTAGCGAAAGCAAATTGTATAGAGCGACCTTAGCATGCTTCTAATAATAATGTCGTCATCACAAGAACTACTGCAACGATCGTTGTTAATATAACTCCGTACGATGATATCAGCAAGTTCTACCAATCCTGATTTTAGCATGCGTCAACTTTCCAACTGCATTTGCAATACAATAAATATGACTTTTTAAATTTCGCGCAAATAATAGTTGTCAAAATATTAGATCAAAATTATTTGTCGGTGGTTTGCAGGCGAATAATACTTTGGTATTTGTAAATAAGATAAACCAGATGGAACACCTGACTGGCCTTTGTTTATGTTCCAGCTGACAATCATCATATTGAGCAAATCAACGATGAATTTCAACGCAGAATTAAATATATGAGAGTAAAATAATGAATATTTTGATTTTACAAGAACCCATTAATTCAGATTATCACAAACCAAGATTGTCAGGTGCGATAGAAATAAACTCTTTTGATTATGCTGTAGGTATTTATAAATCATCGATCAGATCAACGTTGCATGTATTCCTCACAGATGAGAAGCAAACCAATACAGCGACTATATAAAATAACAGATCATTGAAGCAATACAACGTCTAAACCAGGTGTAATCAGATCTCGAATATACTAATACAATTATCAATTAAACAGTATTTGCTAGTGATAATGAAAATATTAATAACCAGCACACTGAACCGACAACATTAAAAGAATTATTTAATACACGATATACATTTGCCGCAAAAAGACATACCAAAAATATATTACAAATATATGATGCCGACGAACTAAAATTAATCAGTCAACAATCATATCAACGAAAACTCCTAAAATCATCGAGTCATGGATAAAATAGCCGCTCCAGGAACTATTATCAAACATAACAGTGACCCATACATTTCATGCTGTCATATTTTACCAGGAATCGTTAATATAACATCAACTATTGCAGTCAGTCTTGTATGTGATGTAATTAATCTCGAAGAATCACCTCAAGATCAACAAGGATATATTCTTTATACATATGGACGTCAAGTACCTTCTGGATATTTTGATATTTACAAGAACCTAATTCTGGTTATTAGCAATGTCATAATCTCTTATTATCAAGAATAAAGATCAAACCTACTGACCAAAGCAAACACTTTCTTTTTAAGACATGTAGTTTTGTTAACAAATGTTGACGTAGAATCATAACGAGTTTTAATCAAGCTGGAATTTTTACAATTAATCAACTGGGATATACTATATAATGAACCAAAGCGTGAGGGCTTTTATACACAAAATGAGGTGCTTGAAAATGCCACGGGAACAGTATTGACATTGTCCTCAGTCGGGCAGAACAATTTAGTGTTGATATAATTATTGATGAATATGGCAATGAAGATTTGTCGTTGACATAAGAATAGTTAAATGAACTGTGGCGACAAAATGTTATTATGATCATGTGCGATAAGGGTCAGATTCGGAATTATGCGTATTCATTTATTGATTTTGATCAGATCAAGAAAATATTATCTAATTTTTCAGATTGATACTTAATATAATAATAATTTCATAAACGATACTATATTTGTAGTCGATTTATTTCTGCTGATCTTTCGTTAATTTGTTGGATAAATAGTACTAAAAAAATGAAATTCATCATTTTCGAGGGTTAAACTTCAAAAGATTTTCTAATTGATTTTGATGATTTTCGATAACTTGTCACATAACACAAACTGAAATCATATTTTGTTCACTTCGAGTTTTGACAGATTTTCGGCTGATTTAGAAGCAAAAATAAGACAAATATCCAACACTCATCAAAAATATATTTGAGAATCACTTGAGATTTGACCCTTCGAAAATGTGCAATTCGACTGATTTTCAACTGACACTTTCACTAAAATAAGTAATACCTCATATTTTTATCTAAATGTCTTAATTATTTGAGATATTCAAGACAGAAACATAATTTGGCAAGAAAAATAATATTTTTATTCAGGGCTAAAGAATACTCACTACGTTATATTATCTTATTCAGTGTTGAAATACTTTATGCTTCTTCAGAACTGAATGAACACTCTGTAATTTTACTATCACTTCTGTTATTTTCGACAACGTTGTCTTTATCACAATCTGATATAATCTTTATTAAATGTCTTACACGTGTATTGATAGTCTTTTTTGTTTCGTATTTAAAAGATAATTGCGATCTAATTATGTAGATTTTTAATGATAAAAGACAAATTTTTCAAGGTCCGTATCTTTAATTGTTGGATAATTTGTTGGATGATCTTAATCAGTCGATATTTGCTAGTAATGTATAACAACCTTCAAGTTTCCGCTGCTGTAATGAATAAAAATAGAAAACAAATCAGGACGAATTCGAACTTTTCTATGCACATGTTTTAAGTTTTCACTTGCAGGAATAAAATTGTTAACATTTTCATAGATTACTGGGTTTGGTTTTGTTGTATTTTATTCTGATCAGAATCTTTGTTAGTGTCCTATGAAGAGCTACTTGTTGCTTACCATACAGCTTGGTTTCTAATATTTAGAAATAAATATCTAATTGCAACTACAATTTTATTTGTAAACAGATATAGATTTATAGAACGTTATTTTCCATTAGGTAAAGGTTCTTTTAGAAAATGTTAATAGTTCTCTGAGGTAAGGTAGAAGAGTATGTAACTCCTGTTACTATATGGACTTTTCATTCATGCTTAAATTTTTATCAGAATCAGTTTGTGTTATTGTTGTGACCAGAAGTTCAGGTGTGCCGGAATTTACTTTTTTAAATTATATAATTCAAATGATTTTCATCTCAAAATATAGAGTGCTCATTAAAAAATAGTAATCTTGTACAGAAGTACTCACTGATTTTCATAATGAATTAAAAGCCTAGAATTATATTTCTGTGATTCAACAAATTATATTCACAACTTTCATTATTAGGAATTGTGTTTTAATTCTAAGATATTTGAGATTTAATTAGCAATACCGTAATTTATTAGGTTACGTGTTTAGGCTCGAATAAACAGTAACATAGAAAGAGTGAAAATAACAAGCTTGTAAACACTTAATAAACAATTTATTGAGCACAAATATTTTCCAGAAAAGAAAAATAAACTTACTGTTTTAAGAATCAATTCCCAAAAGTAATCCAAAAATAACTTAAAATATAATCCACTAATGAAATTGCAAAAGTCCTGGTAATAAAATGTCCTAATAATTCCCAGTTCGAATCTTGGTGAAGCATCCAAGATGGAAGACGATGTCACGTGATGAAGTCAGTTCTGGTGTTATGAAATTCAATGAGCACAATTATTTTCCAGATAAATAGCAAAATAAATCCTCTTGATCCAAACGAATTGAAATAATTTCCAGTAATTTAAAATAGCTTAAAACAATACAACTTAATATTCCAACAGCACAATTTCTACTAAATAGTTCGCTCCAAGGAAGGGGTCACATGATATTTTAGAATCTTTAGAACAAATTTACGTTAAAAAAAGCTCGTGCACACCGTATGACCCAAATAAAAATAGAAAGATGTTTACAACAAAACTCCATAATATCCTTGGAATCAACCAATCATTTTTAAAGCTTCTTTACAACTCTGAAGCCAGGACACAAATGAGGTCAACATCTGGTGTTTATTCGTAGAGTACATGTCATCCCACTTTCTAAAAAAATATCTCCCAATGAATGAATCTTAAACTTAAAATGTCAAATTTGATTCTGACAAACAAACAATTAAAACGTAAATCAAATATACGTAACAATTCGTGCAATGTTTTTACTTTGTTTTCGGGAGAAATAAATTGTATGTTTAATTTTACAAGCTTGTTGCCTTTCACTCGTTCATGTTCCTTGTTTATGAGCATATACTCATAACAGTTTCAATGGTTTTAGAACATTTATTCATTACTGTTAAGATTTATGTTGTACCCGATGTTGTCGTGTTTAATATGTTTACGAAAAGTATAAACTACAAGTAAACGATAAACCATGGAACAAAAAGTTTCACCATCATTGGTTTTCTAAAGTAAATTGATGAGATCATTAAATGTTTCACTTTCTAAACAAATATGTTATGCCTACTCAATTGTAAATGGATGTCCGGTTTATATACAAAATTATCAATTAACCGTCCAACCTGCCTTAATGAACAACTGTATAAAGTAATTACATGTCTTGAACTTTCATCATCTGTGGATCCTTAACGCTAAAATAGATATAAACCTGATTTATGCAGACATCTGGCATTAGGGGGTCATTTTACTCTATTTCACTTTACATGTGGTTTCTTGAAACGTGTTAATAATTGTAATAAATGTGTTTACGTGTACTATAAGTAAAAAGAGATAATGAGTATTATCAAGTATAGAAGACAGGCAGTAAACAAAACTGGGCGTGTACACATGCCTGCAATTGTAAATTTTAAATTATATTTTGAGTTTTATGTCACAAAAACAGTCCTGGAATCTGAATAATTCCTTTGGGGCATGACTATGGTGAGGGCTTACTGGACAAAAGTGGATACCGAGGAACTGTAATTTGGATGTAGCTATAAGAGAATTTGGTATTATCATCGTCATCGTCATTAAGACCGGTCACCAAATTAATAAAGGCGATGGCAAAGGAAACTTGTAGGTGGTACCTGATTAAATAACACAAGTTTTGTCTGCAAAGGAGTAGTGTGGGGTTAGGGGCGAAACATAGACAAAAACATACAATTGCGACTCATAGATAATACATATGTGTTATAAGCATAATGTTCTTCCAACTACTCCACATAAATCAACATTATTGTATCCGGAGTTTCAATATATTGTATACAGCGCTTTAGAAACAAATTGCAAACTGTCCGACGCGTGTTTGTAGCATAATTAAAAGAGAAATTACTGACAACGTTTAAAATCTTACCTTAAAAGCAGCTCGGCAAGTGAATAAATAAATTACGTGCTTCTTGCTATGACGAGCCTTCAGTTGGTAACACTGGTGATATGAATGTTTAAAGGGTGGTGTACACTGACTTAAATATACAGATGCGCATGTACCTCACTGAGAGGTATATGGGTTATCTCTATTCAGATGCCTACATGTCTTTAGCAAGGGGGCGGAGTTTTACTGGATTAGTGTTAAGGTCTCAAAGATTGGACAGGTTAATACCGGATGTAAGGGGGAATCCAGACCTTGTAATACTAAACTTAATATCAGTCTAGAAACCAGCGCCGGTGCAAGGCATTTTGGTGACCTGAGCGAGATCAGATATCTGGCGCCCCTTTCCGCTCACGCCCTCCCCCACCCACCCATAATAAGCGCCCTAGGCGATTGCCTAGTTCGCTTAGCGGAAGCGCGGGCCCTGCCGGAAACTAGTGTTCAAGTCACGTGTTCATAAAACTAAATATGTGTTGTGCTAACGTGTACAAGTTATACAACTTTTGATAAATATCGAATGTTATATAGATCTACATATATATTTAAACTGTCCTGTGACAATATGGTGGGGAAAAACAATAATGGCGACCCGTGCTTGACAATTTAGCAATATATCATGCGATAGGAGTCAGTGACACCTGCAATTCTTTACCATTAATTTTGATTCACCTAGACAACGGTAAACGCTAAACTGTGATTGATTTCTTATAAGACCTCCTGTTAAGCTAGAAAAAGTATGTGTTAGGTATTACTCTTGTGCTATTTAGCATGAAATTGACAAGGCAACACTCCTGAGCTATTTTACAAGTGATTGCTAATATATCACTGTTGTGCTATTTAGTACTTTGCGTCACATGCTGTATCCCGAGGGAGTGAATTTCACATTAATATAAACTCGTCATTATTACAGGACATGGAAAGTGCAATGAAGGAAACATTGTTCGACTTGTTTCATCAGCAGTTTTATATTAATTAATCTTATCTTTCTCCTTACGGTACATTACCTGAACGGCAAACTAGTTGAAAGTTTCAAGACCTATCTTGCAAAATGTATCTTCCAGATACAATACATTCTTATAACAATGCAGGAAACCACCTTGCTGTGTAAATATAATCAGTTTCATTGAAATGAATGCTCTCGGGTCGTAATCACGAAGTATGTACATAACTTTTAACGTGCTTGATCTCTTGTTCATACATGATAAAATCTGTGTTCAATAGTCCATTTGTAAATGCATAGTGAAAAAAATTATTTAATGTTCTCAGCCTGTTAATTCATAGTCAAGCTGCCTCAAATGATCCACATGTTAATGTAAATGTACTCCGTTTGTCAATGTATAGTCAAAGCTGCTCTAAATGTGTCCCGTCTGTTAATGCCTAGTCAAGCTGCCGTAAATGTGCTCCGTTTGTTAATGCATAGTCAAAGATGCCGTAAATGTGCTCCGTTTCTTAATGTATAGTCAAAGATGCCGTATTAGTACTTGGTTTATCAGTGTATAGACAAAGCGGCTTTAAATGTTCTGTCTGTTAATGCCTGGTTAAACTATCGTAAAATGTGCTCCGTTTGTCAATGTATAGTCAAAGATGTCGTATCAGTACTCCATTTGTCAATGTAAAATCAAAGCGGCATTAAATGTTCCGTCTGTTAATGTCTAGTCAAGCTAAGGTAAATGTTTGATGGATTGAAACATATTGTACCAAATTATTGTATGACAGTAATGAATGCATGACACTCCTAATATACATACACACTTTTAAGCCTGTTAGAGGCATCAATACCAACGCACTATGCATGGAATACATGGAAACGCATACGTCTGTTTAAGGCGTCCATACCGACGACATTCTGCATGGAATGCATGGAAACGTGTACACGTGTTGTTACAGGCATCAATGACATTTACATTGTGCATGGAAAACATCTAGACCTGTTATCCATCCCGACAATGTTATTCATTGAATATCTGGAAAGCGTAGTCCTGTTTAAAGCATTCATCCCAACGATGTTGTGAGTTAAATAGCTGGAAACGTGGAGGCCTGTTATAGTTATCCGTCCCAACGACATTGTCCACGGAATAAATAGAACGTGTGGGTCTGTTAAAGTAACTATCCCAACGATGTTATGCATTCGATACACGAAAAGGATGTGTGTGTGTGTGTGTGTCTCTCTCTCTCTCTCTCTCTCTCATATATATATATATAATAGTATTTGTATAGATGTTTTGTAAAGGTAGTGCGATACTTTGTAGACTAGTTCGATTCCAATCTGTTTGAGGGTTCCTGATTGCTTCTCTCCTCATTCGCTATAATAATAATAATAATAATAATAATAATAATAATAATAATAATAATAATAATAATAATGAGAACTTTGTATAGAGCTAGATCTGCAGAAGCTCTAAGCTCTCTATAAACTTACAAAGTCAATGTAAATTCGCGAGTTTACTTTAACAAGACTCTACAGTTTACATCGTGCAAAAGTTTATATATCCTCTTATCGTCGCATCTTTTATCATTGTAGTAAAACATTTAATTACATTTTTCTCCTCACTACCTGCCTACAATCTATTTGGGGCCCAGAGTTGGACGTAGTCTAAAGCGCTTACAGTTACGGATCAATGTCATTTATGATGTTTCTGCTTGGGTTCGATTCTCAGATTCGGCCAGTGTAGGTATGGGAGAAAGATTGCCAGTAGCTTCTCGGGAGTTTCCCGGGTTATTTATCAACCATTAATCCTGGTCGCTATAAAAAGTCTATCATGTTCTGATAATGGCGTTAAACCCTACAAACAACAACAATCTTTTCCTTGCTTCCGTGAATAAGTATCATGCTAGAATTAAGTATAGCTGACTTTCTTTATCAGTATTACCTGTTTTATCTCCTTAGTCTCAGCTGTGTCTGAATAAATTTTTTTTTTAATATTATCATAAAGATTTGTTTTAAATACAACATTCCATAACATTATTATAAAGAATTATTGTATTTGTTTTGTTTATTTTGAAAATAATCCTCTTTCCACAAAGTAACTGAATAATCAGAGAAATGAGTCACATACGGGGATTGCTGGTTTTGATTTCCAGTCACAACACAAGGGCATTGCTGGTTTTTAGTGTCCAAAGTTATAACACGCTGGTATTACTGGTTTTTGCAAGACCAGTGTCATAACACACGGGCATTACTGATTTTGAGTGTCCAATTCCATAACACAAGGGCATTACTGGTTTTGCACGTCGATATTCATAACACACGGGGATTACTGGGTTTTATTTTCCAATATCATATTGCTCGGGAATTACTGGATTTGCGTGTCCAATTGTTATTACTCGCAGTCATTGCTTGTTTTCGCCTGTCCAATGTCATAACGCACGGACATTGCTGGTCTGTTGTTGATTTTGCGTGTCCAAAGTCGTAGCAATCATACTTTGTAAATACAAATCGCTAGCGCGCAAGTGGCTGATATAAGTCGAGAGCACAAAATAATAACAAACATTCGCAAATTAAAACGTCAACCGCAGGAAGAAAGAAGATTTGAAGAATTTAAATAATAATATAAACAACTGAATGTGGAGCAACAGGCTTGGTCATATATGTCTGATCTCAGTTCTTAGTCTACCTCCTTCTGAGCACAGGTTTTAGTTAACCTCTTTCTGATCCCATTTGTTAGTTTACTTCTTTCTGTTTACATTTCGTAGTCCACTTCCTTCTGATCGGAGTTGTTACCAGGTCTCTGATCTCAGTTGTTATTGTATCTGATCTCAGTTGCTAGTGTATCTGATATCAGTTGTTAGTGTATCTGATCTCAGTTGTTATTGTATCTGATCTCAGTTGTTATTGTATCTGCCTCATGATCGCATCATTTAATGATCTTAATTCGTTCTTATATCTACTTCTGATTATTCCTCAACTGCATTCCATTTTTTTCAAAAAAAAGCATTTTACTATTTCACTCATAAAAGCAATGCAATATAAAATGTCTGAACCATTTCAGAAGGCTCTTTTTCCTATTTCTTTATTGCACGGGGATAATGTTTCAATACATTTCAGAGCCATTGCATGGGATAAGGTTTTTCGTTTGCTAAGACCAGCTAAGATACAAGGCTATAGCAGCCATTTCAAGGGATACGATTTCAATAATATTCTCAGCCCATACATTGATATAGGTTAAATAATTTTACAATTACGTTCAAGGATCACGGATTTAATAACTGTAGTCCCTTCCACGGGTTCAGCTTTTTTAAAAACAAGTATACGAGTCTTTACAAAGGTCACTAGTGTAACAGCTTTATAACTTAATAAGCTGGTTCTTAGGACACGGGTTTAACAACCTTTTCATCTCTTAACAACTGTATGGTTCCTTTCACGGGATTCCGTTTCAACAACTGTATGAGCCCTTACGAAGGCGTGACCACTTCCATGCGACACGGGTTTCAAGTGGGTACATGTTTAACAACTTTATTATGCCTTACAAGGGACACGGATAAACAACTTTCTGAGCCCTTACAAGGGTCACGTGTGTAGCAAATTTATGAATATCTTACATGGGACACTGAATTAAAACGGTTACGAGTCCTTGCAAGAGACACAGGTTAAACAAAAGTATGATTCTTTAGAAGGGAGACGGGGTTAACAAATGTATGAGCCCTTCAAAGGGAAACGGGTTTAGCGACTGTATAAGCCCTTACAAGAGACGTATGTTTAGCACATTTTAGAGACACTTACAAGGGATACGGATTTAAAACTGTGTGTAGTCCTTATAAAATACATGGATTTAAAATGTTTTGAATCCTGAGAAGGGGAAAATTTATTGCGATGTCATAATTCTACATTCCCGCTTGATACATATTGATGCAACTATGAAAACAGATAAAGTGTAAAACATGTACTTGTCTATATCGGCTACCGTTGCAAAAACAACGTAGGTCATTTGTACAGATGTGGGATATAGGACGACATACTGACAGGGCATGTAATATTGTTGACACGTGGATTTTTGTAAGATTATAATGTAAACGTTCTATGTATCTTTCCGTACTTGTAAATGTTCAGAAAATAATTATTTTGCTCTCACAATTGTATCACTGGCAGATATTTTTTATTTTTTTAAATACAGTACATTTTGCTTTGTTGGATTTAATGGAACATTTTAGCACATCAATGACACCATGACAACGAGGACATGGGAGATTTGTGTCTTTACCATTGCCACTGCCTAGCTTGGATGACATGGGCGGGTATCGAACAAGCGTACTATTTATTAAGAATCTAATGTTCTATATAAACTAAACTCTAACTGCTATCTCTCCATTTTGGTTATTTATAAAACGCATTGAAATGGAAATATAAATAAAATTTAAATTAAACAGGACATTCTAAGAAAGGGATAGTAATCTAGTTTGTTGATAAAATAAGAGAATAAAAAAGGGTACACTCATTGTTTATTGATCAAAAAACTAACAGACTGATAAAGGATACCTGCGTAGTATGGTGATAAAGCAAATAACAGAATAAAAACGGGGTACACTCATAGTTTATTGATTACAAAAACTAACAGACTCATAAAGGATACCTGCGTAGTGTGGTGATAAAGGAAATATTTTCTCTATCAACCGCACCATGAACAAATCACGCAGCCCACACAACGCTGGACAAGTGGATGATATCGATGTACTTGTGATAATACTACCTGTGTTATTGACATGTTATGATTTTGTATGTTGCTATCAATAAACTGAGTCTTCATCTAGATTAGCCATACTTAGGTGGAAAAATACGAAAATGCTGACCTTGTTTCAGGCAAATTTTCCTTACGTGTCTTTCTAAAACAGGTTAGTTGTATTCATATCTCATTTCTCTTGGCTAAATCATTTTTTATCATCTCCAAACTATGGACATTAATATATAAAAATGACTGCGGTGATATATCACTTTCACATATGCATACTGTGTGAAATACATTTTAAAGCGGTAACGTATTCTTAAAGATATTTTGAAATCAGAAAGGAACTCATAATAAAGAGGTTGTCTGAATAGAGACGGTGACGCATTTATGTTAGACATATTTTGAAGAAATTATATAAATCTATTCCAGGGGAGAGAACTCATAACAAACTCATTGCATTACCTTGATTCTGACAACATTGGATCATACATGGTCAGTTGAAATTGACAGCGATTTGAATCTTCTTTTTGAAAATATATTGACTAATAGTGTTTACTCTATGAATAATACCATGGTTTCCACCAAGAAAATAATAATAATAATAATAATAATAATAATAATAATAATAATAATAACAACGAGGACTTTTTACAGAGCCTAATCTTTTTAAGCTCTTAGCGTTTTACAAAAACTATAATGATATGACTACAAACAAAATAAAAAGAAACACCATGAAATTAGCAAATATAGAAAATTCTTATAATATTTAAGGTAGGAAACAATTACAGGTCTTTAAGTTTTTTATTGCAGTCGGAAAAAGAGCACTCGTGAAAGGGATCATTGTATCTCTATGTGGTCTAATTTCAATGGGCAATTCATTGTACATTCTAGGGTTTGGTAATGAAAAGAACATTGTCCATAGGAGTTCGCTTTCATAGAGGAAATAATGGGTATACGATTGTCAGAAGAAAAGCGAAAGAATTGTGCTGGTGTGTACACATGGGTGAGGTCAGATAGGTATGCTTGACTGAAGTCCGTCAGTGAAACCTAGCACTAAAAAAAAATTGTTGTGTTTGATTCTGGATCTAACGGATATCCAGAGTAGGATACAGAGCAGCAGCAGGTGCAGTTATCGTGGTACTCTAAAGATAGATTAATATGACAAGCAGTTGTGTTTTGATTTTCTGACGTTTCTGGAGTAGATATTGAGACAAACCAGATGTTTCTGGAGTTCATATTGAGTCGAACCAGACGTAATTGAGTTACAGTAGTCCAGTCTTGAAAGTACTAATGAACATAAAAGTGTTTTAGTGGCATCTCAGCTCCAGATATGCAGCCTTGCATATGTTCATGACATATAGCTGCAATGTGAGAGTACTGTCCCGAGTAAAACCAAGGTTTCTTTCTGACTGAATTTAATGTTGGTGCTGTTGGTATTTATTATTTGGGGTAAAGGATGAGAATGAGATAGCATTTGTGTTGTGATCAGAATGGCCTCTGTTTATCATCATTCATCTTCAGCTTGTTACATGTCACCCATGATTTCACATCAGAAACGCACCTATCAACGCCTTGGATGGTACCATCACATTCAGTTGGGTAGCTAGACTTGTATATTTGGGTATCGTCGGCGTACAATTGGTGAGATACTGGGTGATGATATATGACACTTGAGAGTGGCTGAGTGTATTGAATGAAGAGAACATGTCCAAGAACAGACCCTTGTGAAACATCACACCATAGATCACCTGCACTGGAGTGTAATCCATTTGCAGATACAATTTGTGTCCTATTAACTAAGTAGGACTTGAACAACTGTAAGGCTGTATTGTGAATGTCAATTACATGCTCGAGACGGTGCAGTCATAATATATCATGGTATACTGTGTCAAATGCTGCAGATAAATCAAGGAGGGCGAGGACTGTAATCTTTCCGCTATCCAAAGAAGAGAGATGGTTTTTAACTACTTTCACAAGAGTAGTTTCAGTACTATGGCAAGGGCGATATGTAGATTGGGCATTGCTAAAAGGTCTGTTCGAATTCAAATGAGATATAAGATGGTGGGTTGGAACAACCTTTTATAAGACTTAATATGAACCGGAGATTCGAAACTTGGCGGTAGTTCTTTATATCGTTTTGGTCACGTATTGGCTTCTAGTGTTTGATACACATCGATATGAGACGGTGTTTATATTATAAACAATATGCAGTTTTCAACTAAGGTACACATTGATATTACACGGTGTTTTCTTTACGAATGATACGCTTGGTTTTCAACAAGATACGCATCGATATGATACGGTGTTTACATTATAAACAACATGCATCTTTCAACTAAGATACACATTGATATTACACGGTGTTTTCTGTATGAATGATACGTTTGGTTTCCATCACGATACACATCAATATGATACGCTGTTTACATTATAAACACTTCGAAGGTATCTACTAAGATAAGTATCGATTTGATTCGGTGTTTATTATATTAACAATATGCAGCTTTCCGCTAAGATACACAGTAATAAGATACGGTTGTTTCTTTACGAGCGATACGTTTGGATTCTACCTAGATACACATTGGTATAATACGGTGTTTTCTGTGCGAACAATACGTTTGGTTTCCACCAATATGCATATTCAAATAATACGGATATTTCTATACGAATGTTTCCATTAAGATGCGCATCGATATGAAGTAGTGTTTATTCTATGAACAATATCAAGGTTTGCACTACAATACATGATATAATATAGTATTTTTTGTACGAATGATACGTTTGGTTTCCATCAAAGAGGCACATCGATAAGATACAGTGGCTACTCTATGAACAATACGAAGAAACACATTGATATGATACGTCATTTTCTTTAGAAAGGATACATTTGGTTTCCATCAAGATGCGCATCGATATGATGCAAGATAAACTAGCACACAGTCATTATTCGTGACAGTTATTTGTGTATTGATGAGTGCATATTAGTGACTACAATAAATGCAATGAACACTTCTGAGTTTTAAAAGAAAATACATGTAACTTTGTTTCTCAAACACGAAATAGAGAAATCAAGATGATTGTTTAACCATTCATATAATATCTCAGTCTGGTTGTCTCAAACCAGTTGTCAAAGCAAACACTACATAAGACAGTATAACACTGCACTACGGGAATTTAGTTTGGTATTCCTAAGGTAACACTACAGAAGACAGTATAACACTGCATTACGGGAATTTAGTTAAGTATTCCTAAGGTAACGCTACAAAAGACAGTATAAAACGGTACTACGGGAATTTAGTTTGGTATTCCAAAGGTAACACTACATAAGACAGTATAAAATAGCACTACGGGACTTGAGTTTGGTATTCCAAAAGTAACACTACAGAAGACAGTATAACACTGCACTACGGGAATTTAGTTTGGTATTCCTAAGGTAACACTACAGAAAACAGTATAAAACGGCACTACGGGACTTTAGTTTGATTTTCCAAAGCAAACACTCCAGAAGAAAGTATAATATGTGCTTGGTACCTGCGTTATGTGGTGATATATTGCCATGAAGAAAGGGTATACTCATGATTTCTTGATTACAAAAACTAACAGACTAATAAAGGATACCTGCGTAGTGTGGAGATAATAAAAAATACAGGAACTATCTATTATATCAGCCGCATCATAAACAAAGCACGCAGTACACGTGTGGAGACCCACACATGTTGGACTAGTGAATGATATCGATGTACTTGAAACAATACTGTCTCAATTTTTGACATGTTATCATTTTGCATGTCGCAGGTACCAGGACGTACAAGCTGCAAACTGATAAAGATGATATACTAATTATATACTAATTATATACTATTAATACACTCCACATTGATTAAGATATAAATCGATATGATACGGTGTTTACTATATGAAAACTACGAAGGTTTCCGCCATTATACACATAGATATGATACGGAGTTTATTTTGTACGAACTACACGGTTGGTTTCCACCAAAATACACATTGATATAATAGGGTGTTTTCTGTACGAATGATTCGTTCGGTTTTCATGAAGAAGCGCATCGATATGATACGGGTTTACTCAATGAACAATAGGAAGGTATCCACCATGATACACATCGATATGATACGGTGTTTACTCTATGAACAATACGAAGGTTTCTACTAAGATAAAAACAATATGATACGGTATATACTCTATGGATATTGGAAGGTTGATATTATTCGATAGGAATGGATGTGCAGAGTTGTGGCAAAGCTGACAATTACCTCGACAGGATTTGTGATGCTGTGCTTAACAGCACGAGCCTGTTTCAAAGTATCCCCAAAGCACAGAGACATCAATTTTAAAAGATGCCTGAGATATTGTGACGGAAAAGTAAAAAGCTCCAAGCTTACACTGACCTATGTATTGACATTATTTTCAATATCAAGGGCCAAGGATTTCATGATTTTAGCCAAATATGAAATTAAACTTTATGTTGCTGAAACCTTAAAATATTCAGTGTTTAGCAATAGATAACATCCTTTACAAGTGTTATTAGTCCGTCATCCTGATCCGTAACATTCTGTAAAGTTGTGGTCCGTTAATTGCTGGTGTGCCTGACTTTGGTTTCGGTAATATAACGTTCCTATCCTCATGTATTGCTTCAATATTATCTCATTATTCCCACCCCTTACGAAAAACACCCACTATTCTCACCTTCGACGTAAAGGAACATTCACTGTTCTCACATTCCACGCAAAGACACTCTGATCTCACATTCGACGTAAAGTTACTCTAATTGGTCTCACCTCCGGCGTATAAGCACTCTCATTATTCTCATCTCCTACGTAACGGCAAAATCCTGTTGTTTGTTTATTATGTGTCAAGTTTCGTTTTAATGCTAATAGTTTTTAGTTTTTAAAATGTGCCCTCAGGTGGCTCAGCGGTCTAACGCTGTGTGGGTAGCTGTGTGCTTAGATCATGTACAAATTCCATATGCACAATATTAAAAGAAAGGTCAACCACAACACATAAAGGTAACACATTAGAATGGCGACATTCTCTCTGTTGTGCATTTTGCAAATGCATAAAACTTCTAATTTCATTTGGGAATTCCTTAAACATGTTGACAACGTCGCAAGTTTTAGAAATTAAACTGACCCACACCCTTGTTCTATTATTGTGTCTTAGCTCTCATGAATATGTTGTTTAATTGATATATTACTTATTCATACCTTATCATTCGTAGTGGTATCAGTCTCATACTTTTGTTTTTGATTTTAATTTATGTAAATTTTTCTATTTAAATTATTCACTGAAATTGCAAAGTGCTCGTTTGTGAGGATTTATTATTTGGATTACATTACAAGAAAACTTAGTGGCCATACACGAGATTGCTGCCAAACTGACGCTCGATGTCATGAATGTACAGACATTATGGGAGTGTTTTCACACATAAACATTTATTGGTCACATATGAGATGGCTTCCGAACTGACACTACGTAGCGTGACTTTACAGTCATCGTGAGATTGTTTGCAGAAGAAAATATTTATTGGTCATAAATGAGATTGCCGCCAAACTGCCACTGCCGCCAAACTGACACTTCGTGACATTCATTGTAACAATCTAGTTATTGCTATTCCTCCTGAATAGAAAGTCAAGTCCACTGAAGACTTGTTATCATTTATAATTGCTTTAAATGAAATTTATACTGACATGACATTCAGGATGGACACCACTGTGACATTATAAGAAAACTTGCTATCAGTAGTCCTGAATAGATGGTCATATAAAACATGGAGGTTTTCAGAAACGTCTTCTAATAACGTTACAGCAGCTGTGATGTGATGCCTCCGTCACAGCTGCTGTGCGTTGCCTCAGGCAGCACTCATTAATAGCTATGACAGAGGCAGCACAACACATCAGCTGTGACGGAGGCATCGCATCACAGCTACTAATATTATGTCACAGTTACTAATATATAATGCTTCCTTCACAGCTATTATGATACGAATCGTTTATCCGATTTTACTATACGATGCCTATGCCAGGGCTACTATGATACGATTTCTATGTCCCAGTTACTAATATTTGAAGGACTTGTTACATCTACTAATATCTGATGTCTACGATTCATCTACTATGATAAGATTCCTGTCACACCTGCTATGATATGATGCCTATGTTACATCTAATATCTGATGCATACGTTACATCTACTATGATACAATTCCTGTCACAGTTACTATCATATGATGCCTACCTTGTTATCTTTACTTCAAAATGGTCACAATGAAGGAAATTAATGAATATTGACCAATATTCCTTAGGGACTAAAATAACACACATAGCATGAGTAGACATAAATTATACATGTGTATTGGTATGTAGTCCACAAAATATTTATATTTAACTTGACTTTACATTTTTATTTTGTATACATAATATCCCAACAACTAAATTTGAAATAAATGAACGATATAATGTTACGTGTATTTGATATAAGTCATTTATATTTATTTTTATTGATTGTTTGTTAGATTCAAATTTGGCATTTTAAGTATAAAGATTCGTTCATTGCAGGGAGGGGTGATCTGTACTTCACAGAATAAACACCAGGTGTTGATCTCTTTCTGACCTGGTTTCAGAGTTGTAAACAAGATTTAAAAATGATTGGTTGGTTCCAAGGATATTATGGAGCTTTGTATAAACATATTTCTATTTTAGCTGGGTCATACGTGAGTTTTTGAACGTAAATTTGTTCTGTGAGATGCTAGAAGATCACGTGACCCCTTTCTTGTTTACGTAAAAACAGATATATAAACTATGTTTAGGAGCGAGCTATTCAGTACAAGAATTTGGGCTGTTAGCATATTAAGTTGTGTGTTATTTTGAGTTATTTTAATTACCTTGTACTGGAAATTATATCAAGTCGTTTGGATCAAGAGGAATTATTTTGTTATTTATCCATAAAAGAATTTTGCTCATTTACATAACAAGTTCAGATTTTCTTGAATATCCGATTTGAAAAGTTGTAATAATAATACTCCAGCAACTCTGAGATTAAACATTCACACATTCACACAATTTTCAACTATTACCCGTACAAACAGAATCTATTGGTAACGAGGCTTTTGCTACATAATGCAAACAAATAAAACACTTTAGACGATGTTCTAAATACTTTATACTCATACAACAATCCCAAGTAAAAATCTAGCGTGCGTTTTTTGTTTTGTTTATTACCTATTGATAATCTTTATCACCAATCGATTCATTGATTCTACATGTTGAAACATTAAGACCTTAATATTGTGTTGTTGAGAAAAAAAAATGTTCGGAGAATACAAATGATACTACAGATTAATTATTTGGCATGATTACAGACGCGAATGACATGGTCAATGGGAACAATTCAACAATGTACCAAACTAGACTGACTTTTGTAAACGTAGTTTAGATTATTCTATCCATCTGTTATATGCAGCAGAATTTAACATGATGGGATACTTTGTATACCTGTATAATATAACGTGAGGACCGGGTAGTCGAGCACTACTCTGTCATTTTGATTTGGGTCATTACCGGTACGAGGGGAACTTAATGTTAAAATTGATCATTGGTCACGAGTCAGAAGTATGTATCTAAGGCAAAATTAAAATTATGGGTCGATAATGTATCTACGGACATTAAACACGGTGAGTCAAATTGAATGCGTATCAAACTTAATAAATACTATTTTTGAGATCTAGAAAAACCTGATCCAGAACGGATAATATTGACACATCACGGAATGCATTACTTGACTAGGTGAAATTCAAAATTGTAATCGCATATGTGAAGTATAAGTATCTCAACATGGTATTCGTAATGCTATTCATAATGATGGGCAATTAAATGTGGTTCTGCTGCTGAAAGAATGTATGTTATTGACAAAAAGTTAAAGAAATTACATCCTTTTTGATTTCCTTAAATCGTAATCCTTGTTGTGGAAAAGAGGACTAAGGATAATATAATTTTCATTATATTGATATCTGAATGATTGGTTGTATTTAGGTTTTGAGACTACAAATTATGCTTTATATTCACATATGAATGATGGGTCGAGTTTTGGTTGAGAGTACACAGCAAGGCTTGATATTGCTAACTGAATCAATGGATTCATCTGGCTTTAAGAGTACACAATTAGGCTTTATATTGATATCTGATGTGACGCTGTACAGTTTCGTTTAGATGTTTAGAGAAAATGAATTTACCCGGTTTTCCTCACTGGTTATAATATCTATATATCAAAGCCCATGAATATATTATTTAATTTTAAAATAACTTTTGATTCCCAGTATGTTTGTGTATGATTGATGGGTGTAATAAGGATTATTGGGTTACACGCGTGGCCTTACATCATATGTGCTCCTACATAAAAAAAATCCTCCTAGCTCCGCTAGTCATTTTAACTTCCTCGACATCAGAAGTAAACTGTAGTAGTAAAGAAAGCCGATATGTCTTTTGAAAAATGTGATGTATATGGTAATTCATTTAGTACACTTTTAAAAGCTGGTATTCTTTAGTCTGACAACAATGCGGTTTCCCTATATCAATACTGTTAAAGACAATACACTTTAACCAATTGAGACCGATTGTTAAAATACATGGAATCAGTCATTTTGGTCTGCTGTGTGCACAGATTATATATTGGTGCTATTATTTTGTTCTCAGCCAAGGATATTGTGTTTATCACATTTTATATTCTAATTATAACTAGGATTTGTTCTTGAAAACAGCTTATGGACCTTTTTTGAGGTATAGTAAACGGCTTTATAATCTTGTATTTTCCAGACCTAATAGAGAAGCAGATTCTCGTGTTAAATGATATTGTGTTGGTCGATATCAGTGTTGTCGAAGATGCATTGCATGCTAATAAATCCCAATGGACGCTAGGATACGCAGCAACGATACATTCTTCACAGGGATTGACTATATCCGATACAATTATTTGGATCATAGATAATCGCATCGAGTGGTCGAATTTGTTTTATCTTGCAGTGTCCAGAGTACGAAGAATAAATCAACTTCGAAGAGTTGTTTTAGACTATAATGACACTAAAATAAGTGATATTGTCAGCGATGATATAATCAGAAAAAAACTCTGGTTATAAACAACAGGATAAAAACATAACAGAGAATTTGACATTGATGCCGAATTTATAATCACACTGAAGCAACAACAGAATAATCACTGCGCGAGTTGCAATTGTATAATGCGATGGTGCTAATCGGATAAAGACCCCAGCCAATTTACAGTAGACAGAAAGAATAGCAGTGTTGGTCATACCAGAGATAATGTGATGTTGACTTGTCTTGAGAGCAACAGACGCAGAGGTGCTAGTTAAGACCACGCGGCGGTAATTGAGTAACCTCGGGTATCACTTGTAATCGTTCACGAGTAAATCGAGGAGCAGTTGAATCCAATGTATAGACTGGCGGTCTACCCGTGGATCGTGTTATGCCAGATATTTTATGCGTAGTGACACTCCAAATAGAATCAGTAGCTCTTTTATCGCCACCTTCAAGCTCTCCTGGTTTATATAAATATCTTATAGTGACATTGTCGAGTTTTGGTTGTTTTGAAAAATCATTTTGTGATTTTACAGGTATATACATTTGTTAATCGCGTTGTTAGGTTTCATATTAATTGTTCGAGTAATCTAATTATTCAGCGCGGTAATTACGCCATGTAATCTCTTGACCCATTCACAGGATCGTTTATCCTGAATAAATTCCTTCGCGTATTGATATCCAAATAACCGCTCAGCAAGTGTCCGATTAAATTGTTCAACAATTGCCTGATCGCGATGTAATGCAGTATCTCCTCGTCTAATGGTGACATTATGATTCTTCATTGTTGATAACACTGCACCCTGAAATTCTTTGCCAGGATCAACTTGTAATAGATTTGGCCAATGCAGAGGACCTCGTCGATAAATCCTTTCAGAAGCCACTTCAGTTGATAAATTTGTCTTTAATGGTTCTGCTTGTTTGTATCGACTCTCAACATCAACTACGGTTAGCGCATGCTTGTAAACATCATCATGCGGCAGAAATAATATATCAGCTTCATGAACCTCATTAATGACGCTGACATCAAAATGCGAGAAGTTAATTTGATTAGGCGGTGGTAGATAAATTTGCCATATCGCCTGCTTGGATAACCAAACCGCTGTAGTAGTATTTTTCACCTTTGCGGCGCTAGCGAGTTTACTGATTGCTGATTTACCCCTCCAGTATCCTTTTGAAGAATAATAAATAGATTCCATGGTGTTATTAATTACCAGCACCCAACATAAATTTACTTTTCATTGCCGATTTTATCAACCATTAAGCCAATTTTTCTTTGAAGGATTTATTAGTGATAGAATTTAACGCATGAATTAATTTCACATCTGCGATATGTCTGTGTTGCAAATTACTACTTTTATAAGCAACATCATGAGCATGACACGCCTTATCAATAGCGTTTATTGGGTTTTCACCGTGTCGAGGTTGGTTTTGATCATCGAGTCTGATATCGAGTCTGGTCCCGGGTCCACAATAATTATATCCTGCAAGGTGTTTTTATCCTGGATATTTTGCCCATGGTGTTCCTGGGAGTTTTACTAACTTAGCTGCAATATCACATCCTCGCTTTCTTTAAAAAACATCTCCAGATTTCATAGAAAAAATATAATTTTTTTTGTACTACATTGTACACACTTACCAGCAAGTGCTGATCTATTATTTGTAGTTGTAATCGTTGTCAAGTCGTTTGTGCTAGTACGCTTCTTACATTTCACACAAAATAGATCCTTAATTTATTTATAATAACATGAATGTAATTGATTTTTCGGCGACAAAAACACGAGAACCAGTTAAGCATCATGCAGCGCTACCAATTTCTATTCTTATGATTATAATCAGACCATCTGCAAGTGACAAGACACAACTGCTACCTAATTTGATAACGAGATGGATGAAATGGAATAAGTTGTATTTAATAGCTGCTTGTGTAGACGATCAGCGATGCTACGAGGTGTTAATGGATTTTAACGAGAAATCAAAATCGGAAATCGATGAGGATATTATTGAGTTTATAACCGATATCGAGGAAGCACCGAGCATTGATGTTATTGATGGAATTGTTTGCAATTTAGTCGTATATGATGATGTCATGTTAGACAATCAAAAGAATCCAGCTAGGATATTTTCCAGAGGTAGGCATAAAAATACCGATGTGATATATATCACTCAACGATACACTCAAATACCAAAAGTGATCAGAGATAACTGCAATATTCTTGCTGTATTTAATGGAGTTGACACACATACGCTAATATTCACCAGGCTTGGTGCAGTGGAGATACGGATTATAATCTCTTTAGAAATTTCTTTAGTCACGTTCAGTCAATCCCACATGGATTTGTAACGATAAATTTGCACGACCCTAGATCAAGATATCGTATCGGACTTGATCAAATATTCGGCTGAAATCGTAAAAAGAATTTTACCCCCATTGCAGCAGAGAGGGCGCGACAACAATTTGCGTCTCCAAAAGAAACTTTTTTTTCGATTGTGGAGGAATCCTTGGTTTGCCAAATAAACGCTTGTATAAAGCTGTCCGATTCGCCCCTTCTGCTGCTAGCCGTAAAACAAAAGTTTCTTTTTTTTCCCTAAACAAAGATAGTACAACGTACTTATTTCAAAATTAAAAATCAAATAATGAATATATAAACAATTGTGAAAAAAATCTTATATATCTCATTCATATAGCACCGACACTAATATCATACATGGGGTACAGGTGACCTCTAGCCAAAGTAAACAAAATGAACTAGGGAAAGAATTTTGAGATTAGATGAATAAAACCTACTCGAATGATCAACTCTATAGAAACACTAAGGATACAATACCCCATCACAGTTTAACTACATAAACAGAAATGTTAGAAAGGTGAGAAAAAATATATTAAAAAACACCAAACTACATATCAGGAGTAACATACCAAAGCATGAAAATTTTGTTCCTTTGTTTTCGAAAATGGGAGCGGGGATCTGTCTGGTGCCGGTCACCCCACCCCTCCATCAACCACCAAAAAAGATGTGTAAATAACATAAGTTCAAGACAGAAGATTATGCTTTTTCACATTTCTAAAGGAATCTATAAGGCAATCAATCAAATTAAAAAGAGATGGCTGTATGCTAACTCAACACACCAGTTTGTGCCAGAGACATTTCGAGCTTGAATGTTTCTGTAAAGACCCAAGAGCAGCACCATTGTCAGAATTTGACGAGTCCTGTTTATCGATGCCCACGAATTTATCATGTAAGGTTGGATGTTAATATAATATTCTAATAATATTCTACGTCGGGAATGTTGTTGTTGTTGTTGTTGTTGTAGGGTTAAACGCCATTTTCAGCACACGATAGGCTATACATGGTGGCCAGTATATATAGTAGAGAAAGAACCCGGAAAACCCCCCAGAAAGGACGACCGACCCAAGATAAGCTACTGGCACGCTTTCTTACATACCCACATTGACTGAATCTGAAACTCGAATCCACGCAAACAGAGGTGAGATGACAGTGATCCATAACGGAGAGCGCTTTAGACAACTCGGCCACTTGGGGCCACGTTTCGGGAATGTCATCTACATCACTGTCTTCACCGAGAGTCGATATAATTTAAACATTTAAGCACAACCAACTCATAGAACGCTTGATTGCATTATCAACGGTATATGGAGAACTTGCCCCCGGTTGAACTCGCCCAGGGAGAACTCGCCCCATTGATAACTCGCCCCAACGTATCTGGAGAAGTCGCTCCAAATGGTTGGAGTAGTCACCTTAAAACTTGTCATCCAGAAAACCTATTTAATATTTGTCTTTGAAATAAATAAATTATTTGAAAGATGGAAATGTGTACCTTAGAGCTATACTGTTATCAATTAACGTGGTGGTTACCGCATTATTTGAATACACGAATGATGTATCTTGTTATCAAGTATTGTCTCTCCTGTACAAGGAAGAATATTTATTCAGTTTTGTCCAGGATTTAAACGTGAAATTTAAAATTGTTGTTAAAGATGATTTTCTCATTATGTCCCAAGTATGTGGAGCAGTTCTTATATGTATTGAAGGTAGCACAATCCCGTACGTACGCGTGATCATGGTGTTATTTAATATAATAAAATAACGTAAACCTGATTATTTTGCATTGGCAATTTAGTAGATAGTAGTGAAATATTTTGAAAACTTCTCGTTCAACTTTAAATAGTTTGTTTTATTAAGAAATAACAAAATTATGAACACTAAGAAATAAGAAGAAATAAACTAAACGATAGTGAACTCAGAAGCGACAGCATTTCCTGAGTATACGTCAGTGCTGTTCGTTACCGAGTTCAAGTATCATTAATTTTTATGTTGTAGCCCTTTAATTTATAAAACTGCAGACTTTACATCATTCTCTATTTTTTCCAATTAAAATGTATCGAATAATTTTGAAGAGCAGAGCAAAAGGGACAGATACCACTTCTGTTTCGTTAATTAAAGAAGCTGAGTTGATCAAATTGAAAAGTTTTATATTATATTTATATATGTATTTTATTTTATAACTTTAATAAGTTATTAAGTTGAAGAAAGACAACAATAAATAAAGCCGTGACAACCATGTGGCGACATCTCAGAATTAGCATTTATTATCCTTCTCCCAGTTCTCTATGGGGCTAGTTCTCCATAACTCATTATCAACAATGCCGGTGTGTACCGTGTCTCAAATGACGTCACTTCCGCTATTGGTGAGGGGAAGGGACGCGCATTGATTTATTCAAGACGGACAGGGAGGTATGATCGGTTTTTCATAAATTTATTCCTAACGAGTAAGATAGAAAAGTACAAATTTTCAGAATGTAAACAATATACATATAGCAATTTATAAAAAAAGGTTTAAACGAATTTCATGTTTGCATGTTTGTTGCCTTTAACGTATCAAGTATTTAAAAATCTTCTAATGTTCGCCTGAAAGGACTTAGAACTTTGGGGCTACTTGTGAATACATACTAATACATATACTTCAAAGAGATTGTCCTTTAGCCGGATACCTAGCTGCGTAAAAGATGTGCAGACAAGTGAAAACTGGTATTTTGGCGTATTATATCCACGCTGTATTTCTCCTGGCCCTTCTTTCTAAAAATGCCTAAACGTATCCTACTTTTTTCATCGCTTTACCTGTCCTTGTGAAGTTCAAATGGGACTGGTATAGACCTCAGTCCAAAAATTATAACATCCGTTAATGTTTGATCTAAAATTAGGGTCCCCGACTTCATGTTTCTCCCGCTGGATTGTATATCGTGCCTATAAAGTCTTCATTATATGCTATCCTATTTCAAATACATCTGTATACGTTTAGGTAACACAACACACATTGGTCTATCACAAATGATAATGGTACAGAACTAGAATGAGATTTAGATAGTGTGAATATAATATGGGATAGTGCGAATTGGATATTTGTATAGTGTGAATACAATATAGGATACTGTGAATGGGAATTTGATAATATCAATGGGATATTGAAGAGTGGCAAAGTAATATTGGATAGTGTGAATGGGATATTGGATAGCGTGAATGGGATTTGGATAATGTAACTGGGATATTGGTTAGTGTATATATAATATGGGAGAGTGCGAATGGGATATTTGGATAATGTGAATGGGATTTGGATAATGTGATTGGAATATTGGAGTTTATGAATTTAATACGGGATAGTGTGAATAATATATTGGTTAGTGTTAATGGGATATTGGATAGTGTTAATGGGGTATTCGATAGTGTGAATGGGGTATTCGATAGTGTAGTTGATGTCACATATAGTGTGTGAAATTTTGTCTTCTATTACACAATAGTTTGTGTCATAGAAGATGTGTGACGCTACACACGGTGTTGTGGATCGTGTGTATGGTGTATTGGATGGGCTATTGAATAGTGTGGATGTAATATTGGATAGTCTGAATGTAATATTCGATACTGACTATGGGGTATTCGATATTATAGCTGATATGGTGGATTTGAAGAGTTAGCGCGATTTCATCTCCTTTCTTAAGTCGCTAACTCAGGGTTCAGACTGTAAGTGTGGAGGCACTAAACAAGACGTTTTAATTAGTGCATATTGGTTACTTTAGGATATGATGCTATGGATTGCATATCTGTATGATTTAGTCACTTTCACAAGCTAAGACTTTCTTCTAGTAGCAGATGTGGGATTTAAGAGACATCACAAGACGTTTTGGATTCTGCGTATAGAATGTGGGATGGCACAAGTGGTGTGTTTGACATTTTGTTGATGTGATATCATCTTCTTTTTCAGAGTATTCATTTCGTCCGATAGGTGTGGGATAGTGGGAATTATACAAGGTTTTGTTGGATTGTGTGCATGGGTATTGACTTGTAAGTATGTTTGGATTTGATATTGTGTGATGCTATCAGCATTTTGACACGATACTCTTGTCTTCTAATAGTTGGTATGGTATTTTAGGCTTTAGGAAAAGGCATTTTGGGATTGTGTGCATGGGGTGTTGCGTGTTATAGGTGCGTTTATGTTACGTCATCATCTTTCACACAATACCCTTTTCGTCCGGTATTTGTATGGAATTTTAAACACATGACAAAGCGTTTTCAGATTGTCAGTATGGTGTATAGGTATGTTTAGATAATATATTTTGGAGATTGCATCTCGCTCTTCTGCACACTACCAATATGGTGTGATATATTGTGTGGATTTATAACACTACACAAAGCCTTTATATCGTTCGTATGCGATTTTGGATAGTAAATGTGATGTGATGGATATTTTTGTTATTCCGTTAGCTAGTATGGGATTCCAGGACCTACAAAAAGCGTTTGTGGATTGTGTTTATGGGGTTTTGGAAAGTATAGGTATGTTTGGATAGTATATTTGTGTGGTCTTATCTCATTTGTTTTTACAATACACATTCGTAATTTTAATGTATGGTTATCGGCACGATACAAGCTGTTTTGGATTGTATGACTGTATATAACCACAACTTCAGACAGGAGAAAAAAGAAAAGAAAGTCAAGATGCATGTTGTCATTGTCAGGAGAAAAGAGAAACGAAAGTCAAGATGCATGTTGTCATTGTCAGGAGAAAAGAGAAACGAAAGTCAAGATGCATGTTGTCATTGTCAGAAGAAATAGAAACGAAAGTCAAGATGCATGTTGTCATTGTCAGAAGAAATAGAAACGAAAGTCAAGATGTATGTTGTCTTTGTCAGGAGAAAAGAGAAACGAAAGTCAAGATGCATGTTGTCACTGTCAGGAGAAAAGATAAACGAAAGTCAAAATGCATGTTGTCACTGTCATGAGTAAAGAGAAACGAAAGTCAAGATGCTTGTTGTCATTGTCAGGAGATAAGACATTAGTCAGAGTGCCCTAACAAAAATGAGACGCAACCAGAAGAAACAAGGAAAGGAGAAGAAGGCTTCCTAAAATAAAGAAACCGTTTACGTCAAGAAACGAAATGTATAAACACATACTCACACACGTAACCCATTCAATCATAAAAAAGGGATTCAAAAATGTTTACTTGAATCGGCAATCGTTGCGTAGTGTCTCTTCGAAAGCAGTGTGTGGCCTTGAAAATGATCCATGTATAGGTTTTTTGATAAACGTATGGATTTGACACGATGCGCATTAATTGCCTTATACCAGTGGTTCTTAACCTTGTTGGAGGTACTGAACCCCACCAGTTTCATATGCGCATTCACCGAACCCTTCTTAGTTGGAAAAATAAAATATGATTTTTTTCAAATTCAAAACATAAGTATATATTTTACTGGTGCACAAAATGAACCGTGCATCAACATCAATGTGTTCAAAGAACAAAACCATTAAAACATGATTTTCACACAAAAACATAATAATGAATATTTACTGCAAATCAGTGTGACTTTTGCTGTTGCCTTTCAGAGACCAGTTCAGAAATGTGTGGCTTCACCTTGGCAAGTGCCACTCTCATGTCATTTTCGCAACAAAGTCTGTTCCTTTTATTCGTTTTTATGTCCAGCATCCTCGAAAAGGATTGCTCGCAATGATATGTTGTAACAAACGGTATGAAAATCTTCAGAGCTTTCTTAGCAATAACAGGGTACGTTACCATTTGTTGACACCAAAATGATGAGAGCGTTCTTGTTCTGAAGAGTTGCTGTTGAACATGGCTCTGCTGAATTTCAATGATTTCATCGAGGTATTCATCATTGACATCTGCTGTCTCAACACTAAACGTGAACGGCTGTCTCACCCATGCTGGATAAGACTCTCTTGTAGGGAAGTATCCCTCGAGAGATTTTGCAAGCTGATCTAAGTGCGTGGCAATTGCTTGCTTCAGTTCCGCGGGTAACGAATTGTCTTCGATCTTACTTACACAGTCGTCTAGCAGGGGAAAGTTTGCGAAGTTATCGATCTCTATTCGTCGTTTCCATAACGGTAGCTTTTTTTGAAAAACCTTCAGGTTTTCTTCCGCTTCGCTTCTGTTGATTGAGATGATTGAGAGTTCCGAAAATATCAGCCATGTACGCTAAAATGAGAATGAAGTCAGAATTTTTGAAGCAATCTGCATGAAAATGTTGGTGCTCTTGCAAAAACAGGGCTAATTCCACATGCAGGGCAAAAACACGATTCAGCACCTGTCCCCGGGATAACCACCGAACGTTGGAATGGTACAAAAGTACCTCGAATTCAGAGCCCATTTCTTTACACAGCTCACTGAAGATGCGGTGCCTCAGAGCACTATTTCTCACATAGTTCACGCATTCCACTACAATTTTTAATACTTCTGCCAGTGTTGGAGGTAAGGTTTTGTGCAGAATACAATGCGTAACAATGATGTGTGGTGCATCAGCTTTCACTAGCGCACCAAAACCAGACTTTCTTCCCAGCATGACTGGAGCACCGTCCGAACAAACTGCAGAAACCATATCCCACGAAAGATTGTTGTCTTTGAAGAAGTCATCCACAAGTTTCTTCACATCGGCTGCCTTAGTTGTTATTGAAAGAGGCTTACAAAATAAACAAATCTTCCTTTATCAAGTCGCCTTTCACATAGCGCACGAATACAGCAAGCTGTCTTAGATTGGAAACGTCTGTGGTCTCGTCGAGTTGAAGGCTGAATTTTGCCGGGCTTGAAATCAGATCTGCAACTACTTGAGCCAAGATGTCTTTGCTCATGTCCTCTATTCTGTCGTTGATGGTGTCATTTGAAAGAGGAATTTGGGACAACTTAACTTTAGCCGCTTTTCCCAGCATGATATTCACCATCTTCAACACAGCTGGTTTCATGAGTGTTTCACCAATGGTGTGTGGTTTGCCCTGCTTTGCGATCAGGTAAGCAACTTCGTACGATGCTGTGAGGATCGGTTTGTTGATGGGTACAAAGCCGAGAACAGGCAGTGTAGCCTTTTCATCGAATCTGGCTCTATTCACCTTGAATTCAGCGAGCGTTGTGTTCTTGTATTTTCCATGCAGCTTAAGGAAGTGTTCTCTTAGTTTTGCCGGTGCTAGACTAGAATTGCTCAACTTGGCATTGCAAATAATGCAGTTAGGACGCTGACTCCCATCATGTTCCGTTATACATGTGAATCCATATTGTACATATTCGTCCGACCACTTTCTTTTTTTGCAAAACATAGTTAGTATGAAGGGATTAAAATATTAAGAAAGAAATCACACGACGTACCATCACGACATTCACAAGTCGACTACTGGGCGCACCAAATTTCCTGCAGCACAGATAGGCCAAGCGATGTTGCGTGATCACCTGCAGCCAATGATGGCCAAGGGGGGTGTGTCATCACGAATCATATGAGTCGGGTGTGTCTTATCCTCTGCCGAACCCCTAAGACTGACTCATCGAACCCCTGGGGTTTGATCGAACCCAGGTTAAGAACCACTGCCTTATACACTTACCAAGGCAATGTCCTATTTAACCTCCTGCTGCTCCGAATGCTTTGATAATGATCGCTGATAGTACATCAGTGGTAGTGAGCGTTGAGGTAGTTATGGGCTGGATTGTAAGGCTTGGAACAGGAGCTAGGTTTTAATCGTTGCTCTAAAATGACCGCAGCTGACAATTGGGTCAAGCGGATATATCGGGGAAAATTTAATACGAGAAGGGCAAGAGGTAAAGGGTGGAATTAATTTGAAAGTGAAATGGAAACAAATCAATAACGTTACCTTTGGAGACAAGAAAAAATCCTGTTGGTGGATTTCGTAGGATTGATCCCATAACTATTCTTTATTAGGAAAAATCACATGCACATAAATCTCGCTCATTCTCCATCTTCAGATGTATCTCTTGTTTCTGATGTTAGTAAGTTTATTTTCTTCTTTGCAAATCAACTACCATACATAATAAACAAGAGCCTAAGAAAACGGTATTTGATACCCTAGACGTAAAGTTTCATTGCGGTTATACGATCATCAGGAACCTTCTGAAGAAATTCGTCTTGACTATGCATGAGATGCTCCTCATATTGCACGTGCATATCACAATCAATAGAAAGGCATCAACACATCGACAATGGTCTGAATATTTCCCAAAATGACTTTCGTACGCTATATTCGAATTATTAATTTACATTGGAAGACTGGAATTGTTCAGACAGTCCGTCGTTGATATATTTTTTTCATGCAAGGTTAGGATCGCCTGGTGCAGCTTCTTAACGATGGTATGCTGAGATCCTTTTTGGCAAGACACCTTTGCTGTATGGTGCTGATGATCGGATGAGGGTCATCGATGCATCTGTAGAAAATGATATTATACACAATTATACACAGAGTGTGTGAACGCAAATTGCTCCTGCACACGAAGATGTGACCAGAGTAGGCCTGCATGTCATACAGTTGTTACAATACGCGATATTATTATAAATAGAAGAAATGTGATGATAAAAATAAATCGAGACTGAACATTATAAGATGAAATTATCAAGACATCCACGTCAATCATAGAATATAAATACGAGTGTTTAGTCAGAGATGTTATTTGTGATCTTGTTGAGGCAACGAATGTTTGTCTTGGTGTGACTGGAATCGAGACAACATCGGTCATCAGCGCTTCACCAACTGGAAATATTGTCAAAGCTATCTATAAATATAGTAACCGGTATCTCCGTTGATACTAGCAAAATAATTTCCATACGATTACATTCACAAATACGTGTATATTTATTCAATTGAATGCAGTGGCACGAAGCAGCTTTATCACGATCAGTTTTCGGTGGTTATCTAGGATATAATAATTAGTATGGCCGAGTTCGAGCTTGCTTTCTGAAATGGAAATTCAGCAACAACTCTAGGCACAACTAAGAAATCGCACAGATTAACAGACTATAAAAATTAAGTAATTTTGCATATAAAATTTAATTAGGATATATAAGTGCCAAAAATACATAAATACGCAAACTATTAAGGAAATTCAAAGTTGGCACTGTCTGTATTTGTTCCTGCAAACGAAATCCAAGAATAATATGCAATAAGCTCATCCAGATTATATCGGATAAGGTATGCTCTCCAATAGTGTCCTGATGTAAATCCATTTGATATTAATCAAAAGACCTGTCATGATATAAATCCATTAGATATTAATCTAAATACCTGTCCCGATGTAAATCCATTTGATATTAATCAAAAGACCTGTCCTGATGTAAATCCATTTGATATTAATCAAAAGACCTGTCCCGATGTAAATCCATTTGATATTAATCAACAGACCTGTCCCGATGTAAATCCATTTGATATTAATCAAAAGACCTGTCCTGATGTAAATCCATATGATATTAATCAAAAGACCTGTCCGATGTAAATCCATTTGATGTTAATCAAAAGACCTGTCCTGATGTAAATCCATTTGATATTAATCAAAAGACCTGTCCCGATGTAAATCCATTTGATATTAATCAAAAGACCTGTCCCGATGTAAATCCATTTGATATTAATCAAAAGACCTGTCCCGATGTAAATCCATATGATATTAATCAAAAGACCTGTCCCGATGTAAATCCATATGATATTAATCAAAAGACCTGTCCCGATGTAAATCCATTTGATATTAATCAAAAGACCTGTCCCGATGTAAATCCATTTGATATTAATCAAAAGACCTGTCCCGATGTAAATCCATATGATATTAATCAAATGACCTGTCCCGATGTAAATCCATATGATATTAATCAAAAGACCTCTCCCGATGTAAATCCATATGATATTAATCAAAAGACCTCTCCCGATGTAAATCCATATGATATTAATCAAATGACCTGTCCCGATGTAAATCCATATGATATTAATCAAAAGACATGTCCCGATGAAAATCCATATGATATTAATAAAAAGACATGTCCCGATGTAAATCCATTTGATATTAATCAAAAGACCTGTCCCGATGTAAATCCATTTGATATTAATCAAAAGACCTGTCCTGATGTAAATCCATTTGATATTAATCAAAAGACCTGTCCCGATGTAAATCCATTTGATATTAATCAAAAGACCTGTCCCGATGTAAATCCATATGATATTAATCAAAAGACATGTCCCGATGTAAATCCATTTGATATTAATCAAAAGACCTGTCCCGATGTAAATCCATATGATATTAATCAAATGACCTGCAGCTAATAAGTAATATACTTAATTAACTCGAACAAGAAACCATACCGTTGCTCAGCAAGTATATTAGAGAAATAAAATCGATAATTACACTTTATAATGAAACTCTTAGAACATTAATCTAGTAAACGTAAATGATGTTAAACGCAAATAGATGACACAAGAGGTTATTGATTAAATAACATGAGTTTGTAGAGGAATGAAACTGGATGTTTTGCTTTGTGCTACCTTACTTTCCTTGATTATTGCCCAACATATTCATTTATTTTTCCATATTATCAAAAGCTGTTTTACCCCTGTGCAGATTAAACAAAACTAGCTTATCTTTCTTTACATTTAAAAGCCTTCAAGATCGGTCGTTTTCAATTGTTGATGCACAGCAAGCTTTATATAGTCCGGGCAAGTATTAACTAATCCAGCACTGTTTGTCTAGCGACGGATGTGTGCAAATACCGTACTCAGTCTGCTCTACATATTAATCATTCCGTAGGTTAATGTACATAGGATGAGTAACGTTAATCTTACCCGGTTTGGTATTTTTTATATTGGGCAATAATAATAATAATAATAATAATAATAATAATAATAATAATAATAATAATAATTAATACACATCACAAACCTCTATCCACCATGATTCTTTTTTACTTTCGTGCACAATTAATGCTAATCAGATGTAAGCTGTGCGTAGTATGATGCACGCTTGACAAAGTCACCGGGAGGGGGGTGTAGAGGCTGTGACATGCTTCTAGACCGAATGGATCACACATTTATTGGAGGGTAGATTCTATGACATCTATCTAGACCCAATGGCTGACAAAGTCAAGAGTGGGAGTTGAGGCTGATACATATATCTAGACGCAATGGCTGACAAAGTCATGAGCTTAGAGGCTGTGGCATGTATCTTGGCCCAATCGTTGACAAAGTCTGTCATATGTATATAGGCCTTATCGTTGAAAACGTAATGGGGTTAGAGGCAATGACATGTATCTAGGCTCAAAATTTGACAAAATTATGGGTGGGGTAGGGGCTGTGATATGTATCAAAGCATAATCGTTGACAATGTCATAGGGTAGAAGCTGTGGTGTATATCTAGGCCCCATACGTCGAAAACGGTAAATCCTGCATAATGTCACTACTGCCATTTATTGTCATATTGTTAAGTCATTAATGTTGATATGAGTGTATTTCAAGATTGGGAGGTTTTTACTAAAATGGGTCAAGTGTGTAGAGTACTCTTTAAAACGTCATCTGTACTCTGACACATCTCGAAAACTTGATTTATAGTTTCATTTTGCTACTCTTTTGTGAACAAACACCTTCAGTCCTAAATGTTTACAAGAAAGATATATCATGACTTTGAACGGCCTGATCAATTATCAGACATGTAAAGTTAACGTCGTTATGGAGCCATAAGCACTTGTTTGTTTTATTTTGCATGCTTGTGCGTCATACCGATGTTCTATATGTTTTATTGTCTTTACTAAGATCCCGATCAATATAAACTAACATTTAAAATAAACCTTCTCGTTACGACAAACAAGTAACATGACAAGCCACGATATTTTAGAAAGTTAGTTTGTGTAACACCGATAGAAAGCTTCCCATTTTTTCCATTGCGGTTTGTTTTCGAATCCAAACAAAATAATGTTTTTTTTTACGTTTATAAAATAAAACGTGCATACATTCTTTACAAGGCCGAATGAAACTTAATAACATAAACGATATCAAAAATAATTAATAGTCACACTGCAACAATTACATTAAATAATTTGGATGTTGCCATGTACATGTATCCTTGGCATAATATTTTGTGTAAAATTGTCTTTGAAGTTTAATAGACTTTTTCTTTTGGGAACCATCTATAACTGGATATAAAAGTTCTATCCTTACCAGTATAAAACCATGATTCCGACCTTTAACCGTGGCAGTATAAAACCGAGATGCCGAACTTTATCCGTGGCAGTATAAGACCATGATGCCGACCTTTATCCGTGCCAGTATAAAACCGAGATGTCGACTTTTATCCGTGCCAGTATAAAACTGAGATGTCGACCTTTATCCGTGGCAGTAAAAACCATGATGCCGACCTTTACCCGTGCCAGTATAAAAGCGAGATGTCGACCTTTATACGTGGCAGTAGAAACCATGATGCCGACCTTTATCCGTGCCAGTATAAAACCGAGATGTCGACTTTTATCCGTGCCAGTATAAAACCGAGATGTCGACCTTTATCCGTGCCAGTATAAAACCGAGATGTGGACCTTTATCCGTGGCAGTAAAAACCATGATGCCGACCTTTACCCATGCCAGTATAAAAGCGAGATGTAGACCTTTATCCGTGGCAGTAGAAACCATGATGCCGACCTTTATCCGTGCTAGTATAAAACCGAGATGTCGACCTTTATCCGTGGCAGTAAAAACCATGATGCCAACCTTTTCCGTGCCAGTATAAAACCGAGATGTCGACTTGTATCCGTGCCAGTATAAAACTGAGATGTCAACCTTTATCCGTGGCAGTAGAAACCATGATGCCGATCTTTATCCGTGCCAGTATAAAACCGAGATGTCGACTTGTATCCGGGCCAGTATAAAACTGAGATGTCGACCTCTATCCGTGGCAGTAAAAACCATGATGCCGACCTTTACCTGTGCCAGTATAAAAGCGAGATGTCGACCTTTATCCGTGGCAGTAGAAACCATGATGCCGACCTTTATCCGTGCCAGTATAAAACCGAGATGTCGACTTTTATCCGTGCCAGTATAAAACCGAGATGTCGACCTTTATCCGTGCCAGTATAAAACAGAGACGTCGACCTTTATCCGTTGCAGTAAAAACCATGATGCCGACCTTTACCCGTGCCAGTATAAAAGCGAGATGTAGACCTTTATCCGTGGCAGTAGAAACCATGATGCCGACCTTTATCCGTGCTAGTATAAAACCGAGATGTCGACCTTTATCCGTGGCAGTAAAAACCATGATGCCGACCTTTTCCGTGCCAGTATAAAACCGAGATGTCGACCTTTATCCGTTGCAGTAGAAACCATGATGCCGACCTTTATCCGTGCCAGTATAAAACCGAGATGTCGACTTGTATCCGTGCCAGTATAAAAGCGAGATGTCGACCTTTATCCGTGGCAGTAGAAACCATGATGCCGACCTTTATCCGTGCCAGTATAAAACCGAGATGTCGACTTTTATCCGTGCCAGTATAAAACCGAGATGTCGACCTTTATCTGTGCCAGTATAAAACAGAGACGTCGACCTTTATCCGTGGCAGTAAAAACCATGATGCCGACCTTTACCCGTGCCAGTATAAAAGCGAGATGTAGACCTTTATCCGTGACCGTAGAAACCATGATGCCGACCTTTATCCGTGCTAGTATAAAACCGAGATGTCGACCTTTATCCGTGGCAATAAAAAGCATGATGCCAACCTTTATCCGTGCCAGTATAAAACTGAGATGTCGACCTTTATCCGTTGCAGTAGAAACCATGATGCCGACCTTTATCCGTTCCAGTATAAAACCGAGATGTCGACCTTTATCAATGGCAGTAGAAACCATGATGCCGACCTTTATCCGTGCCAGTATAAAACCAAGATGTCGACCTTTATCCGTGGCAGTAGAAACCATGATGCCGACCTTTATCCGTGCCAGTATAAAACCGAGATGGCGACCATTAACCGTGTCAGTAGAAACCGAGATGGCGACCTTTAACCGTGTCAGTGGAAACCGAGATGGCGACCTTTAACCGTGTCAGTAGAAACCGAGATGTCGACCTTTATCCGTGTCAGTAGTTACCGACATGGCGACGTTTATCCGTGTCAATAGTTACCGACATGGCCACCTTTATCCGTGTCAGTAGTTACCGACATGGCGACCTTTTCATAAATTGTCCCAGCCTTTATTTCTTTTTTACGTAGCTATTGCCACGCATACATCATGTGAACCATATTACTCCTACCATGACGACACCGTATGAAACTTATTCCAAAAAGGGAATTTAAAATGAACTATAGTCACTCGCATTTCAACTGTCTTACTGCTAAGCCAATTCAAAACTATATTTACAACATAGGTTTTATTGCTTCTCTTCAAGTACACTACACTAGTTTAGTATAAAGTCTATACGTATATAGAGGAAGGTTTATTACCACTTAAAATTGGTTCGATTTGAAAAGAGCGTTACGTTTGTTAGTCCAAAATGATATATGGATGAACAACCTCTTGCCAGTTTTGTCTGAGTCCTCAAACCCCAATCCCCACAAGAAAAACCTAATGAACATTGATTATTTTTCTCCGTGTTGTAGGCATGAACCTGAATTTAACTGAATAATATGGGTTTTTACTGTTTCTTTTCAGAATTATTTACTATCTTATTGATTTAACTCAAAGCTGGTTAAACCAATTAAAACAGAATTGGACTAAACAAAAAGATAACCTTATTCATGCTGTAAACCACTTTAGTGTGGGATAAATACTAGAAGATGACACTGCAAACATGACTATCAATTAATATTTATGAAACATGCTAACTTAAGGACCTAAATATTAAGCTAAATATTTTATTATCTATGTATCCTTATAAATTTCCTTACATTATTATTATTATTAATTTTGTTCTCTTGTATATTGTGCTTGTTGATCGCTGTTGTTGTTTTACATTCATATACCTATGACTTTAGTTGTCTTGTTAAGTTCAAAATAATTAAATGATTCATTTGTATTAGAACCGATTTGCTCAGTATGTTTTGCTTTATAATTCCCTTGATGAACCGTGATTTAAGTTATTAAAGAGAAGGACTGTATGTTATGCCTTATAATTATTCCTGTCCACCCTTTAAATTCCCCTGAAAACCCATGAATTAAGTTATTAAAGAGAAGGGACTGTATGTTATGCCTTATAGTTATTCCTGTCCACCCTTTAAATTCCCTAAATAACCGCAATTTAAGTTATTAAATGGAATTATATGTTATTCTTTTTAATTCTTCCAGTCCACTCTTTAAATTCTCTAAATAAACCGCAATTTAAGTTATTAAATGGAATTATATGTTATTCTTTTTAATTCTTCCAGTCCACTCTTTAAATTCCCTAAATAAACCGCAATTTAAGTTATTAAATGGAATTATATGTTATTCTTTTTAATTCTTCCAGTCCACTCTTTAAAATCTCTAAATAAACCGCAATTTAAGTTATTAAATGGAATTATATGTTATTCTTTTTAATTCTTCCAGTCCACTCTTTAAATTTCCTAAATAAACCGCAATTTAAGTTATTAAATGGAATTATATGTTATTCTTTTTAATTCCTTCAGTCCACTCTTTAAATTCCCTAAATAAACCGCAATTTAAGGTATTAAATGGAATTATATGTTATTCTTTTTAATTCTTCCGGTCCATCCTTTAAATTCACTTGATAAACTGTGATTCAAATTATTTAATTTCCCTTGGTAACATGCGATTTAAGTTATTAAAGGGAAGGGTCTGTATTTTATGCTTTATAATTCTTTCAGTCCACCTTTTCAATTCTCTTGATAAACCGTGATCAACCAGAATGGTTTCATCCGTTGTGTTAGATATCTATAGATCCCATATAAACCCTATATTGGCCCAAACTTTCAGCAGTGGCGTTAATTTTCTTTGGGACCTTAAAGAAAACTGTAATGTTATATGTTGTGTTTGCACGCTAGTCTACTCAGGACCACTCTGTGATATATCCTGACAACAGGAATGTACACCTTTACCAATGAGTAAATATATAAGCCTGGTTACTTTGAGGATCTGGTTAAGATATGTCTGGGTTTATTATTATTATTATTATTATTATTATTATTATTATTATTATTATTATTATTATTATTATTATTATTGCTAGCAGTAGTAGTAGTCCCCAAAAAATACATGCCGGACAAGATGTGACTCTTAATATCCACGAAATTTGCTATATTAATGCCTAACTAGCGACCTAATCATGTTTTGTATCTTATATGTTTTTAGCATGTTTTTATGTTTTTAGCATGTTTTTAGGATGTTTGTATGTTTTCAGCATGTTTTTATGTTTTTTAGCATGTTTTTATGTTTTTAGCATGATTTTATATTTTCAGCATGTTTTTATGTTTTTAGCATGTTTTTATGTTATTAGGTTGTTTTTATGTTTTCAGCATGTTTTTATGTTTTTAGCATGTTTTTAATGTTTTTAGCATGTTTTTATGTTTTCAGCATGTTTTTATGTTTTTAGCATTTTTTATGTTTTTAGGTTGTTTTTTATGTTTTTAGCATGTTTTTAATGTTTTTAGCATGTTTTTACGTTTTTAGCATGTTTTTATGTTTTTAGCATGTTTTTACGTTTTCAGCATGTTTTTAAGTTTTCAGCATGTTTTTATGCTCTTAACATGTTTTTGTTTTTAGCATGTTTTATGTTTTTAGCATGTTTTTATGTTTTTAGCATGTTTTTATGTTTTCAGCATGTTTTTATGTTTTCAGCATGTTTTTAATGTTTTTAGCATGTTTTTATGTTTTCAGCATGTTTTTATGTTTTTAGCATGTTTTTATGTTTTTAGGTTGTTTTTATGTTTTTAGCATGTTTTTATGTTTTTAGCATGTTTTTACGTTTTTAGCATGTTTTATGTTTTTAGCATGTTTTTTACGTTTTCAGCATGTTTTTAAGTTTTCAGCATGTTTTTATGCTCTTAGCATGTTTTTGTTTTTAGCATGTTTTTATGTTTTCAGCATGTTTTATGTTTTTAGGTTGTTTTTATGTTTTTAGCATGTTTTTATGTTTTAAGCATGTTTTTACGTTTTTAGCATGTTTTTATGTTTTTAGCATGTTTTTATGTTTTTAGCATGTTTTTATGTTTTCAGCATGTTTTTATGTTTTCAGCATGTTTTTAATGTTTTTAGCATGTTTTTATGTTTTCAGCATGTTTTTATGTTTTTAGCATGTTTTTATGTTTTTAGGTTGTTTTAATGTTTTTAGCATATTTTTATGTTTTTAGCATGTTTTTACGTTTTTAGCATGTTTTATGTTTTTAGCATGTTTTTTACGTTTTCAGCATGTTTTTACGTTTTCAGCATGTTTTTATGCTCTTAGCATGTTTTTGTTTTTAGCATGTTTTTATGTTTTCAGCATGTTTTTATGTTTTTAGGTTGTTTTTATGTTTTTAGCATGTTTTTATGTTTTTAGCATGTTTTTACGTTTTTAGCATGTTTTTATGTTTTTAGCATGTTTTTTACGTTTTCAGCATGTTTTTAAGTTTTCAGCATGTTTTTGTTTTTAGCATGTTTTTATGTTTTTAGCATGTTTTTATATGTTTTTAGCATGTTTTTAATGTTTTAGCATGTTTTTATGTTTTCAGCATGTTTTTAGCATGTTTTTATGTTTTTAGGTTGTTTTTGTTTTTAGCATGTTTTATGTTTTTAGCATGTTTTTACGTTTTTAGCATGTTTTATGTTTTTAGCATGTTTTTTACGTTTTCAGCATGTTTTTAAGTTTTCAGCATGTTTTTATGCTCTTAGCATGTTTTTGTTTTTAGCATGTTTTTATGTTTTCAGCATGTTTTTATGTTTTTAGGTTGTTTTTATGTTTTTAGCATGTTTTTATGTTTTTAGCATGTTTTTACGTTTTTAGCATGTTTTTATGTTTTTAGCATGTTTTTACGTTTTCAGCATGTTTTTTAAGTTTTCAGCATGTTTTTATGCTCTTAGCATGTTTTTGTTTTTAGCATGTTTTTATGTTTTCAGCATGTTTTTATGTTTTTAGCATGTTTTTATGTTTTTAGGTTGTTTTTATGTTTATAGCATGTTTTTGTTTTTAGCATGTTTTTACGTTTTTAGCATGTTAAATGTTTTTAGCATGTTTTTACGTTTTCAGCATGTTTTTAAGTTTTCAGCATGTTTTTATGCTCTTAGCATGTTTTTGTGTTTAGCATGTTTTTTTGTTTTTAGCATGTTTTTATGTTTTCAACATGTTTTTATGTTTTCAGCATGTTTTTATGTTTTCAGCATGTTTTTATGTTTTTTATGTTTTCAGCATGTTTTCAGCATATTTTTCTCGTTTTCAGCATGTTTTTATGTTTTCCAATTTCATTGTTTTTGTCATTTGTTGTTCTGTAGTGTAGTCATATCATTATTGATGTTGTAAAGCGCTTAGAGCTTTGAAAGATTAGGCCCTATACAAAGTCCTCATTATTATTATTATTATTATTATTATTATTATTATTATTATTATTATTATTAATTTTTATTATTATTATTATTATTATTATTATTATTATTACTACTACTACTAGAAAGCTAAAACTTTTAATTTGACGATGTAGTAAACAAAATTAAACTAAACATCATACAGGACGAAACTAAATTGGTGTTAGACACTGATAATGGATAAAGAAGACTGATGGAGAATAAGATCCGAACTCCAATTCAGAACTTAAGTGGCCACAAAATCAATTTTCTAAGGAATCCACAAAACAATACAACTAGGTGCCTTTAAAAAATTATGTTTTACTAACGGAACAAAGCAAAACAGGTATAAATCTGGTGATCTAATGAAAAAGATAAATTCAAGTTACACGACTCTACCGATAAAGTAAGGTTGAAGGAATCTCTTATAAATGGGTTATGGCCCCTGATATCTAGTTTTATTCATCGTAGTATGTTTATCAGTTGCCTTGCACATATTTACTTTAAAATACTTGAAGAATTTACAGACATGGATTGCATAGCTAAATTTGCTAGCTTCCTTTCTTTCATTTTGTTGGTTCAGATAATATAATTTGCCAAAGCTATATTCGCCACGGCAACAGTGCAACTTATATGTGAAAGACTATTCGAAGGAGAATTACCTCATATGGAAACAATATTTGCACAATATCTGTCTACATAATTGTATGGCATAGCTATTGACACGGCTAATCTATGAAAGGTACTCATTTTTGCAAACGCTTACTTTCAATTCCATATTTAAGTATAATTGCTGTTAAACGTGCAATCCTGTATGCCTTCAACTCTGGTAGAAATAGATAAGTTCGAGCAAATATTGAATAAATCACGTGACTGAATACTTCCAGTATTATATCAAAGTCAATAAAACTTGTCTGTTATTAACTCAGAACAAAGCAAAGTATTTGTTTTATTCTCAAACGTGTTTGATATCTAATGCCGATTAAGAGTTTGAAAGTTGGCCGAGTTCTTAGAAAATGTCAGTTGTTTACTGTTTATGTTATGTAATGTTGCACTGCAACATTATTTGCCACAATCTACCACAATCAACTAAAATCTACCACAATCTATTACCATCTACAGTTTACCACAAACATATCACAATTGACATATGTACTTAAATAGTTTATAAACAAGCATCTTATTAAAGTTAGAAATATTAAAATGTTTTACCTCGGAAATAGCTTTATTCACGAATGCGTATCGGCCACATCTCGGAAAGTGGACTAGACTGACCGGCCAAACCGAGATGAGGTTAGCCGATATGTCTTAACACCTCGGTGACTTAAACTTTGTATACCTAGCATGTGAAGACTGGATTCAGCTGCCTGCACTGAGGAACCACCAGGTGGTTAACGGGCAGAATGTTAATTCGCAGCAAAGCGCCGAGGTGCGCTAAGAGCTCGACGAGACAAGTAGGGCCTTCTGGTCATCCACTGCACTCAATTCCGTCTCCGGTTGTCTCGACGTTGTCGTACTGCTGAACTCAGGTTGTTTTGGGCGAGAGAGTGAGGTCGACGCAACGCACAATTGTTGCTCACTTAATACAAAGTCACCGCGCAAGTCATTCGTGTCATCCACCCGTCCCATTTTATCACCCACTTAAGTCATGTGGCGCCAGGCAAGCGACGGAGTGGCTATTGTGGGTACACTGGCAGCCGTAACCGCAAACCTGCACACTGGCGGCTCAGGATATTACAGTCATTCACCACTGACATGGAGCAGCCCTAGTATTCGTCACATAAAGCCTTTGTTATGGCTCGAAATTCTTTGATTTTGATTTGAATGCTGTATGGGGAATCCTTTTAAAACATCCGTTATTTAAGGTCCATCTTATGACCCGACATTTAAGTAATATTTTATGGCGTATCCTCTTTAAAGATCCTTCATATAAGTTCAATCGTATGACCGGAAATTTAAATAATACTAAATGGAGCATCTTTTTTTAAAGATCAGTCATATAAGGTCCATCTTACGACCGGATATTCAAATAATGTTGTATTCGGAATCCTTTTTAAAGACCAGTCAAGAAAGGTCTATCTTATGACCCGATATTCAAATGTTGTATTGGGCATCCTTGGTCATAATAGATTGCTATTGGGATTTTTGTTTGGGGGGGGCCATTCCATCCAATTTTCTAAATATTTCTCACACACTCTCCCCCAAAATCAACAATTTGAGAGTGCAAAATGGCATTCACCAAGGGTGACATGGTGGGGTAGTGTGGTTCTTTGCTGAATGTTGATGATTTTGGCCGGAGCCCCCATGATATCTAGAAAATCCGCAGCTACTTAGCCGTCGATAACATATCAGATACGGGGGAATCGAAGCTTCAGTATGAAATTCAGGCGCGATTGTAATACAATATGGTTCTAATCCAAAAGTATATATAAAGAAATTATTACATATGTATCGGAACCACTATTTCGAGTAATTTTTATTCTCATTGTGACCTTTGCTTAAAAATGACCAGACATATTGAAATATAATTTAATATATCCGTCCGAATGTATAAAATATTGGATTGGAATGAGAAAGAGATAGGAAGGAATCTCTATGCTATGTCTAGATATAATGCTATGTAATGGGAGCGAAAGATCATATTGATTTTAATTTTGACATCATACCAAAGAAAATGTTCTTAGATAGTTATAAATATAGTATATATAGTGCCGAATTTATCTACTGAAGAACACAAATACCTTTCATGTCATTGACAGTAACAAGGGAGGTAAATACGCTAACTTACTGAAGAAAGATGCCTGACAGTAATTATCTCCTTTCTGCCAGTATATATATATATATATATATATATATATATATATATATATATATATATATATATATATATATATATATATATATGTGTGTGTGTGTGTGTGTGTGTGTGTGTGTGTGTGTCTTCAGCAATGTTCACAAAATTTATTCTATGTTTAGGTCGTTTAGAGAAATAAGATTTGGTTATATTTTCTGTTACATATTGTAGTGCACGAGAGTCAATATCAAAATATCAATATCAAAATATTTACTGTCTGCATACATTAATTTAAATATTAATATTTCGACAGTATCTGTGTGGATGAATATAACCGGCTTCATCGTAAATATTTTGATATATGTTCCACCTTCTTTATTTTTGCAGCTTTCGCTCTGTGTAATAGCTTGTAAATGTTTCTTCATTGATTATCGCATGAAACGTCTCGTATATAAAATGATGATAACGAGATAATTTCTATATCCAACAGTACAACTGAGATAACCAGTATTACTGACAACACAGATTGGCCTTTTCAACGGACATTTTCTGATTAAACCATCACGAGATGCTTCATAATTCTTGATCATGGGATGTTCTACAAAATCTTAGTTCATTTTGTACAATAAAATTATTCGTTTAAATCATTATTTATCTAAATTGTTACATGAGAATCTAGACAAGTAATCTGCTTTATTTTATAGCCTTGGCACTTTCTATATTTCTTTTAATACCGTTTGAGCACTCTGTAACTTTTACCGCCACATTGCAAACACGATTGTACTTTACCTCTAACTCCATCACCATATTGTAAACACGGTTTCGGACATAGACTTCCTTGCCGTACCCACTGTAATGATGTCCGCATAATTCATTTATGCAGGTTTTGTTACAAATATCATGTATTATCTCGATATTCGGAAGTAGTTTGTTAGTGTAATATTTATAGTAATAGCAGATACAGATAACATGATTATTCGTGATCAATTTGATCCTATCGTTGTTAACGAAAAACTGTCATAATGAGTAAAAATTCCAAACCAGGAATGTTAACTGGTACATACAAACCGTATTATGAAAGTGCTTATCCTGTAACCGCAGTTATTTATGAAATTTATCCGATAAATGAAAATCCCAGTGTTGATAATCTGAAATTGTCAAGGATAAATTGTGTGGCGGAATTAGTAATCGAACATTCATTAAACTGATCTATGACGTAGAAAGATAAACGAGTGAGCTGAATTATTTAAAAAAATGCAGGGGTTACAATTAATGATGTATCAGGATTACAAAAGATACTAAAATTTCCATTAATATTAAAAACTATAACAGGCGAGATTTTATATGATTCAAAATATTTTATCAAAGGTGAAGCTCCAATAAATATCATTGATCCTGATGCCAATGCGTGGACTAGCGCAGTAACAATATTTCCACGAGATCGAACCGAAAGATTTTTATCTCCAGAACATGTTGGGTTTTGTTCACGAAATAAGTAAAAATGATCCTGTGTCAGTATTGTTATTTCAAAGTTCTGAAAACGACGATGAACTTATTAGATTAGATGGAAGTATTTGTATGAAGGACAATTGTGTATTTGATCAATTTGTAAGACCTAACGGTGATATATTTTTTAAAGAATCTCATCATGAAGATAGACAAACACTCACACAGAAATGTTCGACAGAGATTATTGAGCAATTACTAACAAATTATTTTACAGTTCCGTCAGTTGCTGCTTACTTTACTCGAGTAAAGATGTCGTGGAAACCAACACAATTTGACTTTGTTGAAAACATACAATTCAGTTGCTATGAATATGGATACGGTGAATCATGCAATACTAAATACGATTATAAAGATATTATTTTTGTGGATACGGTCGCGTGTTATCCCGGAAGTTTCTTAGGCTACTGCAAATGTTCTAGATATTTTAAAATATTTGGACGCCCCCGTCACGAAATGACAAGAGTATCGATAAATGGACACTACCCGAGTGTGATCTAACCAAATTCGCTCGTATTATATATATCGAGTTTGCTAAGGATCTTCATCGTATTTGTTATGTTTGATATGGTAGACATTTCTCTGAAAAACGCCTGACTAATACTTTTATTACGATATATGATTGATTATAAAATACTAATATCGCTGATTGTAAGTGAGGCAATTATATCCTATAGGAGGTAAAATGAAGTTTGGTTACCACACGATGCAAAAGATCTCGGTAGATTTATAATCTGTAAATTTACTCAAAGTGGTGCATATGGTCATAGGCGACATTATGCACAATTAAATCTAGATGATGCTGAATACGATTTTATAATCGCAGATGCAACAAAGAGAAATAAATTTGTAAGTCGAGAAAATGCTTACTTGTCTGACGGAACACGATTGTTTGCATTTTATCGATGATGAATGTCCACAATATATGCATCTAAAATCGTAACTGTATGTGTCGTATAACTCCAAATAGGGTCAATCGCATTTGCGAGTTTATTAATTGCAGACTTGCCCTTCCAATATCCTCTTGGGTTATAATAAATGGATTCCATAATATTAATAATCGGTGGATTAATTACTATCCACTAATGCTAGTTTAAATTTCATCACTGATATCACCAACCAGGTTGCTAATGATTATTTGAAGAAGAAAAACAAATATGGAATTTAACGCGTGAATTGCGTTTACATCTGCAACATGTCTATGCTGCACATTGTTACTTTTATAGGTTACATCACGACCGTGACATGCTTTATCAATTTAATTTCTTGAATACTCACCTGGTTTCGGTTTTTCCTGATTATTAAGTCGGAAATCAAGTCTGGTTCCAGGACCACAATATTATATCCTGTAAGGTGCTTTTTCCTGTGTATTTAACCCACGGAGTTCCTAGAAATTTTGACATTAATGAAAAATAATACCGCCATCTTTACGCTGAATTTTAGGTTAAAACGAACATGTACTCTTCCGACATACAGAACATTTTCCATAATATGCTATTGTTCTATTATGTTTGTTTTGTGGAATCGTGGCTAAATCAGTAGTTGGAGTTTTAACTCTACAACTTAAACAATATAAAACCGCATAATTATAATATGGATATAATTGATTTTTCAGTGACCCGAAAGCAAGAATCAATAAAACATCATACAGCGTTACCCAATTATATAAGAATGATAATAAACGGTCCGTCTAGAAGTGGAAACACACAATTATTACTTAATTTAATAATGAGATGACTCAAGTGGGACGGAATGTATTTAGTTGCACCACCTGTAGATGATCAAAGATGCTACGAATTACAAAAAGATTTAATAAAAATGCGAAGTTATGAAATAAAGAAAACAATGATATCATTGATTTTGTAACATATATTGATGAAGAGCTGATTGTTGTTGAACTTTATAGATTATTAATAAGTAGTTGTTTATGATGATGTGATGCTGCACAAACAATCAAATCCAGCAAGAAAATGTTCACGAGGTAGATATACAAGTACTGATATTATTTATGTTACTCAAGGATACTGACAAATTCCGAAAGTGATTAGAAATAATTAATATTTTAGCTGTATTTAATGGAGTTGATACCTATACACTTACATATTTTCATTAAAGGTTGCGGAGATATGGATATAATTAAAGTTAACAATTTCTTTTTAAAGATGCAAGCTACCCCACACTAATTTAAAACAATACATCTGCATGACCTTATATCACGATATCGAGTCAGTTTTGATAAAATCTTTGGATAGCAGCAGTGAGGGTGTGAACTCGATAAGGTGTCAACCGGCAAACATCGCGCGCATAATAAAACAAACAAACAACGGCAAAAAACAGTACCAAAATTAACTAATCCTACGAGTTGCTCTCTCGGTTAGTTAGGGGCTTCGGTTTATTGTTATTGACGTTGTTTTATATTATTTTCGTTGTTGTAAGAAGCCTTAGTTAGCAAATTGACGCTTCTATTTTGAGGTATGTTCACCCTCTCTGCTGCTTGGGCATATTTTTGGACGTTATCATCCTAAATGTGTGATCAAGTGAAAATCAGATTGTGTGTCCTGCACTGTAATGACATCATGAATGTTACGCATGTTTAGAAAACATTATACTACCCTATTTTAACCATAAAGACATCCATTATCTCTTTTAGCCCAGTTTAATACCTGGCCACCATAGCGATTAATTAACTTTCCTTACGACAGTTTAAGGTGCAAGTCATTACATTATTAGGATTGAATAGACTTTGCTTCACCTAAATTAGTATTAAACATTTGAATACAAATCAATATTTGAGTACATGCACCTACATGACCACGTTGCTTTACACTATAGTCGTTTTGTGCTAATAGGTCGGAAACGTATACACAACTGAAAGCAAGCAATAACTTGTTTTAAAATAAGACCTCAGCCACACCATGAAATTGTTTTCGAATAGTACTAGAGACAAATATAATTGTAATCAAAGACAACTTACTATATAATAAAAGTTGGACATACACGTCAAGTACATGTCAATGATTAAATACTTCCTACACCCATTTATACGACCAACTCCTCTCAATGTCTCAAGAATGCTGACAGCAGTAATAAATGACTATTACTCGATATGTCATGTACTGTGAGAAATCAAATCATCATAACTTTGACTAATTACCATCCCCCTAATGCTAGTTTATCTATCATCGCTGATCTCACCAACCAGTTTGCTAATGATTATCTGAAGAAGAAGAAAATTATGGAATTGAACTCGTGAATTGATTTTACATCTGCAATATGTCTATGTTGCAGATTGTTACTTTTAAAAGCTACATCATGACGTGACATGCTTTATCAATTTAATTTCTTGAATATTCACCTGGTTTCGGTTGATTCTGATTAGTAGGTTGGATGTCATGTCTGGTTCCAGGACCACAATAGAGTGAGAATATTATTATGACAGGGAACTAGACCACTGATATGGGTTCCAGAATGAGAAAATCCCTTCCAGGTAATACCAGTTGCGCCTTACGTATCGCGAAATATTTCATCCAGTGATCTGTTAATTCTTTCTAAATCATCATCTTTTATTTCTTCTTGTTGAGATGAGAAAGACTCTTGCTTTTGATGTTTTTGTCTTGTTCTTTGTGAGTTTTGCTGTTTTAATTCATATTACCTTTGCTGTTTTTGTTCTTCCATTTTGTGTCGTCGTAGTTCTTCTTGTTACTGCTGTAGTATTTCTATTTTTATTTTTATTTTAGGTCTTCGTATTTATTATATGCTTTATTTAACTCATCGAGATATCCTCTATACGGTCCACTTGTTGTATCAATTCGGCTTGTGTTAGTTTTAACTTTATAAAGTACATCAGCCCAATGTTGCGAACCTTTAATGTATGTTTTATGCTTTGGTTTCAGCATTCTTTTTTATCTACATAACGCGTAGCAACAAGTTCGATAAGTTCTTTCGGACCACTTTTATCGATATATGCTCAAGCTTCCTCGGTAAATTTATTTCGTAATTCTTCGACAATTTCTTCATCGGTTTTTTTCGGACCGGTTTGAAATCTTGCTTGACCAGGAAGATGTTGTAAAAATGCTGATGTTTGTTTAATTTCTCCTAGCATTATTGTTATATCATATGATTTAATTCATAACAACTAATAAAACCACGACAACAAATATGCGTCGGTGGTTCGGATTTGTAACAAGCCTTAGTGTTGTTTTTTGACATTTTTTTCGGTTTTTGAGAAATCCTTAATTTGACAAACAGACATCTAACATTGTTTGCTTGAAATCTAACCCAATTAGAGATTGCTCGATTCACCCCGTCTGCTGCTTGCCAATTTAAGTAAAGGGATCGTAAAGACCAAACAATAGCCGGAGAAGGAGCTGAACTAATATATACAACAAAATGAAGCAAAGCCAATATCAATACATGGCACTCCTCGATTGTGAAATAATTTCTATGGTACGTATTTAATTTCTTAAAAATGTAACTCACAAGCTGGTCTACACCATTTATCTATTTTGTGAATGAATATTGCACCAAAATCAGCATCACTGGCATCAACAGACATTTCAAATGACTGACTGAAATGTTTAGCTGAAAGAACTGGTGTACTCCTAAGTATGACCATTAACTTACCAAAGCATCTTAACACTTTTGAGACCATTGAAACTTGGTTTTGTACTCACTACAATTGTCAGAAATTATGGAAATGTTAGCGAAAATTTTGTATTTGAAAAACATAGTCGCATTCAGTGGTTCGTTATATCATTTGAAAAGTTTCATTACAGAGATCATGAAAGTTATTAAGAACTTCAATACCGGTATTTTTCTATTGTTGGTATTGATGGAAATTTCTATCTGGAACAGGTTTTAGAATATTCAGAGATAAATACTCATTTAGATTTTGTGAGACCTCTTTCCAATTAGATAATGCATGCATTACATATCTCCAAAAACTGTTTCAATGGTCTCACTAATTTCTTCTAATTTCTCCTCTCTAAATTCCAAATATCTTTCATATTTTATAATATGGTTGTTTTGCCAGTTTTGTTGCTACGCTTTCCAAAAATCTATTAACCCATTTTATCTTAATATACATATTGAATGAATATATATTTAATCGTCCCTCATCCTCCTAGTATACTAGTATATTAAATTTAACTGTCTCAACTTGTCCACCTAATTTCGATTTCATATGGTACGATTTAGATCTGCTTCAGTTTTTCATGACAGTAGATTTGGAAGCAATGAATAAAGACGTATGAATACGACTGGCCGGCTAAACCAGGCTGAGGGTAGCCGACGGGTCTTACACCCTCGATTTAGACGTTTCTACCTAACAGGCAAAGACTGGATTGGGAAGACTGCGCGGAAGAACCACCAGCTGGTCAACGGGTATAAAAAACGATTGGTAGCAATGAAGCGCTAAGAACACGAGACCATTAGGACGTCATAAACTGCAATCAACTCTGTCTCTGGCGGTCTTGATATTATCCTGCTGTGGACCCAGATGGGTTTGGGCGAGAGAGTGAGGTAAACGAACTGCGCAACTCTTCTTTACTTAAAACAAAGTGACAGACCAACTCATTCTTGTCACCCACTCATCCCATTACATCACCCACTAAAGTCCCGTGGCGATAAGCAAGCGACGAAGCGACAGGTGTGGATACATTAGCAGCCGTAGTCGCAAATATGCACACAGGCGGCTGAGAGCATTAGGGTCGTTCACCACTGGAGTCTGGCAGCCACCTGAGCGACTGAGCTTCCCTCATCAGGAATGCACTGCTCACCTCGCTGGCGTAATGAAGGGACTAGAAAAGGTGCCCAAAACATTAAACATTAGCTGCTCTAAACATCACTAAACCGCCATACCATAACTGTCGGGGACCTTACGTCAGAGGAAATATTAGAAAAACAGGCAAAGACTGGATTGGGAAGACTGCGCGTAATAACCACCAGCTGGTCAACGGGTATAAAAAACGATTGGTAGCAATGAAGCGCTAAGAACACGAGACCATTAGGACGTCATAAACTGCAATCAACTCTGTCTCTGGCGGTCTTGATATTATCCTGCTGTGGACCCAGATGGGTTTGGGCGAGAGAGTGAGGTAAACCAACTGCGCAACTCTTCTTTACTTAAAACAAAGTGACAGACCAACTCATTCTTGTCACCCACTCATCCCATTACATCACCCACTAAAGTCCCGTGCCGATAAGCAAGCGACGAAGCGACAGGTGTGGATACATTAGCAGCCGTAGTCGCAAATATGCACACAGGCGGCTGAGAGCATTAGGGTCGTTCACCACTGGAGTCTGGCAGCCACCTGAGCGACTGAGCTTCCCTCATCAGGAATGCACTGCTCACCTCGCTGGCGTAATGAAGGGACTAGAAAAGGTGCCCAAAACATTAAACATTAGCTGCTCTAAACATCACTAAACCGCCATACCATGGCTGTCGGGGACCTTACGTCAGAGGAAATATTAGAAAACACGTATGACGATTGATTCTTTCATACTCTTCGAACGAAAGGTACGCACCTTAATGAACCGAGACTATGTGGAAAGACCATAGAGAAGAACCACCCTAATTGGAAAGGAACTCGCCAGATAAAACGTGAACATTGCTGCCTTGAGCGACACATGCCTTGCATTAGAATACAGTATCTGTGAAAAGGGTTCCGGATACACTTTCGTTTGGAGCCAGCAAGGAATTGAAGAGTGTCGTGAAGCTGTTGTCGGCTTTGCAGTGAATACAGGACTGATTGGCAAATGGGCTGGACCTCTCAAGGGAGTACACGACAGACTCATGACCATAAAACTAGCCCTCTTGTTTGGAGGAAAGCACCTTAACATCATCAGTTGCTACGCTCCAAACATGACAACCCAGATGAAGAGAATATCTATGACGATATTCCTTCTATCATTGCTGATGATCCAATGACAGATAAGCTCGTCATTCTAGGCAAGTTCTGTGCAAGTGTAGGATGTGACGACAACGTTGCCAGGCATGGAGTGCTAGAAACGCAAGGGGTGGTTCACTGTTACAACAACGGTCTCTTTTTCAAATTTCAAACGACTCGTCGTCACCATACAATTGTGATACAGAAATTCAGTGGCAACCATTAGCAACAGTTGAACTTGTTCATATATCTTAATTTAGTACATACAAGCATGATGAAGAGTCCACCAAACTCGTGTGAACTTGATCCAATTGCAGCATCACTGATGCTGGAGTGCTTATATATAATATTGCCTTCACTAACTGATGCTATTATTACGTCTATCGCTTATTCGGGGAATATCCATTGTTTTTCAAAACTCCCCTTGTAATGCCTCTGTCGAAGAAAACAACCATCGTTCATAATAATAACAATAAGGTCTTTCCTAATTTTTAAAAGGCCTAAGCGCTTTACAAAATCTTTAATGATATGACTACAGAAAAAAAAATGAAAAACCATGAAAATGGAAAACATAACAAATGATGAAAATCTTTTGGGCAACGAAACATTATTAGGTCTTTAAGTTTGTTCTTGCAGTCGAAAAAGATGAATCTTAGGAGCACTGTTTAAAGGGATTACTGTATCTTAGTGTCTAGTTTCCATGGGCAATTCGTTCCACATTGCTGGGCTCTGGTATTCAAAAGAACGATGTCCAAATGATTCGTTTTCATTGTGGGAACAATGAGTATATGATTGCCAGAAGAGGAGCGTAAGTATATTGCTGGTGTATACACAAAGGTGAGGCCGTATAGGTATGGTGGACTGGAGTCTGTCAGTAACATGCAGCACACAGAACAAAGCATGGAAAGTTGCCATAAAATATTTTAGTACAAAATAATTTTGAAAAGCAAGAGGATAAAATAAGGAACTTACCAAAACAAAATTCACTCAAGTTTGTTTACAAAGATCTTTTTAAAAAACAGCTACAGGTAACACACTGCTAAACAGTAAACTTGGATGCAAGTATTTAATAAAAATATAAGTAGTGAGGAGTGGTCTCAGATATATATCCGAGCAAAATCATGTACTAAGGATACCAAATTGGTCTCTTTTAACTTTAAATTAATTCATAGAATAATAGCAACTAATGATTTTTAGAAACGAATTAACATATTAGAAGACAACAAATGTACTTTTTGTAAGAGTGAAAATGAAAGCATTTAGCATCTTTTTTATGATTGCAATTCTACTTCACAGTTTTGGTACTGTATTATTGAACTTTTTGCACCTTTTTGCCCAAATATTGCCCATTTGTGCAAACAAGAAACATTTTAGGAAGTAAACAACTGGACTGTTTCTGTAATTTCTTGCTTATTTTGTCAAAGTATTATATTTAAACGTACAGATTCAATATGAAAAATCCTCATATTTATGCTTTTAAGCAAATAGTTGCAATGCATAAGAACATTGAAAAATACACTGCTAAAGTAAATTTAAACCTAGATTTAAAAAAGGACCAATTTCTTCAAAAGTGGACCTCAATAATGAATATGTAATATGTATCTGATTTTATGCTAAAAAGGAACAAAATAATGCAATATCACAATGTCACCTAGATTGTGTCATATGCATGCGTGTATGTGTGTGTAAGAGTGTTTTCCTTTTCTGTTGAATATATCTATTATCCCTAGATTATCAGAAATGTTAGATTGTAAGGTGACCTTGGGATGGTTCGCCGACCCAGTGGTCAACCTATTACGGGGATCATACATGCTTAAAGAGAAAAAAAGGTGGTGTTTGATTCTGGATCACATGGATAGCCAGTGCAGGGTACATAGCAGTGATGAATTGTGCTCTGATCGATGTACTCTAAAAATGATCCGAGCAGCAGTGTTTTTGAACTTTCTGATGTTTCTGGAGTACATATTGTGACGAACCAGACAGAATTGAGTTACAATCATCCAGTCTTGAAAGTACTAATGAACACACAAGTGTTTTAGTGGCATTTACTAAAAGATATTTACGAAAGAAACTGTTGCATCTGCATCTTAGCTCAGTTTATGCAGCCTTGCATATGTTCTTTACATGTTGGTGCAATGTGAAAGTACTGTATAGAGTAACGCCTAGGTTTCGTACTGACCTTGTGAATTTAATATTGGCGTTGCTGATATTTATTGTTGAAGTAAAGGATGTGAATGAGAAATGCACCTCTCTAAACATTGGATTGTATCATCAACTTCAGTTCTGTGGCTAGATTTGTATATTTTGGGTGTCGTTAGCGTACAATTGGTGGGACACTGGATGATTATCTAAGACACTTGAGAGCAGCTGAGCAAAGCGAATGAAGAAACAGGTCCAAGAATTGGCCCCTGTGGAACACCAAAACATAGAGCCTGGCTGTAGTGTATTTCATTTGGAGACACAATTTGTGTCATGTTGCCCATGTATGACTTGAACCACAGTTATGCTGTATTGCGAATGCCAAATACATGCTAGAGGCTGTACATTAATATATCATAGTCTGTTTTATCAGATACTACAGATAAATCAAGAAGGGCGATGGCAGTCAATTTGCCGCTATCCAAAGTAGAGAGCTTGTCATTACATACTTTCACAAGAGTTGTTTCATTACTGTTGCAAAGGCGATATGATGACTGTACAGTGCTAAAAAGACTAAATTAATTCAGTTGGGTTATAACAAAGTGTTAACATGAAGGGGAGATTATAAACTGGGATGTAGTTCTTTGTATCGTTATGATCGCTATATGACACCCAAGTATACAAGTTTAACAACCCAACTGAAGTTGATGCTACCAGCCAAGGAGTAGAAAGTTGCATTTTGTATGTGAAATCATGTATGACATGTAACAAGCTGCAGATGAATGATGATATAAAGGAGGCCATTATGATCACAACACAAATACGTTTTCTCTTTGTAGACACCTTACCCAATAAACGCGCAACATGTTTTTATCTAGCGTTGCCTCCCATGAACGACGCGTCAAGAATAAATCTGAACAGTTTAAATGAAACTGAATCTCAAATTATTTTGCATCCATTTTCTGAAGGTGTCCATTGACTGTGTGTTGCTGCTATACGAGATATGTCTGTTATTGTCTTTCAATAAAGAAAGTTGTGTAACAATCTTTATGTACAGAATATGCGAAACTACCTCGCCTGTGTTGCAATCTCTGACAGCGTGTGCAGCAAATGGGGCTATACCTCGTTTGTGTAGCAGGCTATGACAACGTGTGCAGAAGGGGGGATTATTAGCCTACCTAGTATTTTATTTCAACTATAAAGTATGAAGACTTTTAGATATTTGTGAGAAAATAAAAATAAAAAGAATAAACAGGACACGTGACTTAGCATTATATAGGTATTAGTCAAACCAAATTTGATTGGTCAATTGTGGTTATGAAGAATCAGCCTTGAAGCCTATATGACATGTAAGTTTTCTACGACATCTTATACTGTGATACGTGTTTTGCTTAACTATTAGCATACACACATTAAAGCAAATAATACATCGATTAATAGGTTAAAGCGTTCGCATCGGATTCGGAAGGTCGCGGGTTGGAACCCAGACTTATAGTAAAGGTACTAGTAGATGTCCCGCTTGTCTCTCAGCTTTAAGAGGTCAGTGTTAAGACTAGTCAGATTAGTATCAGGATAAAGAGACGTGTTCGGAGATAATACTACATGTATGCGGAATGATGAGAGAGAGGGAGAGACTAAATGTCACAAGTCATGTATGAGTTATGAACTATTTCAGTAACGTGAGTCGTTTCTTGAATTGTACGCATACTTTTAAACGGGGGGGGGGGTATTCGCTGGACCTGTATCTTCATACATCCAAGTTCCATCCAAATGTGATTATTTACACCATCCTTGAAGAAAAGCGTGGCAAATTTCAATGTCAAAGTGCGTGGACTTATTCGAAAGAGCTCAATGTGAAGGTATGATCGTGTGCAAACCAGATTGGATGTCACGCGCTGTGATGGCATAATGAAAGCTACGCATGTTATAAAGAATCATACTGCCTTGTTTAACCATTAGACCGACATGATCTTTCTTAACCCAGTTTAGTACCTGGTCACCATTTTTAGTCTATAACGATTAATTAATTTTCCTTTCGATAGTTTAAGGTGCAGATCATTACATTATTAGGATTTAATAGACTTTGCTTCAACTAAAGTAGTAATATATTTTTTAATGGAAATTAATATTTGAGTAGTAGTAGTCTTGTGTTAATAGGTCGGAAACATATACACAGCGGAATGTACGATATAACTTATTTTAAAATAAGATATCAACCTCACGATGAAGATGTGTTCCAATTGTACTAAAGGTTAATATAATTGTAATCAAAGACAGCTTACTATATACTAACAGTTGGAGATGAATGTCAAGTATATGTCAATGACTAAATACTTCATATTCCAATTTATACGACCAATTCAGCTCAACGTCTCAAGAAAGCAGACAGCAATAACAAATGACTATTATAATATATGACATGTACTGTGAGAAATCAAATCTTCATGCTTTTGACCTACTGTGGTTAAAGTCTCCTCTACTATAAATCAATTCAATGGTACGTCACGGACGGCAAGCAGTGAACATTTAATCTGTTATCATGTATTACGGTTATATCTGTTATCATGTATTACGGTTATATCTGTTATCATGTATTACGGTTATATCTGTTATCATGCATTACGGTTATATCTGTTATCATGTATTACGGTTATATCTGTTATCATGTATTACGGTTATATCTGTTATCATGTATTACGGTTATATCTGTTATCATGTATTACGATTATATCTGTTATCATGTATTACGGTTATATCTGTTATCATGTATTACGGTTATATCTGGGTTTCCGAAGATAAGGGCAATTGTATGTTACCAATAATAACCCTTATACAATTTAAACTCACTAGAAAGAGTGAGCACTGTTCTGTTAAGTTTTTAAAAAAATGTATTGCGGAATTTAAATTAACCTGACGTATTACCCTTGGCTAATAATATGACAAGAGTGCAGTGACAGGATGAATCGGTACGTAAATACACGCATACACACACAGAGACACACACAAACACACACTGCATAACATGCGACTAAACACAATCAAGTATTCAAATTTTTAAAGCCCCCCCCCGCCCTCAAGAAAACGAACCAATGACTTTTTACACCTAAATCTTTGTAGCTGTCCACGTCCATTCACACATACTCACCTTTTCACCATGATCACACAAAGTTACCTACATCTTATGTAAGGTTCTCTCTATGAAGACATACATACATGCCTACACATACATACATACATACATACATACATACATACATACATACATACATACATACATACATACATACATACATACATACATACATACATACATACATACATACATACATACATACATACATACATACATACATACATACATACATTTTTTGTTTGTTTGATTAGAATTTTTAACGTAGCTTTAACAATTTTTCAGTCTTATCGCTTCGATATCTGCAGTGAGGCAGTATACATTTCTAGTACTGGGGCATCATGCCGCATACATGTAGCATGATGTCCCACCCAGTCACATTATACTGACACCAGGTTGACCAGTCCCAACACTAACCTGTTAATGCTGAGCGTCAAGCGAGGCAGTTGTTAGTACCATTTTTGTAAAAGTCTTTGGTATGATTCGGCCAGGGATCGAACCCGCTTCCACGGCAGACGCTCTAACCACTAGGCAACTGGAGCGGTTACATACATACATACATACATGCATACATGCATACGTGCATGCGTGCATGCGTGCATGCGTGCGTGCGTGCGTACGGACGGACGGACGGACGGACAGACAGACAGACAGACAGACTATTGCATCCGCACTGAATAACCTACTTGTGTTGATGTGCGTTAAACACCAAATCAGCAACAATGTCAATACAGGCACCATAAAATCCGAAGAACTGATCGGTCAACCTATAACAAGTATAAATAAATAAATAAATAAATAAATAAATAAATAAATAAATAAATAAATACATTATTGTGCCAAAATTTGGGATATCGCTATAAAATTTCATTCTTCATCAAATGTATGTTTAATCTTCTAACAATAATGTAATTTCTGATATTATGTTTGTTATTCACTTTAGCACTACTATTATCATAATAAAGTATTAATTGCAGAAAAGAACATAATATCTGAGAAATGTTAAAGTAACCAAACAAACGATGACACCATACCAAGTGAAGATGACCAGGAAAATGGAACTTATGACACATATTTGGATAACAAAACAGACGACATCGACCTTCCCATAGACAGGGGATGGGCCTGGATGATATTTGCTGGTATAAATTACATTTTGACATGTTTGCGGGTATGATTGTGGGTGGTCATTTTGTGGGTAGAAGTCAGATTGTACATTTGGTGAAGTGCATTTACGTGACATTTCCATCATGTGACTGAACCTTTCGGAACGTCTTCCTGTCTTGTTCCTGATAGCCTATGGTAGTACTATCCTTCCAAGACCTGGTGTAAATAAATGATTTTACATACAATTATTCAGTTCGGAGTAATTTGCCGTCCAAACTGGACTATTAACCAGGCAATAATTATAGCAGCAATTGTGCTGAAATAAGTTAAAACAATATTGATTTCGTTTTCTTAAAAACGTTTCATTTTCTGAGTGATTAGAATGGCACTAAATTAAATGTTAGCTGCTGTATTTTAATCTGTGTATTTGAGAGTAATATATCACAAAGAATTAAGACTTCTGACTCCGAGACGAAACTATTTCTTATCTACCCCACCCCCATCCCATCACACACAGCGACCTCCACTGAAATGTCTGTCAAATCATACCAAAATTATATGAGCAAGCATTCTTTTTTCTGCAATGAATGCTGCGAATTTTACATACCTGACAATGCTTCATGTACTTGTGTTTAAATAAATTCGTTTCTAACTTTGTCATCATTCTATGATTATTGGATACCTACAATTGTACAACCAAGCCTTACATTTTACTAGTCGAGGAATAAAGACGTTTTCAGTACAATGCAACCGAATACAAGTAGCATTGTTATGTTTCCTTAAAAAGCAACACAAGCAAGTAGCAGTTGTTAATGTTTCTTTTTGAAACAGGAGCCTATATAAATAGCGTTTTGGGAATGCTGAGACTCGAAGGTATTTTCTTCAACGAATACCAGAAACAGTTTCAATCCTCCTCGGACATAACATCTCTAATACCCAGCGTCCAAAATGGCGTTTACAGTTTATTAAAACATATTAAGAAAGAAACAAAGACAGAAAGAAATTAACAATAACTAAAGAATAAATACCAAATAAAGAAGTGATAAATAAATGACAACCTTTTTGTTATCTCTGTTAGCCTTGATCGTGATGTTAATTGGAAGTTCTAGACTCAGCACTCGTGTGTCTCTCTTAATTGGTGGTTTACTGGTCGGTGTTGCATACCTCATCAACTCCAGGTCAATTCGCATATAATACGTTATCATTGGCCAGGGTATTTTATCAGGTATGCCAGAGTTTTCTTTTGGTTTTATGTTTGCTTATATACAAATGTTTCATTGACATGCATACATAAAAATACATGTAATATATAACTGCTGACAGAATATTTCAACCATGAAACAAAGACGTATATATGTATCCACAATTAATATTATTTATTTAAACTGAAACGAAGGAACATAAGAAAAGATAAGGAGCGAAAATTTAGAATAGTGAAGGAAATGTTGTGTATATACATACCTATCCAGCCTCACCAATGTGTATACACTAGCTAGATCCTTACGCTCTTCTACTGATAATCGTATACTCATTGTTCCCAAGGTGAAAACAAAGTCATATGGACAACGTTCGTTTGCACACCAGGGCCCGGCGACGTGGAACGAATTGCCCATTGCAATTAGACACAAAGACACAGTGGTCCGTTTTAAGAGTGCTCTTAAGACTCACCTGTTTCGACTGCAGGGACAAACTTACCGACCTAATCATGTTTTGTATCTTATATGTTTACAGCATGTTTTTATCTTTTCCAATTTCATTGTTTTTGTCATTTGTTGTTTTGTAGTGTAGTCATATCATTATTGATGATGTAAAGCGCTTAGAGCTTCGAAAGATTAGGCGCTATACAAAGTCCTTTCATCCATGCCAAACAAACTTGTAATACATCTTTCATATATCACATAGCACATATATCCAATATAATATATAGTACATATATCCAATATAATACATAGTACATATATCCATATATATCTAATATAATACATAATACATATATCCAATATAATACATAATACATATATCCAATATAATACATAGTACATATATCCAATATAATACACAGTACATATATTCAATATAATACATTGTACATATATCCAGTATAATACATTGTACATATATCCAATATAATACATTGTACATATATCCAATATAATACATAATACATATATCCAATATAATACATATTACATATATCCAATATAATACATAGTACATATATCCAATATAATACATTGTACATATATCCAATATAATACATAGTACATATATCCAATATAATACATTGTACATATATCCAATACAATACATTGTACATATATCCAATATAATACATAGTACATATATCCAATATAATACATAGTACATATATCCAGTATAATACATTGTACATATATCCAATATAATACATAGTACATATATCCAATATAATACATTGTACATATATCCAGTATAATACATTGTACATATATCCAGTATATTGGTAATACATATATTGATATAATACATTCTACATATATCCATGATCATTTTAAATGCAATACATCGATTATAACATAACCATTTAAAATACATTACACCAATTACAACATAAAGATGTTCAAATGCAATACACCAATTACAACATATGATTTTTAACTGCAATACTCCAATTATGACATAATCTGATTTAAATGCAATATATATTTTGTTACATCTCAGGGTTATCATTCGGATTGTCTCTATATGGTCCCTAAGTATGTATCAGAGTAAATATGTCTTTCCATAGTTATATTCATGCTGAGTGAGTTGTCTCTACCATGACTTTCATTCCGTGCAAGGTCAAAGCGTAATTATTATTCGGTGACTTGGCTAAAACTAGTGAATCAGTAGCGTTTGATCGGAAAGCACATTTTTATCCCCAGGTAGTGTGTATGAAGTAAAAGCACAATTATTTTGCCAGGTGGTCTGTATGAAGTAAAAGCACATTTTTATCCCCATGTAGACTGTATGAAGCAAAGGCACATTTATATCCCTAGTTGATCTTTATGAAGTAAAAGAAAATTATATTCCCAGGTAGTCTGTAAGACGTAAAAGCACATTTATATCTTAAGGCAGTTTGTATGAAGTAAAAGCACATTTATATTCGCAGGTAGTCTGTATGAAGTAAAAGCACATGTTTATCCCCATTTAGTCAGTACGAAGTAAAAGCACATTTATATCCCTAGTTGGTCTTTATGAAGTAAAAGAAAATTTATATTCCCAGGTAGTCTGTATGATGTAAAAGTACATTTATATTTCCAGGAAGACTGTATGAAGGAAAAGCACATTTATATCCCCAGGTAGTGTGTATTGGTACGTATTTTTGATATAGTCATTTATATTTATTTTTAAATTTGTTTGTTTGTTAGATTCAAATTTGGCATTTTAAGTTTAAGATTCGTTCATTGGGGGGGGGGGTGACCTGTACTTTACAAAATAAACACCAGGTGTTGACCTCATTTCTGACCTGGCTTCAGAGTTGTAAACAAACTTTAAAATGATTGGTTGGTTCCAAGGACATTATGGCGCTTTGTATAAACATCTTTCTATTTTTAGTTGGGTCATAGGGTGTATACGTGATTTTGTGAACGTAAATTTGTTCTAAAAGATTCTAAAAGATCATGTGACCCCTTTCTTGTTTACGTAAAAACAGGTATATAAATTATGTTTCGGAGCGAACTATTGAGTAGAACTTGGGCTGTTAGAATATTAAATTGTGTCGTTTTGAGTTACCTTGTATTGGAAATTATTTCAATTCGTTTGGATTCAAGAGGATTTATTTTGTTATTTATCTGGAAAAGAATTGTGCTCATAGAATTTTATTAACAAGAACTGACTTCATCAAATGACATCGTCTTCCATCTTGGATACTTCGCTGGGATTCTATTTTATTACCAGGACTTTTGCAATTTCTCTAGTGGATAATAGTTTGAATTATTTTTTGAATTAATTTTGGAATTGATTCTTAAAACCGTAAGTTTGTGTTCTTTTCTGGAAAATATTTGTGCTCAATAAATTGTTTATTAAGTTTTTACAAGCTTGTTATTTTCACTCTTTCTATGTTACTGTTTATTCGAGCCTAAGCACGTAACAATTCTGCATTACTAATGAGTGTGCTATGGATAGTGCTACATTTAACTGCATGTCTCAAAAACGGTTTTATAGTTTCTTTTGTTCCATGGCGCAAGGGGGAAGTTCTAAGATTTTCCCCGAATTATTTTGGCAAATAGTTTGACGTAGTAATTCAGGCATTCACATTAATTTTCTACTACCGTTTATGCTATTTATAGGTAAACTTACGACATTAACGATTAATTTATCACTGTCTGCTGAAAGGGAGTATCGCGTTTTAATTAGGACTATCTTTCGGTTCCTTCCTGTTATCATTCTGATACATTTACTTACCATTGTTGTAATCGAGCATCGAAATACAAAAAGGTATCATCAATTTGCACAAATGCTTCGTTTTTATTCCGTGTGACATCGTAACATGCTGACCAAGCTGCAGAAGACCTGATTTTGTAAGACATGTTTTAATCTGTGTTGCACCGTAAAACAAGCTGCAACAAATCTAAATATGTCAAATATATTTCGTATGCTGTCTCTGGTTCTTAACAACGGTCATTTGAGATTTAATTATGAGATCATTAGTGTGCGCTTTGCATACTTTGTGTATGTTCGAAGAAAACATAAATTCACCCATCGTTCAACACATGGAGTAAAAATGTTTACCAGGAAGGAAAGAAGAAGAAAACTGCCCACAAGATGGATAGAGGAGATATAGCTTCCGGATCTGTGACGTAATGACCCTGGAAAGAAAAACATTATCTCCTGAATGCAAATCAGTCCAACCCCGTATAGATTTTGGGATGAAATAACTATATATATATATATATATATATATATATATATATATATATATATATATATATATATATATATATATATTGGTCCATATTGTCATCGTTCTTAATATAGTGTGGATACTGTCATATGTACTGAAAATAAGAAGCTTCTAATTTTAAAATATGAAATATATTTTTCCTCGTCTTTTCGTGTTTTAACACGTTGACATTTGCATTGTACGCAGATATTCAAAAATCAATCTATGTTAATTCTCGATATGTGGAGTATTTGTTTGCTTGCAATGTAGTTATAAACAACTTTCTCGGTTGAGATATAAACGTATCTTTTAATTTAGATGTAAACTAATTTTTCGATTTCATCCTCTTTTAAGATACGTTAGCACAGAGAAAAGTATATCCTTTTCTTTAGCAAATGTTGACGATAATATAACTAACATTTGATTTATTCCAGGTGATTGAATTCTGAATGTTGTTAGTAGTAATCTAGAAGTTGGTTTGATCTCTACTTCATTAATACATATGTTAATTTATTTTCTTTCTACATTGGAGAGAGATTCAGAGTTGACAGCTTAGGGCTCCTCTAAACATCGAGGATAATTTCAGGTCTGGAGGGCCTCATTGATCCTTCTTGGAGACCTTCATCAATATCTCCCAATATTCAGGGGGTGCATTTCGACCGTATATATGGTTTCTCCACAAAGATAACTGGTTACCTGATTTATCATAATCGTTTATTCAGGCGCATGCAATAATACGTGGCATTCCAATTAAGGACAAGGTCAATTACCTCCTAAATTTTCTCGGTACTTCTGTCTGAGAAACTTTAAACTAGTCCGCGAGCCATTGATAGTATACTTACCTAGTATTGTGAATAGGATAGAAACAGATCATCCGTGTATTAAGTTGGTGAACACCAGACAACTGTCAATCTTTTCCATTCCAATGTAATCCACCAGATTCACTGCGAACAGAGCGAAGTACATCCCACCAACTACACCATGAATACACACGCAAACAATAAAGGATTGGAACGTGGTGAATAATGATATGCAATTAGCTAGGATACCATCTACCAACGATGATATAGCAGTCAGAATTGATCTCCTACAGAACTTTAAGTCAGAGAAAAAACCAGTTATGACTAGGCACAAGAGTTCAACAATATTCATAACAGAATAAAGTAAACCTATCTACGTCTTGTGAAGACAATTTATCTTGCCCGTGGAGCAAAGAAAACTGACATAAATACCAGGCCACTACATGTAAGAGATGCCTGGAACGACAATGTCCAGAACAAAGGACTTTTCATTAGCTCCAAATCAAATATTGTTCGTAATGATCGTGCTATTGCTGATGCACTACAATCCATTGTTTTGTTAAATCCTTTATTATTCGGTTTGTTCTCTTTCAATTCCTTTAGGCTATTTTCTGTCCCAATCGAAACGTTCATGTTTACAGCACTTGCCAATCGCGCGACATCCAACTGGTATATTGACTCAATGACTCCAGAGACTGAGTTTGTCAAGCTTGATTCAGTAACGGTTCTCTCTCCTTTTCCATACAGGGATCGTGCGCTGCTCTCCTTTCAACGGACATTTTTCATCATACAGTGGACCTTGTTGCAACATTGAAGAGTTACTACTATTACTCTGTAAACCATTTACGTTTCTACTATTGATGTGACCAGGTTTCTGCACGCCTTTCTTACTAAACTCAGAGTAAAAACATTTGATTTAAAATTATTGGTTAAAAGATTTAATTCTTCTGATTTCATTCGTGATTTTCGTTTGTAAAATTCCAAAGGTCGAAACAGTGCGGCTGCAACCCAACAGTGAAGAACAATTTCAGCTTTTATCATAAATGTACCAGAGTACCCGTAGTATTTAAACATGGCAGTGACAACTGGAGCCAACACCTTCCATACTCGTTCCGCTGACGGATATGATATGAGCAAGGTCTCGTCTCTTCTTGAAATACTGGCTTAATATGACAATTATCGGTAAGTGGATAAAGGAATAAGCCACACCTGAAATATAGTGTACAATCAATCAATCAGTCAACAACTAACGCAATAGACAAATATTCGCATCTAAATTTAAATAGTCGTGCTTCAATAAGTTAAAAACACAGCTGCACGGATCCTCTTTAGAGTACCTCGATCAGAGCACACCTCACCACTGCTCTGTACCCTACATTGGCTATCAATTCGATACAGAATCAAACACAAAATTTGTTCTCTGTGCTATATTTCAATGACAGACTCCAGTCCAACATACCTATCCAGCCTCACCCATGTGTATACACCAGCTAGATTCTTACGCTCTTCTTCTGATAATCGTATACTCATTGTTCCCAAGGTGAAAACAAAGTCATATGGGCAACGTTCGTTTGCACACCAGAGCCCGGCGACGTGGAACGAATTGCCCATTGAAATTAGACACAAAAACACAGTGGTCCCTTTTAAGAGTGCTCTCAAGACTCACCTGTTTCGACTGCAGGGACAAACTTAGCGACCTAATTATGTTTTGTATCTTATATGTTTTCAGCATGTTTTTATCTTTTCCAATTTCATTGTTTTTGTCATTTGTTGTTCTGTAGTGTAGTCATATCATTATTGATTGTGTAAAGCGCTTAGAGCTTCGAAAGATTAGGCGCTATACAAAGTCCTCATTATTATTATTGTTATTATTATTATTATTATTATTATTATTATTTTAATTTTACACTTGGGTATTTTATAATAATCACACACACACACAGATATATATATATATATATATATATATATATATATATATATATATATATATATATATATATATATATATATATATATATATATACATACAACTGTCACACTCACATATTTAAATTTTCTCTATAACTGTCACATTCACATTGACAAATTGTGTGTACAACTCTCACACTCACATTGGCAACTTGTCTGTATAATTATAACTCTCAATCTCACATTGGCCAATGGTCAGTACAACTGTCACACTCACATTGTCAAATCTTCTGTACAACTGTCGCACATTTTTTTTATATAAATAGCTGAAGACGATTCTCTAATACTATCAGGAATGCAGTGGTTATACAATTCGTATTCGTGTTCAATATACTTCTAATTTGGACGTCTACTAAATTGTATTGAGGGCTTTAACATATCAGGATTGTGCGTCTAATTTGTGTGTGATAATTAATTAAATTCGCAATACCGAAATGTCTTTTTCTTATTTTCTGTTTTTATTCTAGGGAAATACATTTTTTGTCTAATTGTTGTTATTTACTCTCTTCTTTAACGTATTATGAGAGCATTGATTATTAACATACTATATTGAAAAGTGAAAAACTCTAATATAGACTACCTGGAAATATAAATGTACAGTTTAGTTCATAAAGACTACCTGTGAATATAAATGTGCTTTTACTTTATGCAGACTACATAGAGATACGAAAGTACGATAAGATGATAGAGACTACATGGGGATATAAATGTGATTTTACTTCATACAGACTACCTGGGTGGGAGTGCTTTTAGGTGATACAGACTAAGTGGGAATATACATGTGCTTTTTTTCTTCAAACAGACTACCTGAGGATATAAATGTGATTTTACTTCGTACTGAAAACTTGGTGATACGAAGTTCCTTTTAGGTAATACAGACTACATGGGAATATAAATGTGATTTTACTTCATACAGACTACATGGGGATATGACAGTGCTTTTAGTTAATACAGATTACCAGGGGATATAAATGTGCTTTAAGTTTATAAAAACTACCTAGGGATACGAAATTACCTTTAGGTCATACAGAATACCTGGGAATATAAATGTGATTTTCGTTCATGCAGACTACCTTAGAATATAAATGTGATTTAACTTAATACAGAGTAAATGGGGATATAAATGTATTTTTCTTCAAACTGTTACGTGCTTAGGCTCGAATAAACAGTAATATAGAAAGAGTGAGAATAACATGCTTGTAAAAACTTAAACAATTTATTGAGCACAAATATTTTCCAGAAAAGAAAACAAAACTTACGGTTTTAAGAATCAATTCCAAAATTAATCCAAAAATAATTCCAAATAGTATCCACTAGAGAGATTGCAAAAGTCCTGGTAATCAAATGTCCAAATAATTACAAGTTTGAATCCCAGCGAAGTATCCAAGATGGAAGACGATGTCACTTGATGAAGTTAGTTCTTGGTAATAAAATTATATTAGCACAATTCTTTTCCAGATAAATAACAATGACCCAACTAAAATAGAAAGATGTTTATACAAAGTGCCATAATGTCCTTGGAACCAACCAGTCATTTTAAAAGCTTGTTTACAACTCTGAAGCCAGGTCAGAAATGAGGTCAACATATGGTGTTTATTTTGTAAAGTACAGGTCATCTCCCAATGAACGAATCTTAAACTTAAAATGCCAAATTTGAATCTGACAAACAAACAAATTTAAAAATAAATGTAAATGACTTATATCAAATATAATTAACAGAATAAAGATTCATATGTACTCAGTACAGCAGCGTTCAGTTTAGAGTTGATCCAAAGGACAATTGACCCGAAGGTCAAGGTAAATGTTTCTGCATGTGCAAAAGCAAAATACCAGAAGAGCTTTGTGATTTATACGAGATCGCTCTGTGCTATAAAGCTAAACCTATCTCATTCCGTAAGGTCAGTTCTCGTACATTTTACCTCTAGACTACGTACCTTACGGAAACATTGTGGATGATTTGCACTTCAAGCATGGACAGAACACTTTTAGGAACGTCTATTTTTCGGGGAAAAACATGCGTTGTAAACAATAATACAAGGTCAATAACGCCAAACCGAGCCTTCTAACCGACCGAGATTTCTCTTATATGGTTAACTGGTTTTGTTATTTTATCTTTGAGGTTTGTCTACGAGAAGTTTCATAGGGAGCAGCAGAGGGCGCGAACCATACAACTTTTTCCGACAAAAAATTGATTGAAACCTCAAAACGGAAAATAGAGCATTCCTTCGAAATCTCATATTTTAACCAAAAAAAAGAATGTCTCCATTTGGCAAACGGAGACTTTTTCAATCAATTTTGGTCGCAACTATGTTGTCGTTCGCCCCCTCTGCTGCTATAGGTTAACAAAAATAATAAATGATTTTAACCGAATATTTGATCAAGTCCGATACGATATCGTGTCCGAGGATCATGTAAATTTATTGTTATAAATCCATGCGGGGTTGACTGAGCATGACTAAAGAAATTTCGAAATTGATTGAAGTCCATATCGGAACACCATGTCTGCCAACTATTTCGTAGCGTATGTGTATCAACGCCGTTAAACACAGCAAGAATATTACAGATGTCTCTGATCACTTTTGGAATCTGAGTGTAGCGTTGAGTGACATATATCACATAAGTGTTTTTATGCCTGCCTCGGAAAAATATTCTAGCTGGTTTTTTTTGTTTGTCTAACATCACATCGTCGTATACGACTAAATTGTTAATTCTCCCATCAAGGTCATCCACGGATGGTGCGATGTCAATGCCAGTTATAAAATCAACGACGTTCTCACCTTTAATTTCTGATGCATTCTCGTTTAAATCCTTTAACACTTCATAGCATCGTTGATCATCTACGCTAGGAGCAACTAAATACAACTGATCCCACGTCATCCATCTCATTATTAAATTGAGTAACAATTGCGTCTTGCCGGATCCAGTTGGCCCGATTATAATTGCGCGGATAGAGTTTGGTAGCGCTGCATGATGCTTAACTGGTTCTCTTGTTTTAGTCGCTGAAAAATCAATTATATCCATATCCTTATACATAAATTATGGATCTATATTGTGTGAAGTGTAAAACGCATACTGGCACAAATGATGTGACGACGATTACAAGAAGGAATAACAGATCAGCACTTACTGGTAGATTAGCAACATGTGGTATAAAAAAGTTTAGATTTGTTTCTACAAAATCAAAGATTTTGCAATCCGGAGATGTTTTAAAAAAAACGAGGAGGTGATATCGCAGCCAAGTTAGTAAAACTCCCTGGAACGCCGTGGGCAAAGTATCCAGGAGAAAAGCACCTTCCAGGATATAGCTACTGTGGCCCGGGAACACGATTAGATATCAGACTTGATGATCAAAATCAACCTTGACGTGGTGAAGAACCAATAAACGCCATTGACAAGGCGTGTCATGCTCATGATGTTGCTTATAAAAGCAGCAATTTGCAACACAGGCATCTCGCGGATGTGAAATTAATTCATGCGTTAAATGCTATTCCTGATAAATCCTTTTAAGAAAAGTTGGCTTCGTGGTTGGTAAAATCAGCTATGAAAGGCAAATTAATGATGGGCGCTGGTAATTAATAACAACATGGAATCTATTTATTATTCTCCGAGGGGATACTGGAGGGGTAGCGCTGCAATCAATAAACTCGCTAGCGCTGCAAAAGTGAAAAAAACCACTGCGGCTAATTGGTTATCCAAGCAGGCGATATGGCAAATTTATCTACCACCGCCTAAACAAATTAATTACTCGCATTTTGATGTGACTGTCCCTAATGAAGTTCATCAGGCTGATATATTATTTTTACCTCATGAAAACGGTTACAAATATGCGTTAACTGTAGTTGATATTGCAAGTCGATACATACAAGCAGAGCCGTTAAAAACAAAGTCAGCCACTGAAGTAGCTTCTGCATTTGAAAGGATTTATTGAAAGGGTCCTCTGCGTTGGCCAAATCTGTTACAAGTTGATCCTGGCAAGGAATTTCAGGGTGCAGTGTTATCAACAATGAAACATCACAATGTCACCATCAGACGAGGACATACTGCGTTACATCGCGATCAGGCAATTGTAGAATGATTAAATCGGACTCTTGCTGAGCGGTTATTTGGATATCAATACGCAAAAGAATTCATCCAAGAAAAGCGATCCCGTGAATGGGTCAAAAGGTTACCAGCTGTGATTACCGCACTGAATAATGAGATTACTAGAACAATCAACATGAAACCTATCAACTCGATTAAGAAAGCGTCTATACCTAAAATGGAAATTCGAAGAATTTCACAAAAAGTTTATAGCGTTTCCCAACCAATTCTTGGTAGTAATGTCACTGTTAGGTATTTATACGAACCAGGAGAGCTTGAAGGTGGCAGAAAAAGGGCTACTGATCCTATTTGGAGTGTTACTGCACACAAGATATCTACTATAAGACGATCAACTGGTAGAACTCCAATCTATAAATTGGATTCAACTGCCCCTCAGCGGGGTTTACAAGCGAACAATTACAAGTGATTCCTGACGATACTCAATTACCACCACGGGGTCTATTACACTCAAGACAAGTCAACATCACATTGTTTCTGACATGACCGAGACTGTTATTTTTTCTGTCTACGGTAAATTGGCGAGGATCTTTATCCGAATAACGCCAACGCATTATACAATTGCAATTGGCCCAGTGATTATTCTGTTATTGTTTCAGCGTAATTATTAATTAAGCATCAATGTCAAATTCTCGTTGTTTTTTTTTTGTCTTGTTGTTTGTAACCGGAGAGTTTTTTATCAATAATTTTAACATCAACAATGCTAGGATCATCCATTGTGGTGTCATCATCGCCTGACTCTGTCAGGACAATTCTTCGAAGTTGATTTATTCGCCGTACTCTGGATACTGCAGGATAGACTAAATTCGACCAATCGATGCGATTATCTACCATCCAAACAATTGTATCCGATATAGTTAATCCCTGTGAAGAATGTATCGTCGCTGCGTATCCTAGCGTCCACGGGGATTTATTAGCACGCAATGCATCTTCAACGACGCTGATATCAACCAGCACAATATCATTTAATACGTGAATTTGTTTTTCACGCTGTCCTGGAATATCAACTTCTATATTCTGTTTTCGTGTATCCGAAGGCCTATAACACAACGGTACTGGAAGTGTTGCAAATTTTTCTTTATGCATTTCAAATAACTTCATCTGAAGTGTGTCTCTGACTATTTTTCTACTTGCAATTATCAAATCGTTTGGTTTCTACGTTTCCCAAAAATCATTCATGGGAGTTTCTGAAATTATTTCACGCGCTATTTCGCATCGAATTTTATCCGGTTGTAATCTAATTAGCGCTTTGAATTCTCGTAATTGTTCATCAAGTGATCTATAATCAGTGTTAATTTCTTCATAATAGTCTACAAAACCCTTTAGCCATTCATGTGGGGATGCACCGATAAATGGTGGTGGTTGGCCGTGATCACCGCATATGACGACTTTTGTGTTTTTGTTTAACAACCATTCAAGAAATGTTTGTAATACATCTAATGACACTGTGCATATTTCATACCAAATTATGATTTCAGGAATGAATTTATCACCCATTCGATCAGGGGTCCATTCATCGCCTTTCCATCGAAAGAAACTATGGTAAGTACAGGCATTTACCCCTCGTTGTTTCATCTCTCTGGTGAGTCTGTGAGTTGGTGTTAGCACAATCATGGTTGACCGATGAAATAATTCAATTGCACGAATTGTCTTTCCTGACCCACCACAACCGTTTAAATAAACTGTCTTGTATCTACATATTGGATCAGATACCGGTGGTGCATTAGAAAATTCTGATTGAATTTCAATGGGGTTACATGAAAGATATTTATCATCCATGGTAACGTCTGCGGATTCACAATACTCATGTAGTGTTTCCTTTTTAAATCGCCAACGTCCCCAATTTTCCTCGGGATCTGTGAATGCCGCTACAGCTGATTTGTATTTATTGTGTATATACATCGAATCAGTAGCTACTCTAACCGCGGTATTAGGAAATCTATTTATCATCGAAAATAGATTAATAGAAGCATAGGCTAGCATAGAACTTCTCAAATGTGTGTACTGGGAATTATATCCATCACAGTAGGTAACAACCGTACCCAATTTCTCACCATTGGATAGAAAAGCATCCTTACGGGATACAAGTTTTCCCTGTTTCGTTAAATCCGTTACAATAAAATCGTATTCAGCGACGTCTATGATCAACCGCGAGGAATATTTTGCATTGTCGTATCTTCCACCCTGTGTAAATTTACCGATTATTCTTCGTCCAAAATCTTTTGCTTGTTCTTTTTTAATTTCAAATAACTCCTTAGACCAATTCATGATTTGTTCTTCATTGAAATCAGGAAATTGTTTTCGCTGTTCGCTAATTATACGATCTAAATCGGGTTGTGGTTAGCCAAACTTCTTTCTGAGCTCGATAGCATATAATAGCTTCACTAACAATCAACAATATTAGCATACCACAATCGATCATATATCGTAGTAACACTATTGGCATCCACGCCTTTTCAGATATATATATACCAAGCCAAAAATAGCTACACGGATGTAACCCTGTAACTAATTCGAATGATATCACACGAGCGAATCCAGTTAAATCAAAATCAGGCAATGGACCATTAATCGCAACACGAGTCATTTCAAGCGTGGGGTGTCCAAATCGTTTAAAATAGTTACTACATTCCCCATACCCGAGAAATCTTCCAGGATAACACGCGGATATATCAATTGAAATCATATCATCACGTGAGTATTTTGTATTCCACAGTCCTCCATGACCAAATTTGACGCAACACAATTTAACATCCTCGAGAAAATCACTTCGTGTTGGACGCCATGAGTTTTTTTCTCTTGCAAAGTGAGCTACCACTAATGGAATAGTAAAACTATCCGTTAGTAGTTTTTCATGGAAACTCTCCGGTGAAAAATCATTAGCAATTTTTCTCATTCTAGTATCTAACTCTTCAACGCGATATAATTCACCATTTGGTCTTACAAACTGATCAAATCCTGATTCGGAACCAGCACTACTAAGTAACCACACTGACACAGGATCATCTTTACACAACGCATGAATAGCATCAAATAATTTCTCTTCATAGAAAACATCCCTGAGGAATTCTTCAGGGATATATCTCACGGTTCTATATCGTGGAAATATTGTTACTGCAGGTGTCCACGCGTGTTCGTTATGATCAATAATTTGTATTGGCGCTCCTTGTGATTGATATTTCGGTTCGTTTAATACTTCTCCGGTTATTGTCGTTACTGATATTGGGAATCTTAATAATGTTTCTAATTTAGCTATATCAGAAATCTTTGCACCGTGCTGTTTCACTGTCAGTTCCCATTCGGTTATTTTCTTACGTCGCAGATCAGTTAGTTTATTTCCTCGGGATGCATTTGTGAAGTGTTCCATTACCCGTGTTGCTACACAATTCAGTGAACTAGAATATTTCATAGGAGCTAGTTTTGCAATATCGGGTTTATTATTTAACGGATATATTCCATAAACGATTGCTGTTACAGGATAAGATCTCTCGTAGTATGGTTTGTCAATTCCAGTTAGAATTCCTGGTTTGGAACCTCTACTCACAATGACAGCTTTTTTATCCTTGAGGATTGGTTCAAATTTATCCCTGATAATCCATTTGCCTTCGACTTCGATAATGAATTTTATTCTGAAAAAATACTTCTGTTGGGAATTGCTTTGCAATTTACCCTTGGATTTCCAGCCAAGATGTGAAATTATCTCAGCTGCTCTTTCATCGTTCATAGTAGCATCGATGTTGGGTACATTGACATCTTCATCAATAATTCGAAATGTCGACCAACAGTGTGCTGCACCGTCTCGGTAGAATTCATTAAAACACTTCCTGATTTTACCCATTATAGTTCTATCACCGATTAGACGTTTTGGTGTATTAGAGACTCTATCGAGATTAAAATTAGCATTTTTACAGGGCTTAATTTTCGAAAATCTCTTGAACTCCTTATCGAGATTGAATTTAGTATTTTTCCAAGGCTTAATTTTCGATAATCTTTGGAATTCTTTCATGGTATAATCAATGAATTTAGTATTTTTCCGAGGCTTAATTTTCGATAATCTCTTAAACTCCTTCAGTATAGTTCTATCACCGATTAGACGTTTTGATGTATTAGAGACTCTATCGAGATTGAATTTAACATTTTTGAAAGGCTTAATCGCTGATAATCTCTCGAATTCCTCATTTATATAATTAAAACAAGTATTTAAATAGAAAAATATAGTATAATGAATCACTGCAAGTGGCTTATGATTGGATCAGCGACCCCGTGTAATAAATCATGTAGAGGCGAATTCTGTGGGTATCATTTACAAAGCGTTCGCAACGGTTCCCTTGGCCCTCTCCCATGCCTCCGATGTGGGGTGGGCGTCAGGGGAAAATCACAATTATGCCTCATTTGTGGCGGCAAACGATACAGAGAACTAAAACGCTATTATGACAAACGAATCAATGACCCGTTCAATGACAAAGTCATAAAAATCCCTCAAGATTATATCCAGAGCTTCATAATTAAAGCAGATATAAATTAGACAAATAGTATTATTATACAAATGAGCCAAGATTTCAGACCACATCCGGTGCTTGTTAATTACGAAGCCTCCAGTGATGGTGTTGTCAGGCACCGCAGACTAAAGAAACCGGTTGGATCTCTGAATAATATGGGATTTTTGATGTTTAGTGCCGGGAAGAAGAAATATATGTCACAGAATAATCTATGAAGCATTTCATGGACCGATCAAAGATGGCCTTGTTATTGATCATATCAATAATAACAAGACTGATAATTGTCTTGGGAATCTTCAAGCAGTCTCACAAAGTAGGAATGCAAAATTAGGTGGAACCGGCAAACACGCAAAACGCCCTAGGGGGGTCAAATCGTTTGATTTAGAAAATAATAAAGAGAGAATCTTTCAATCAATAAATGCGGCCGGTAGATACTTTGACATTTGTGGGACTTCGATACGATTTGTTGCAGAAAATATAATTAAAACTGCTCTGTCAAAAAAGACAGGTCACAGGATAAAATTCGTATACACCTGAAACAATTCAAGGGAGATAAATCCTTATGTATAAATCCAACAACTCATAACACTCTACTCACTAAGTTCCCTTGCATTATGACCGTCGAGGTATTTGTGTCGTCTGCTGAGAGGTATTTGACGCGGCGAGCACACGTGACTGTAATGGAGTATACACGAATTTTGGTAGAGTACAACTTAACGCTTTTTAGACAGACAATACGATTTGGTATTTTGTATATCTATAGTCAAGTATTTACTGTTGTCGCTTGGCTAAGACTGTGCATCACGTTGACAAGAATAGTGTCCAGTATATCTACAGAAAGATCTAAGTTTTGTTTGTTTTTATTTAAACCCTTAGACTATCTACATTAACGTTCTTTATAATCCAACGCCTTTACCCATGCTCGCTCAACCGGAATGGTGTTTCCCATTCATTGAAGTAAGTGGGCGTGGTTGAAATCACTATGTGAGAGTTGCAGTTATATATTAAAATTCCTCTTTGTGACCTAATCGGTAACTACACGTAGTTATCTAACAACTATATTCTTTTGTGTAGTGTTTTATACAAATATTTGTCTGTTTTAAATGTTGTGAAACGGCATTAATAAGTAATTCAAGGAAATAAAATAACACACTTGTGAACCAACGCCGCCATATTAGTCGCCTTATATAGCATATGAAAGGTATTAAGCTTGGGGCTTTCGAAAGCCAATTCCGACCAATCAAAACTAACCCACGCCATTGACACGGGCGTGTGGTTGACTTTTGTCAATCATGCAACTGGGTTAATTTAATTGGGTTGCTTTTAATTGATTGGATTGACCGTAGAAAAATCCGCCCCGTCGTTTCATGTTTGTGCTGTCTTGTGCCGTCCCACATCATTACATCACAAATTACATCATCGTTTCATTGAATTATAATCCATCCTTAATTAAGTTAATTAAGTATATGTTACGCCTACAATCTGTCACAACACTCGAGTGAAGATATACATGGCATTGTGCCGTCCCACATCATTACATCACAAATTCCATCATCGTTTCATTGAATTACAATCCATCCTTAATTAAGTTAATTAAGTATATGTAGTGACGTCTTCCCAAGCATATCTTCTGGGCGGTCTAAGATGATGTTTGTCACCCTAGGTCTCCCTTCCGGAGATGTATGTTTCGGGTCCCCTTGGGCTTACTTGGATGTGAAGGCAACCAAGGAGTTCCAAAGATGTGTTGTCGTATATGTAACCTCTGGGTCTATCTGACGTCATAGGGCGCCAGCGATATTGCCAAATGGAGTTTTCATGTTGTGCCGTCCATTAATTAAGGTAATTAAGTACATGTATTACGTCACCTCAAGCATATCTTCTGGGCGGTCTAAGATGATGTTTGTCACCTTAGGCCTCCCGCCGGAGATGTATGTTTCGGGTCCCCTTGGGCTTACTTGGATGTGAAGGCAACCAAGGAGTTTCAAGGATGTGTTGTCACATACCTCTGGGTCTCTTTTACGTTATTTGACGCGAAAGGGGTTTCCAAATGGGGTTTTCAGTACAGCATATACATGTCATTAACTTGATTAAGTAACCTATGGGTCTCTCTGACGTCATAGGGCGCCAGCGAGATTGCCAAATGAGTGTTACATTTTTTTTTAATAATTAGAGATACAGTATACTATAAAAATATGGATATCAAAGATGTAAATGCTATAATTGCCGAAATCTCAAAGCTAAAAAATAGAGGGATAGTATTATCTGAAGGTCTCGACTGTGACAAGATTACCTCGGAATATGAAGATATTGAGTATCAGTCTAGTAAGGGTCGTTATGTTTTATCTAGGATGTACAGGCTCGTGAAAAGAATTCAAAAATCCATCAATGCTTGTTTGTACGGTAACGACATTAATGTATTCATAACGCCATTTAGCACCGTTGAAGCAATACGTCAAAAGCTCGGTCAAGAGTATCAAAAACGAGCTGAAATTAGTTCTAAAGTTCGTGATCTTAGAAAAATATTAAACGAGGAAAAAACAGTATCTTAATCACGTGAGCGTTACTATAAAATAGGCTTTCAGTAAATTTTAATAAAATTTATTTTTTTTTAGCGTTTTTTGTAACTACATAGGATTTTCTCCTGAAAGAATACTCAGCAGTTTAGGTTTACTCATGCAGTTACTGGATGATCTGGCTGTGGTAGCAAGTAATCACCGCGACGCCTCCGTTTTCACGTAGTTGTTGTTGTTGCCGCGTCGTTAACAAAAATCGTTCATCGCCGTTCTCAGATATTACAATTCTGAAACCCCCAACGATGTTATTTCTGAAACATTCGCGGATAGCGTCGTACAGTTTAACCTTGTCGGAGATGGATACGTTAGCCTGCTGGTACATTATTTAATAACTCAGCTTTCAATTGTGATAGTTCACATTTGAAAACTCAGTTTACAAACAATATATGGTAGGTGAATCGCTTACAACTAGATTAGCCCGAGAGCGGCTAGCAGCAATTAAAAAGTTTATACCGGTTCGAGACAGACTTCGCGAGAAACTTCAACAACGACAACAAGCGCAGACTGACTTTTCTGTGTCAAGTGAACAACTGTTTACTCCGATAACAAGTGCGACCAAAGATGTGAAAACTGCTACAGAACGTGCCATATTTGGAGACTTCCCTGAGGAAGGCAAGCGACGAGAAGTGCCTGTTCTTGGTGTGCTTGAAAAGATAGCAGCGGAAACTGAAAAGACATCAGCGTTGTTACAAGAAAAAACACCCGGTCCGAAAAAGACCAATGATAAAAAAGTAGATGAATTACGCGCGCGATTTAACGAAGAAGGGTTAGCAACAATTGATAAGACTGACCATGCAGAGTTTCCTGCACTTGTTGTTACGACGTATGAAGACAGAAAGAAAATGTTAAAACCAGAACAGCACAAGTATGTAAGACGTATACAACACTGGGCTGATATATTTTACAAAATTAAAACTGAAACGAGTACAGTTAAAGGCGATAATGCGTCATATATTGAATATCTCAGAATAGTGAGTACAATGTATAATGAATATGAAAAACAAAAATCACAAAGAAAACCACAAAGACTGCAGCGGCGGCGACAACAACCTGCCAAAAAATATCCTTTTCACCTGCTAAACAAGAAGAATCTCAACAACAACTACCACCCCAAGCTTCTTCGCTTGGACCTTTGCCTGGACCATCTGATCGAGATGATGATGATGATCCTTTTAGTTATTTACAAAGTACGGATTTAGAAAAACTGGAGAAAGCACTTGATTATAGTAGTGGGGAGGGATTTTCTAAATATCAGAAATTGCCAGTAATTTCAGGTAGTGGTCAAAACGTCTTGACGTTTCGTAGTTGTCCTGGTAATAGTCTCAGTGATATATCACGGTTAAAGGTTATCATTGGAGGGAAACGAGCCGGAAATAATTCACCGGAAGTAATTAATGAAGCAGCTGATATCTGCAGACGATTATTTGCCGGCGGTATCATGGACATTAATGTATATCGAGAACTCATTACTGAATTAGTTGAAAATCACAGAGACGCCCATGGTTATCACAGCGATTAAAATCAAAGAGTTTTCAATGGAATTGACTACGCAATTCACTAATTGAAAAACTACTAGTTTTATAACAAGATGATTATTCTACAACCATGATAAACCCGTAAGCGTCTACGTGGTGAACTCACGATTGCCTGTTTACCGCGCGTGGTACGGAGATGGTTTCGGCAATACCATTGCGGGGTTATTTACAAGAATGGCTCCCAAGGTGGCGCCGCTAGCTAAACAATTATCAGTGAAAGCCATTGATATTATTCGTGATAAGGGAACCAGCAAAATCGGAGATTTCGTTGGAAATCTTGCCGGAAAGGCATTTTCTGCTGCGAAAGATAAAATAGCATCATTGGTGCGAAAGAAACCAACTGTGCTGCCATCAACGACAGTGATGCCTGCAAAAATCAGCAAAGCAATAAATAGTGCAGTGGAAGAAAAACTAGCGTCGTTGGCTGCTTCGGTGACTCCGTCGCCATTGACAGCTTCGCCGGTAACATATAACGCTATCATGAACGCGATAGCAGGAAGTGGTTTGAAACGAAAACGAAAACGACGATAATTACAAAGAGTTTCGCAATTGAAAACACTAGTATGTTATAAAATGTTTAAACGAACATATGGAAGCCAAAGTGGGCAAAGACGATTCCGTCCGTGATTATCAATACTATTCCTATCATGCAATACAACCCGACCTACGATCGCGAATTGAACTTCAAGTTCAAGATACCAGTAAATACTTTTTGCCGTGTGAAGCATTTATTGAAATCGAGAGAAAACTCGTAACAAATGTTGCAACTGATACCCCATATGCAGATGACCCAAATATCCGAGTTGGTTTTGTTAATAATGGCATCATGGCGCTATTTGACAGTGCAAAATATCTCATTGACGGAAGAGAAATTGAATCAATAGACCGTGAAGTTGATGTTGCAACAACAATAATCGGACTAGCAAGATATTCCGATGATTATACAAGGTCAGCTGGTCCATCTATGATGTTTGCAAAGGATACTTCTGATAACGCTGACCACCTTCAATACATTAAAGTGTTAACACCGCAAGACACTTCAGTTGCTAATCAACAAGAAGCAGCTAATCCAGAACGTCGAGCTAGACCCGGAGCTGCGTTTGATATTCTCGGAGGCGTTAATGATAATTTCAATTTAGGATTTGCAACACGAAAACTAGGATTGCAAGAACAGCAGAAATATTTTTCATGTGCGATTCCACTCCATCACATATTTGGATTCTGCAGAAATGTCAGAAAAGTCATCTATGGAGCCAAACACACAATTGCGTTAATGCGAAAAGGCAATGACAACGATGCAATTTGGCGTACTGGTGCCGCTGAAGGTAAAGTTGTTTTGAGTAAAATAGTATTGTGGATGCCATTAATGACCCTATCAATTACCAGAGAAGAGCGGCTACTCTCATTTATGGAAACAGGCGGCAAATCATTGCTAAGTTGGCTAACAACAACAACTGATGCCAAAGAGGATAATGTTGATGGTACATTTACATGGCACTTGGCATCAAAACAAGGCGTTTCAGCTCCACGTCATATATTTATAGCGCTGCAGAATCGGGATCGATTAGGCTCCCAAGAACACAGTCATATGATATTTGATCGATTAGGGGTAAGTGAGGTTTCGCTGAGAATAAACGGACAACAAGAACCGTCTGAGGATATACAGCTTAATTACGAAAACAACCATATAGCACGTGTGTATCATCGGATGCTGTCATATATGGGTCGTGATCAAAACGTTGATACTGGTTTACAAATATCGCAACTCGATTTTAAGAAATTGTATCCGATTTATTACTTTTCGCTGGAGCATCTTGATTTAATGAGACAATCCGTCGTCGACATACATTTTAGGTCTAACATAGCCCCTGGTGGTGTTAATTATAGAGCGGTTGCTATCATTCTCAGCGATAAATCAATGCTGTTAGAAGGGGTTGGCGGACGAATGAGAATTATTGATGCACCAGTGGAGAATATGTAAACGATTCTCAATTAGATCAATTGAAAGCATAAATAGTTTTACAATAAAATGCCATATAGTGTTGTTAGTGTCAAGCTGACTGATGGTCAGGTCAAGAAATTACGATCAAAATCCGCTAAAGAATGTGGAACCACAATAACGTTGAAACCAGCGCAGATGTCCAGCGGTACACATAAAATATCATTAACGGATCGTCAAATAAAACATTTCAATGATGCAATGAAATGTAAGCGGGGGGTTCAAATTGTATTTTCGAAAGCTGCAATCGCCAACATGATAAAATCGGGTGGTATATTTCCATTGTTAGCCGCAATACCAGCATAGATTGCAGCGGCTGCCCCAGCGGTGGCGAAAGCGGCGGCGTTGGGAGCCGTTGGTACCGCGGCAGTGATGGCGTTGAAAAAGGCAACTGGGAAAGGATATTAAAAAAGGGAAAGGGTCTAAGACTACCAGGGACTCCATATTCATGGTACAGCGGCAGATCCGTTCACGAATCAGGTCTAAGACTACCAGGAACGGTTTATTAGTTGAAAGCCCAATTCTTCCTATGTCCAATTTTGATTTAATTGATGCTGCTAAAAAACTAGCGATAAAAAACTTCAGAGGGGTTTTTATGAGAGATCAATTACCGAGAAAACCTAAACGCGTTGAAACCGGTATCATCAATCTTGATAACAGTAACGGATCGGGAAGTCACTGGGTTGCATACGCGATTGATCCGCGTGGAATTGTTTATTTCGATTCATATGGGTTAGCCCCACCGAGCGAGTTTATGCGGTATATAAATTCAAAGAATCAATCAATTCCGATTTTTTATTCCACGATGCCAACACAACAATTAAATGCTCCACCGATATGCGGCCGTGAGGTATTAAATGTCCTCGCGGAGATTTCATCGTCACAGAAACCACCTCATCTGGTTGTAAACGAATACACGATTGGGAAATTACAAGGTAATTTTAGAGAATCAATAAATTGAAAACCCAAGTTGCGCTAACAATAATGATTGATATTTGGGGACGATGTCAATGTCGACACCCAACCCGAAAACATCTGTGGGTTCTATCGAAGATGTAAAAAAAATAATTGAAGATGAAATCGCTGAGACGTTGAATTTAGCAAGTGTTGATCCGAACAAAATAGTTGTATTTCAAGATCTCCAGGGTAAATTGAAAACCAGTAATGTGTCGTTGGATGACATTTTGGTTAAACAACGAAACGCAATCGAGGATACTATCGCGTTATTTTCCGATCAGGGTAAACTCAAACCGGGTGAACTTTTTTCGACTATTACAGATGGACTAAAAAATCTCTCAGCGATTTTGCGTTGGAACTAGCAACACTTCAATCTAAAATTGAAGAACACGGCAAACAGTTTTCAATTTTTCGTAGAAACATCGTGGATAAATTTCTTGGAAACCCGTTGGATAAAATTTAAATAAAACTCCCTGATATTAAAAAATCCATCGATGAGACGAAAAACTTCATCGAAGCCATCAAAACTGATTTTCCGAGGATGATAACAATCATTGAAAAAACAAAAATTCCTCATGAGAAAACTAATAACGTAGTATACACGATCCAACACGGATCATTTGCGTGGACACCTACAAACAACAAATTAGATATCACTGCAACCGTTAAAGGTATTTATCGATTAACACTAGTGACAACGACTCAATTTAATATTTCATCGTCGAGTTCATCCGGGGGTCAACAATACGATTTCAACGATCATCGACAAGGATACAACGGAAAAGTTCACGATAACATCTACTGATAAAAATTTGGTTAGGGTTTCAGTAACATGGTATGTGGAATTCGTAGCGGATTTAAGTAAATAACTAAATTGAAAACGCTAGTGTTTTTAAAATAAAAATGACATCAACGCCGTCACAATATCGCTATGATACAATCAAACAATTATCAATGAAACTCGAAACACTCGCTGAGGAGTATGCAATAAAAATAAAAAATACCATAGGAGAATTACAGCCATTGACGTTACAGTGTATTCAGTATCTGGTGTAATGGCAGGAGCTGGTATTATACTGTCTTCAGTGACAATGATAGCCCCGGTTGCTGTTCCAATCGCTATCTCCGCGGTGACAACAATCGCTGGGGTTGCAACCGCAATCACTAAAAAACTGTCATCGTGTTCTCAGGGAAAACTCAACGGGTATACAGTAAAACATCAAATAGCATCCAACGCGTACTCGCAATTATCCTCGTTGATATCATCAGCGATGATACGTATTTATAATTCCGCGGTATCGAAATTAGAAACTGTAGACAATGATAATAATAATGTCACTACAATTCATCGAATTGCAACTGCTTCAAAGAATAGCAGAAAATACCAACCCGGTGAAAACAAGCATGATCTCAATATCATCGACGAAATCCGAGTTTAGTGTAAACTTCCCTTTTCCGGTTCCCTTGAAGGAGATAGCGCTAGCAAAATTACGAGTATACCACAGTTGGTCTAATATCAGATCGGTAGCATTTGGTGGTCAACAACCCAATAACTCACTGGTGTTTGCGAACAAGAATCGCGAAGACGGGACTCCAGACTGGAACGTTGTTTAAATACCAACAGGGTCCTACCAAATCAAACAAATCAATAATGAATTCGCACGTAGAATAAAATCGATTACTGGAAAAGAATCAAAAATCGCTATAACGGTTCATGAGCCGACGCTATCATCCGCAATTGAAATAAGCACAGAAGAATACGTCGTAGATATCTATCAGAGTTCTATTAGAACCGTACTAGGATGGCCTGAATTACCACCCCGATGAAAACTCGTTGATATACCCGAACCACAAAAAACTGATTATATCACCGACAGGATAAAACCTGATAATCCAATAAAAAGTTATAAAGATCACCAAGTCACTATAGATTTTTTGGGTTTGGTATACCAACCAACTGGGAAAGAAAAGGAAGGGGAAAGAATAGAGGGATATCATGTTGTTAGCGAACGTAGAATTATTGAAAATTTCACAGCGATGAATAATGATTTTTCACTGTTGTTAACATATTTAACTCTCACCCGAGATGAATTTATCAGCGTCGTAGAAACATGCAATAAAATTATCGACGATATGGAAACATTTAATTTGAAAATTATTCAGGATATATTAGATGACGATAATCCCCTATCACGTCCCCTATCCCATTTGCAACAAACTACAAAATCCCCGTCAAGGATATTCCAACAGTCAAACTACCAGGATATAACGTACCAGAACTAAAAAAACTTCTCAGTGATGCCATCGATGTTGGTTTTAAAATAATTCATGATGCATGGAGAAAAACAACATCATCGGAAATAAAAATCCTCAAACATAATAATGACCCAGACGGTGGCGGCAGACATATCGCTCAGTTCAACGTGAATATATCCTCAGTGATTGCGCTCAATTTAGTATGTGATGCTATCAAAGGAAGCTATCAAATAAATCTCGAGCAATCAAATCAAGCCCATCAGGGATATATTCTGTATTCATTTGCACCAACAGCACCTCCAGGATTTTTAATTGTTGAGAATCCAGTTAATCCAGTCTATATGCGATGCCATAATAATTCGCTAACGAGAATTAATTTCAGACTTATTGACCAGTCAAATAATTTGATTGATCTGCAGGATGAGGTGTTAGCGATTAGTCTATTTGTAAAGTCCTAGGACTTGATCAAATATTCGGTTAAAATCATTTATTATTTTTGTTAACCAATACACGGCAGAGGGGGTGAATGACAACATAGTTGCGACAAAAATTGATTGAAAAATCGTAAAGTCTCCGTTTGCTAAATGGAGACATTTTTTTTTTTTGGTTAAAATATGAGATTTCGAAGGAAGGCTCTATTTTTCGTTTTGAGGTTTCAATCAATTTTTTGTCGGAAAAAGTTGTATGGTTCTCCCCCTCTGCTGCTTAGGGTGATCAAAGATGGTCTTGTGGTCGATCATCCTGACGGACAAAAACGTAAAAATAATTCATCTAACCTTCCAGCTATTACACAACGCAAACAATGTGCATTCAGAAATACCGGAAAGTATAAAGTAAAAGTTCCTAGAGTCGTTAAAACCTTAAATACAGAAACCGGGAAAGTAATATTTCAGTCGATGTTTGTTGCTGTTAAGTATTTTGACATCTGCATGCCTTCGGTACAAAACGTCACAAATACAATAACCAAATCAGCGTTTTCATACTTATGTGCAAACTTGATTTCATTTTCTTATGTTGAGGTGTAAAAGTTGATACAGTTCCCTCACTTGATTTTCAGAAGAATGCACAATAACGTTGAAATACACAATATTTCCTACTATATATCATCCAGACAATACATTTTCAGATCTGTCCTTTTAAGTAAAACTAAATTCAAATTATATTTTATTTTATATTTTGCATTCCATAAGTAACTGTATACTAATTTGTATTATTTACTTGCGAGACATTTTGTCACGCATGTGCTCGTGCTTTTTTATTGTAATTATTTCACTTGACCGGGAGTCAGAGTGACATTAACGTGACTATATGAAATGTATATAATCGAAGCGGCTGGTCTAATTGTGTACATATTTTCCACTGGAGCATTAATAACTCTCATTCGTCCACCAACACCTTCAAGTAACATTGCTTTATCACTGAGTATGACTGCGATTGTTCTACCACCACAGGTAATAACCGGCGGACCAGTTACCTTTGCTGGTAAGCAAGCTCGAACGGTTATTTCAACGACAGAGTTTCTGAATAATTCCAAGTGTTCCAACGAAAAGTAATAGATTGGATACAACGTTGTAAAATCGAACTAAGATATCTGCAACCCAGTGTCAATGTTTTGATCACGATCAAAATAAGACATCAATCGATGATATGCACTTTCAACAACGTTGTGTTCAAAACCCAGCGATATATCTTCAGCAGGTTATTGATGTCTGTTTATTTCCAAAGAGACTTCAGAAGCCACAAAAGAGTCAAATACCATTGGATTTTTTCTTGTCTATCTACTCTAGAATTTGCCTGAAACGCAACGAATATATGTTGTGGTGCTGAAACTCCTTGTTGTGATGCTATTTGTCACATGAAGAACCCATGTTAACAGGGTCGCTATCCATACTCATCGTATGCCATGACAGCGACGATTTACCGCCTGTGTTCATGAAAGAAAGCAATTGCTGTTCCTCCGTAATCGATGGAGACATTGTTGACATCCACGATGATAGTTTTGTTAGTACTACTTTACCAGGATCAACTAATGCATCTCGCCATATAGCATCATTATCAATGGATTTTCTAACAAGTACTATTGTGTGCTTATCGCCAAATATAAACTTTCAGATATGTCTGCAAAATCCTAAAATATAAGACAATGGAATCGCACATGAAACTCTCGACGTGCAGCAAAACCTAAGTTAAAATTTGCATTCATTGATATTGCTGCAGGTGTTTTGCCGGTTCCATCCGCGTTTCTCACATGACCTCTGGTCACGTTTATGTGTTCTGGATGATCAAATGTGTCTTTTGTAAAAGTCATCACTGGACCAGCCGATGTTTTGTAGTGATCGGAATATCTTGCAAGGCCAAGTGTCGTCGTGGCTACGTCGACGTGTGCAAGGCACGATTCAATATCCTTTCCATCAATCGGGTATGTTTCTTTTTTTAAATAACGCATATTACACCGTTCTTAACACAACCAACACGATCATCATTTCCGTATGTTGTACCATCTGCTTTTACGAGTTTACCTGGGATATGTATCCTGAACTCGTAATTCAATTCTTCCCTGTGTGTTAGGTGTTTTTGCATCATACGAATAATACTGATAATCACGCAAGGACTTATCTCTCCTCACTGGTTTGTCCATGTCAATGTCAAATGCTGTGTCGCTCTTGATTCATTAAAACAATCTAAGAATTAATCAGACTGCAGCCAGATAAAAAAGTAAAATAATGCGTGAAGTAAGCTCCTATAAATGAATTAATAGTAATAACTCGTACACGCGAAAATATGACGCTGACCTGTCTTGAATATGATCGATGTCGGGGCGCCGATGCATTGCTTTCACAAAAGTGAATGCGGTTGTAATTGTGTATCCTCAGGAAGTATTTGTAATTGTTCACATACAACTTCATGTTGAGGAGCAATCGTATCTAGTCTATAAATTACTGGTCTACACGTGGATCTTACCACAGTATAATGTTTATGTGTGGTCACACTATAAATAATATCAGTCGAACATTTGTTAAAAACAAAAACCCTTGAAGGTCACCAGATTCATAGAAATACCTTACATTCATCTAACCAAGTACTGGCTGTTTTGAGACATTAGTCATGTCGTTGTAATGCTGTATGTTTGTGATGCGATTGCGTTGATGGGACGAGTAATTTGCTTGTGCCACATTTTACACATTTGCTTGTAAGCGTACGCTTTTTAATAGTTGTTGTTATTATTGTCGTTAATCCACTCGTGGGGATGGATGCTCTGCTTAATTCATATTATTTTTTTTATAATTCTACAACAAGAATGTCACTGGTTTTCAGCGACAGGAAAGCAAGAGCCAGTCATGCATCATCCAGTGCTACCTACTTGTATCAGAGCTATTATTATAGGTCCATCTGAGTCTATTAAGACGCAATTGCTGCTTAATCTGATCATGAAATGGCTCAACTGGGATAATTTGTACTTAGTGGCACCATATCTGGATGACCAGCGATGCTACGACGTGCTTACAGGTTATAATCAAGAATCGAAGTCATCGAATGTCGACGATGCTGATATTATCGATTTTATCACCAATACTAATAAGCCCCATCTGTGGATGACCTAGGCATCTATCAGACATTGTGTTTAGGGTACATGGATATGAATAAATCCAGAAACTACCCCACACGGATATATCACGATAAATGTACATGATACATGGTCACGATATTGTATAGTTATTGATGCAATGTTTTGTTAAGCCACACACACACAGTAGTAGGTAGGGAGACAGCCAACAGTGAGTGCGCAGGTAAGCACACAAAAATCAAAATACAAACGTCAAAGATAATTTCTTTGTACCACATCGTTCACACATACCTGTAGTGCTGATCTGTTATTTTTGTTGTAATAGTTATTAGTGTACTTGTGGGGGTACGAGCCCTGAATTTCACCCAAAATAAATCCATATTATAATCCATATTATAATTATATAGATATAATTGACTTTTCTGCAAACGAAAGAAAGATCGGTCTAGCATATTGCTGCGCTACCAAATTATGTCCGAATGATTATTAAATGTCTATCCGGATCTGGTAAAATGCAACTGTTACGTAATCTGATAATGAGATGGTTAAAAAAGGATAAACTGTATTTACTTACACCGTCAGCATGATCAGCGGTGTTATGAAGTGCTAAATAATTATAATGAAAACGCAAAGTTGTTGACGAGAATGGCGATAACGTTGTTGAATTTATTACTGATATTGATGAAGCGCCATCTGTAGATAACCTTGATTGATTCAATTACAATGTAGTTGTATATGATGATGTAATATTAGACAAACAATCAAATCCTGCTAGAATATTTTCCCGAGGCAGGCATAAAAGCACAGATGTGATTTGTGTCACTCAGCGGAATACACAAATACCAAAAAGTGATCAGAGAATATGTGAAATTATTGTTGTGCTTAACCGGGTTGATACTCACAAGTTGCAAAATATTCATCGGACCCGGTGTAACGCTAACATGGATATAATCAAGATTAGAAATTTATTTAGTCAGGTTCAGTTATCTCTGCATGGATTTATAACAATACATGCACATGATCCTAAGACACGTTATCGAATTGGTCTTGATACATTTTTGGGATAATAGCAAAAGAGAGAGAGAGAGAGAGAGAGAGAGAGACAGAGACAGACAGAGACAGAGACAGAGAGAGAGAGAGAGAGAGAGAGAGAGAGAGAGAGAGAGAGAGAGAGAGAGAGAGAGAGAGAGAGAGATAGAGCACTTTCTCAAACCTATTAAGTTCGTTGACAGGGTTGTCTCATACTAGGTATTGAGTCAATCACGATTTTTACAATTTTCGAGGAAGGCTTATTTTACAAAACGATGTTTCAACCAATTAGAAGTTGTTCGCCCTCTCAGCTTCTAATGTGTACCAACGATTTGATTCGCTTTGACATTTTTAAAAGCTGCATTTCAAGATTTCAAGGGTTTAATTTAAAAGTCACCAGAACATGACCCTCAAACATCATCAGATTTTCACGTAGGGCAGTGGAGATCTGCTTTTAATAAGAATACGTGTAAAGAACAACATTATGTAGCAGATAAACACAAGGCAGATATGCTATAAGTTTATCCATTCCGTCAATAGATATTTTCCTGTAGTCACTTTTAACCGCATGTGTGTGTGTGTGTGTTATTTGGAATTTTAATGATGCATTAAGTCACATTGTTACGATGTCTGAAGTGTGGCCGTTTATAGTGATGGCTAGCACTTGGGTGGGCATCATGACTAAAACACGAAACATGATGTCCTACCCAGTGACATTATCATATCAGGCCGACCAGTCCTAACACTAAGATCTTATTGCTGAGTGCCGATCGAGGCAGCTTGTAGATGTCAGTACCATTTTAAAAAGTATTTGACATGATTCGGCCGGGCTTTGTACCCACAACTTCCAGCACCCAAGGCAGACACTGTCACCACTAATATAAATGTATGTATGTATGTATGTATGTATGTATGTATGTATGTATGTATGTATGTATGTATGTATGTATGTATGTATGTATGTATGTATGTATGTATGTATGTATGTATGTATGTATGTATGTATGTATGTATGTATGTATGTATGTATGTATGTATGTATGTATCTGTGTATGTATGTATGTATTGAATAAGTTCCATTCCTTTAGAGTTTCCATGAAAATTCACAAAAATTCAAATTCATTTCTTTAGGCTCGAGATGTGATCTCCGCCTTGACCCAGCATTATATCCGCTGTGGTAGATATGGTCTAAATCCATATATTTTATCTAATTTCCTAGGTCCATGTCTATTTCCATTCCAGAGTCCATATCTTGAACTATACTTAGCTAGAAGTATTAAATAAGTTTTTCAAATACAAAGTACTGAAACTAATTTGATTCCTTTATAGTTTCTATGATACTTCACAACAAGTATTGACTAATTTCCAAATTACTGTGTGTGTGTGTGTGTGTGTGTGCGTGCGTGTGTGTGTGCATGCATGTATTTATGTATATTTGTTTGGATACATGTATATATAGACTTCCTGAAAGATGGCCGCCATCGCTTAACTACTCGAGATAGGCTCCTCCGATTTTGTACTATATTTATGATATTTATGATTGTTCTCTATCATCGTCTACATTATTGTGTTTCATTATGCAGTGGCTGTTTTGTTCCTATGTGTTAATTCATCTCCTTGTTTTGGAAACGACAACAATTAGAATTTTTCTCAGCTGTTTTGTCCCAATGTTAAGACGTCATTTGGTTTTGAAAAAACCGCCTTCACGTGACCGCTTACAATACGACGGACCCTAATTAATTGGATTAAATGACTACACCTTGGTTCTAGATACTACATTGTGCCCAAGACTAAACGAACTGGGAATACATTTATCATTTCTAAAATGTAAACGGAAGCGAAAAATGAAACGTTCTTTCAAAGCTGGCCGGCGTAGAACAGGAAGAAGAATTCCAATTATCTCCCTTTCGCCCGAAACGGATAAGCAACTAAAAAATTCTGCCGTTAATTTTAATAACCTGGTTCAAATTCCTCTTAAAACGTCAACCGTTGTGTCAACTGTCCCAGGGATACCAGTACGTATTGCATTATTCAACGCTCATTCAGTAGGATCACCGGAAAAGCGCACAGAAATTGTTAATTTTATCAAAGACAAGAATATTGACGTCTTCTTCCTGATAGAAACTTGGTTACATTCCGCAGGTGATGAATCTAAGTGTGCGGATTTAACACCCAGCGATTACTCCTTCAAGTCGTTCCCCCGCAACTCTCGTGGAGGTAGAATTGCTGTAATTACAAAGAATTCCATGATCAAATGCCTTAAGTACAAAACAACCTTCAATTTCTGCCACACATCGTTTGAACTAGTCCAAACAACGCTCACACTGGAACAAAGGTCAGTCCATTTTTTCTGTCTCTACCGTCCTCCTCCTAGTAGAAAAACCACGCTGACTGAATCTCTCATTTTTGAGCAGTTTCCAAATCTTCTAGAGTATGGAAATTCGATAGGTGGCAACCTAATTATTCTTAGAGATTTCAACTTTCACTTTGACTCTCCTGGTAAACCATACATGTCAAAAATCCTAGATTACATTCATGTTTTCAATCTTAAACAGTCAGTTAACCAACCTACCTATAAACTTGGTTACATTTTAGACTGGTTTCTTTATAGACCTGATGATAATATTCTGCAATCCACCTTTGCATCCCACGAACTTGCTTCGGATCACCTCTGCATTCTATTCCATCTCGACTTATCAGTCCCCAACCCTCCACCTCTATTTGATACTAAAAGAATCCTCCGTATGATAAATAGAACCAAATTCATGAATGACATCCAAGAAAACCTAACAACTTTCTTACATCCAACAGCAGAACAACCTGATAACTGCCTGCGTTCATTGCTTGAAAAACATGACCCAGCCAACAAATGCAGAGTATCAATGAAAAGAGGTGTTCTCCATGGTATAGCAGTGTTAGGGACCAGCTTCGTACTGCTAAAAGACATCGCCGAAAAGCAGAGAGGCTTTGGCTTTCCACCAGACTCACTATTCATAAACAAATCTACGAAGCCGCTAAGACGAAAGTCACAAACATAGTCCATTTATCCAAATCATCCCACTTCAGTACTAAGATCACGGAGAGCTCCAGCTGTAAAGAGCTCTTCGAGATAACTAACACACTAATGTCAAGGAACAAATGTACACCACTTCCAACAACCTTCTCTCCACAAGACCTACCAGACCAATTTTCAAATTTCTTCGATGACAAAGTACAAACCATTAGAGATTCGCTTGACAGCACAATTTCAACTGATTCGTCACCATACAGTTATGATGCACAATTTCAGCGACAACCGTTAGGAGAATTTGAACCTGTTTCTATTGATTTAGTAATTACAATCGTGATGAAAAGTTCACCAAAGTCTTGTGAACTTGATCCAATTCCGACGTCACTGCTGCTTCAGTGCTTAGACCCAATATTGCCTTCACTAACTGATGTTATTAATCTCTCTCTCTCATCAGGGGAATTCCCATCATTTTTCAAAACTGCCATCGTAAAGCCACTGCTGAAGAAACCAACACTGGACCATAACGATTTAAAGAACTACCGCCCAATTTCTAATCTCCCATTCATATCAAACATCTTAGAAAAGGTTGTTCTAACTCAACTTGTATCTCATTTGAATTCAAACAGTCTTTTTTAGCAATGTACAGTCTGCATATCGCCCTTGCCACAGTACGGAAACTACTCTTTTGAAAGTATTTAGTGACATTCTCTCTGCTTTGGATAGTGGAGAGATTACAGTCCTCATTCTCCTGGATTTATCTGCAGCATTTGATACAATAGACCATGATATATTACTTCACCGTCTCCAGCATGTATTTGGCTTTCAGAATATATCCTTACAGTGATTCAAATCATACTTAGTCAACAGGACACAAATTATATCTGCAAATGGAATACACTCCAGCCCAGTTGACGTATGTTGTGGTGTTCCACAGGGATCTGTTCTTGGACCTGTTCTCTTCATTCTGTATACTCAGCCGCTCTTAAATGTCATAGATCATCACCCAGTGTCGCACCAATTGCATGCTGATGACACCCAAATATACAAGTCTAGCCACTCAACTGAAGTTGATGCTACCATCCATGGAGTAGAGATGTGAATTTCTGATGTGAAATCATGGATGAAATGTAACAAGCTGCAGATGAATGATGATAAAACTGAGGCTATCCTGATCACAACACAAAGACATTCTCATTCACATCCTTTACCTCAGACAATAAATATGAAATTCTCAGTCAGTACGATACCTAGGCGTTATTCTAGACAGTACTCTCACACTGCACCAACATGTCATGATCATGTGCAAAGTTGCATATCTTGAATTGAGACGCATCAATTCCATTCGTAAATATCTTTCAGTCGATGCCACTAAAACACCTGTGTGTTCATTAGTACTTTCAAGACTGGACTACTGTGACTCAGAAATTAGACACAAAGACACAGTGGTCCCTTTTAAGAGTGCTCTTAAGACTCACCTCTTTCGACTGCAGGGACAAACTTAGCCGCCTAATCATGTTTTGTATCTTTTATGTTTTCAGCGTTTTTATGTTTTCCAATTTCATTGTTTTTGTCATTTGTTGTTCTGTAGTGTAGTCATATCATTATTCATGATGTAAAGCGCTTAAAGCTTCGAAAGATTAAGCGCTATACAAAGTCTTCATTATTATTATTATTATTTTTATTATTATTATTATTATTATTATTATATGCATGTATATATGTATACATGTATATATATATATATATATATATATATATATATATATATATATACACATGTATACATATATACATGTATATAATATTAATAATAATAGATCATTATATTGTTACGTGCTTAGGCTCGAATAAACAGTAACATAGAAAGAGTGAAAATAAAAAGCTTGTAAAAACTTAATAAACAATTTATTGAGCAAAAATATTTTCCAGAAAAGAAAAATAAACTTTTAAGAATCAGTTTCAAAATTAATCCAAAAATAATTCAAAATATAATCCACCAGAGAAATTGCAAAAGTCCTGGTAATAAAATGTCCAAATAGTTCCAAGTTCGAATCTTAGTGAAGTATCCAAGATGGAAGACGATGTCATGTGATGATGTCAGTTCATGGTAATATAATTAAATGAGCACAATTACTTTCCAGATAACTAACAAAAAAAATCCTCTTGATCCAAACGAATTTAAATAATTTCCAATACAAGATAATTAAAATAACTCAAAACGATACAACTTAATATTCTAACAGCCCAAGTTCTACTAAATAGTTCGCTCCAAAACATAATTTATATACCTGTTTATACGTAAACAAGAAAAGCAGTCTCGTGATCTTCTAGAATCTTTTAGAGCAAATTTATGTTCAAAATATCTCGTACACACCGTATGACCCAACTAAAAATAGAAAGATGTTTATAACAATTCTCCATAATGTCCTTGGAATCAAGCAATACTTTTAAAAGCTTGTTTACAACTCTGAAGCCAGGTCAGAAATGAGGTCAACACCTGGTGTTTATCCTTAAGAGTACATATCATCCCACTTTCTAAAAAAATATCTCCCTATGAATGAATCTTAAACTTAAAATGTCAAATTTGAATGTGACAAACAAACAATTAAAATAAAAATAAATGACCCAAATCAAATACACGTAGCAATATACATATATACATGCATATATATATATATATATATATATATATATATATATATATATATATATATATATATATATATATATATATATATATATATATATATATATATATATATATATATATACATATATATATATATATATCTCTGTGTGTGTGTGTGTGTGTGTGTGTGTGTAGTTATTTACTGCATCTCTACACCAAAATGACTTTACAGTGGCAGCATAGGATTAAGTTCAAAGATGAAAACTTTAATTGCATTGAAATTTAGCGAATTATGCCTTCCAGATATGTATCATTTGAAAGCGAAAACATAATAGGATGCATAAAACAAACTTTGTAATGTATGGATTGATGGGGAGTTTGTTTTGTTTTTATGGTTTAACGCCATTTTCAGCACAATATAGGCTATACATGGCGGCCAGTATTAATTGTGGAGGAAGAACCCGGACAACCCCCCGGTAAGAACCACCGACCCACGCGAAGCTACTAGCAAGCTTTCTCACATAACTACATTTGCCAAATCTTAGACTCGAACACACACAGAGGTGATATGGCAGTGGTCCGTAACGGACAGCAGTTTAGACCACTCGGCAACTCGAGGCCCCTGGATTGATGGAGAGATAACTGCAAGCAGAAATCCTAGATATATTATCATACATACATAGAAATAATGTATATGGATTTATGGGGAGTTAACTCAATGCAAGAAAGAAAAGTATACATACAGAAAAATCAATATCTTAATGGATGGATGGAGAGACAAATGCAAGAAAGAACTGATAGATAAACAGAAGTCAAAAGAACGCAAATCAATATATAGATTGTATAATTAAATATATCAAGGGGAGAATGGAACAAGGCAACTTTTTTTTACATCCTATAAAATCTGCTTTAGCATGTTGCATAAACACTGACAAGACATTAAATATCCCTGCCAAGGGCTAGTTTTAAAATGTTCCTGTCAAGGGAAAGTTTTAAAATGTTCCTGCGAACCCTGGGGTTTTCATTGTTTCTGCCAACAATATTTTTAGATCTTTCCTGCCAATGTTGGACTTTCAGATGCTCCTGCCAAGGCGGGATAGTATTATTCCTGCCAATGCTCAGGGTTTTTCATAGTGTTTCTCAGCTTTGTTTTAAATATTTCCTGCCAAGGCTGGGACTTAGCGTTTCACAGAAACTATACTAAAGAACAAGAATACCGTTTGCAACTCATGTCATTTTATTCTTTAGCACAAATCACAACTTATCTGTAAAATAAACAGGTAAAATATTTTATAAATGAATTAATATATACACAAATAAAGGAATCTGCTTTTACTATAGAGTTCTCTTACTGGCAAGTGAATTCAAATTGAAATTCCACATTCTCATGAATGTAGGTATATCTAATTATCATGAATGTGGCTATATCCAATTATTATGAATGTGGGTTTATGCAATTATCATGAATATGGGAACATGAAATTATCATGAATGTGGATATCTACAATTATCATGACTGTGTGTATATGCAATTTATCATGAATGTGGGTATTTGAGTTATCTTTAATATGGACATATACAAATATCATGAATATGGGTATATGAAAGTATCATGAATGTGGGTATATACAATTATCATGATTGGACAATGGATATATACAATTATCATGATTGGACAATGGATATATACAATTATCATGATTGGACAATGGATATATACAATAATCATGATTGTGGGTATATGAAGTTATCATTAATATAGACATATACAAATATCATGAATATGGGTACATGCAAGTATCATGAATGGGGGTATATAATATTATCATGAATGTGGGTATATGCATAAGCAGACTAAATAGTACGTAACTTAACTCAATATCAATGTAAGTAGTGACACTATAATTATCTATTACTTTACATATGATTACATACACCATACCCATAATGAACGTCTCCTATATAGACACCAGTTGGGCATAGATGACTGTCAATTTCAAATACACCATACCTCTGTTGAAATTATTCTATGTAGAAAATAGTAGGGTATATATGACTGTCAATTTGACTTACAACAGACCTCCATTTAATGTCTTCTTTATAGACACAATTAGGCCATTCACGCATGTCAATTTCAAATATACTATACCCATGTTATATGTATTATATATAGACACTAGTAGGGCACAGATTACTCTCAATTTCACATGCACCAAACCCACTTTGAATGTCTTCTATCTGATACAAAACAAAATAAATTTTAATGGGGATAATTCAAACCTCAGAAATGTTTCCATGGTGATCATAGCTTATCAAGTAAGGACCTCTTATGTGGACTGAATAAATTAATTCCGACAGTACTTCAAGCAATAGTTTTAGAGTTACTGACCTGCACAGGAACTTGAACATTGAAATGCCAATGTGTCTAGCATATTTCAAAACACTCTCTCTATATAACTATAACACTGAAATGCCACTATGTCTTTCATATTGCTATACACATTATATAACAATAACATTGAACTACGATAGTACAGTATGTCTAGCCTGTACGCTGTATATAACCTTAAAAGAGCTGCCACATTATGTCTAGCATATTTCTATATATATAACAGTAACATTGAACTGCCATTATGTCTATCATATTTCTATATCCCTATATAACAATAACATTAAATTGCCATTGTCTAACATATTTCTGTACACTGTTTACCTATAACCTTGAACTGACATTATGTCACGCATATTTCAGTACACTATATTTACCTATATATATATATATATATATTATATATATATATATATATATATATATATATATATATATATATATATATATATATATATATATATATATATATATATATATATATATATATATATATATATATATATATATATATATATAGATATATACCCACCCTATTTAACTATAACCCTGAACTGCCACTATGTCTAGCACATTTCTATACACTCAACATGACACTGAATTTGCTAGACTATGTCTAGCATATTTATATACACTGTATATAACACAGCAACTATAACAAATTAGTACTGATAGTGTCAGTTCATTCCAAACTCAATCATCAAACACATTATGATATATTATGGAGTCCCCAGACTCCAGTGCTTGTAGTCTTGTTGTCACGTTCTGTAATACACTCTCAACAGTTTCTATCCTTCCAAACCATGTTTTGAGTATATCTAGGTAGGATCCAGCAGGGATTGCTGAAACTTTAGTGCTCTGAATTTCCTGCAATATCTTAGCCTCAAAAGCAGTGTCCCTGCACTGTTGACTGAGAGTTGTCAATGTTGAGCTGATGTCATTCCAGTAAGTCTGGAAGTCATTGGCACTAATCTGGCATGACATAGCATGAGCATACAGCTTGTTTCTCTCTTCTCGTAGTCTTTTGATCATGTCCTTTTCTTGCTGACTCAGAGTTGGGACAATGTTCTGAAAGAGGGCAGACAACAGGGTGATGTCATAGTCATCTAGGTTTGTATCATCACCATTTGGTGGAAACATGATGTCCATCTGGGATTGGTTGAATACCCTTCCAAGACTGTTGATAGTATTCATGTTTTGGGCCAGATATTGGGCCAGAGTGCGGGTGGAGGTGACTGTGTGATGACTTAAAAGTTGTCTCAGTACCCTGGATCCGACATCAACTAGAAGATATGCAATACACATGAACCTATCAGTGTCACTGGTTAGTGATGATGGCATGGCGTCAGCAGATACTGAAAGACAAATAATTGTAGATAAAATGCAGTAATTTGAAACATGTTCTTAACTTACCGGTAAACATATTATTCATAAATGCCATCACACAAATTGGAGTTGAAATGTATGTCCTGACACTATTTATTATACATAAAATCACTTTTTTATGGATCTCATTCATTAGCTACTTATGATTATGAAGGGCTGGAGATTTGTGTTAAAAATCCACACACACACACATAGACAATCCAGGTTTGCTTCAAATCAAACCAAAACTAAGGCTTCCACAATGGAAGATCTAAGTTCAGTCAATTAGATACAAAATCACCTAATTAATATATAAAATAACAACACATGATACATCTTTCCATATCAATTAAAAGCTTTGATTATAATTGTATTATACATCTTTCCATATCAACAAAACTGATTATAACTTTTATATACATTTTTCATGTCATCTAAACTGATTATAATTGTGTCATAAAGCTTTCAAAAACAAAAGTACAGACATACAACGTTTTGAATTGTGTATTGTTGTTCTTGTTGTCGTTGTTGCTTTAGGGTTTAGCACCATTTTTCAGCACACAATAGGCTATACATGGCGTCCAGTCTTGATGGTGGAGGAAGAACCCAGGAAAACCCCTGGAAAGAACCACCGACGCATGTGAAGCTACTGGCAAGCTTTCTCACATATCCACATTAGCCAAATCTGAGACTCGAACCCACGCAGACAGAGGTGAGATGGCAGTGATGCATAACGGACAGTGCTTTAGACCACTCGGCCACCCCAAATTGTGTATAGTATCAAAATTAAACCTAGCAATGAAGAACACATTTACTGTCCATTTTTTAAATAGACATGTGAATCACTGACAGCAATTTTGGAAATAATATACCTGTCAGTATATACTTTATCAATCTATTTTGAAATAAACATGTAAATTACTGACATTGGGACTTTGGAAATAGCATGTCTGTCAGTACATTGTCAAATTATTTTGAAATAAACATGCAAGTCAGTGACCTAGTGACCTTGGAAATAACATGCGTCATTACATACTTTATCAATCTGACCCTCTTGCATTCTATAGATAGTCTGTCACTGTTCACCATGATGTGTGTGTGTGTGTGTGTGTGTGTGTGTGTGTGTGTGTGATTCGCATCTTTAATGTAAAATGAAGAATGTTTTGGTCATATCGCTATGAAGAATGCAGTTGGGCAGTTTATAGTGATGTCTAGCACTGGGACATCATATTCCAGACACGTAGCACTACTATGTCCCACCCAGTCACGTTATCCTGACACCAGGCCAACCAGTCCTAACACTAACCTCTTAATACTGAGCATCAAGATTGTCTATCACTATAGAAAATATTGATCTAATCTCCTTGAATTCAAGATATTGTCTGTCATCATGTACCATATTAATGTAATCCCCTTGCATTCTAGGGATTGTCTGTCACTATATACATATACCATATTAATTTAATTATCTTGGATTCTAGACATCGTATGTCACTATATACCATATTAATCTAATCCCTTTGCATTCTAAGTATTGTCTGTCACTATATACATATACCATATTAATCTAATTGTCTTGCACATCGTATGTCACTATATACCATATTAATCTAGTCCCTTTGCATTCTAGGACTTGTCTGTCACTATATACATGTACTAGGGTTGTTAAACGAAAATCGGAAATCCGATTATCGGTTTGAAAATGATTATCGGTTTTTGTTTTTACAAAACGATAATCGAATTCAATATTTTTTACCATTTTTGTAGTGAAAATTTTAAAAAATGCCAGAAAAAAATTCATTCATGCATTTGTTTAGTGTTTACATTTTAATACAATATGGCCAGCAGATAAGAAGGTGTGTTTGTTTAAAATTTGTGAGCGCTCCATGCAGCGTGTTTGTAAATGAATACATTTATTGTTGAAGGATGTCAATAGTTAGTCGACCGACCAGTCGCTAAGTTCTTTGATGTCCGAAATTGACAACAGTAGACTGTTAATTGCTACAGTCTCTGTTGTTGAGGACTGGTCTCTGCTGGTTGTGTCTTTTCAAGTTTACAAATATGGCTGGTCGTACAAATAAATCTGATGTATGGAAAAACTTTGAAAAAATTTCATCAAGCATGGCTCGCTGTAAACTATGTTCACAACAAATAAGTCGGAGCGGTGGTACTACTACTGGATTGCATGCACATTTGCGTAGAAAACATCCCGGAATTGCGACTCCTTCAAATGTTCAGCCGCGATTAACAACATTTATTGGAACACAAAGAAACTGTCCGGATAGTCATCAAGAAAAAGTGACTGCTGCTGTAGCTAAGTTTGTCGCTGAAAACATGCTACCAATTTCGATTGTTGAATCCAATTCCTTCCGTGATTTGATGGCTTTGGTGGAGCCACAATATCGTCCTCCATGCCATCAGATGATGTGCGTCTATACGTTATGGTATGTAATGAATATCTTTTATTCGCAAGAGGCATTCACTAACTTGCATTATAAGAATATATTTCTCGTAATTTCAATGTAGGACAAAAAACAATAATCGGTTTAAAATCGGATTTCTACAAACGATAATCGGTTTTGGAAAAAAAACGATATTAACATCCCTACTAAATACCATATTGATCTAATCTTCTGGAATTCAAGGGATTGTCTGTCACTATAAAATATATTTATCTAATAACTTTGCAATCTAGACATTGTCACTATATACCATATTGATCTAATTCTCTTGAATTCTATACATTTTCTGTCACTATATACCATATTAATCTTATCTGCTTGCATTTGAGACATTGTCTGAAACCATAAACCAAACTGATCTAATCCACTTTCATTCTAGAAATTGCCCGTCACGATCTATCTATCTATCTATCTATCTATCTATCTATCTATCTATCTATCTATCTATCTATCTATCTATCTATCTATCTATCTATCTCTCTCTATCTATTGATCTATCTATATGTATATATATATATAATATAAATATACCATACTAATCTAATCTTCTTGAATTCTAGGGATTGTCTGTCACTATATACCATATAAATAATCAGACTGGAATTGAGTTATTTTCTTTCTCGCAAGGCATGTACTAATTGGAGAAGGAAATATTTCATTTGGACTGGTATTTACTGCGCAAAATACACAGTCAGAATTCTCTTGGATTTTCACCTTTTGATCGCAAATTAACACGTTTCTTCCTTACAAGTGCATGTCATCCACAAGGTATGGTTGCAGCAATACAGTGTACTCTATGAAGAACTGAAGGATTTTAGTTAAGTCATTTTACAACCTTGAGTCAGACTAAACTTGACATTTAGAGCCTTTAAATCAACATACATCATACTGAGGATGGTGAATAACTCAAGTTGCTGTGAAGAAACAATTTTTCCGCTTTTGTGACCTTTTGACCTTTTTACCATGAAATCAATATCATTTCCATATAGATGTGCTAACCAGCAAAGTTTAGTAACAGTTGTGGAACATGGAGAACTAAGCTATTATGCAGGAATAACACTGTCAGCAGATGGTGAATGGACAGAACTATAACAATATTACATGATATGCTCTGCCTAATGATGACATAATAATAATAATAATAATAATAATAATAATAATAATAATAATAATCATTCACATTGTTTTATTATTAACAGTGTGTTTTAATATGTTAATGAACAAACAGTAAAGAAAGGGTCACACTTTCTCAAAGATTTTTCAGTGTAATGTCAAACCTTGTAAGGTGAGAAAGATTATCAGTGTAATATCATATGTTGTAAGGTGAGAAAGACCCTCAGAGTAATGTCATATCATATGTGATCAATACAATTATGACTGTGATAAATGTAGTCACACAGGATTTATCTAGAACAAAATGTAATATCATTAAAATCAAAATTTGTAGATATACAAACATATTTATTCATTCCAAATATACTTGTACTGAGAGATCCATATTATTATCATTCAAATCAAAATTTGTACTGATATAATCACCTGTAAAACATTGGATTCATGATAGCTCTTTAGGTCTGCATCAATAAGAATAATGTCATACCATGTAATTTGAGAAAGATTCTCAGTGTGACAAATTCTCAATATAATTTCATGCCGTGTTAAGTGAAACAAATTCTCAGTGTAATGTCATATCTTGTAAGGTGAGAAATATTCTCAGTGTAATGTCTTACCTTGTAAGGGGAGAATGATTTTCAGTGTAATGTTATACCTTGTAAGGTGAGAAATATTCTCAGTGTCATGTCATATTTTGTAAAGTGAGAAAGACCCTCAGAGTAATGTCATATCATATGTGATCAATACAATTATGACTGTGATAAATGTAGTCACACAGGATTTATCTCGAACAAAATGTAATATCATTAAAATCAAAATTTGTAGATATACAAACATATTTATTCATTCCAAATATACTTGTACTGAGAGATCCATATTATTATCATTCAAATCAAAATTTGTACTGATATAATCACCTGTAAAACATTGGATTCATGATAGCTCTTTAGGTCTGCATCAATAAGAATAATGTCATACCATGTAATTTGAGAAAGATTCTCAGTGTGACAAATTCTCAATATAATTTCATGCCGTGTTAAGTGAGAAAAATTCTCAGTGTAATGTCATACCTTGTAAGGTGAGAAATATTTTCAGTGTAATGTCCTACCTTGTAAGGGGAGAATGATTTTCAGTGTAATGTTATACCTTGTAAGGTGAGAAAGATTCTCAGTGTCATGTCATATTTTGTAAAGTGAGAAGATTCTCAGTGTCATGTAATCCCTTGTAAGGTGAGAAAAATTTTCAGTGTAATGTCATCCCTTGTAATGTGAGAATGATTCGCAATGTAATGTCATACCTTGTAAGGTGAGAAAGATTCTCAGTGTCATGTCATATCTTGCAAGGTGAGAAAGATTCTCAGTGTAAAGAGTCTGATTATATATTATCATGTGCAAGAGTTGACATTATCAAAATTTGCAGGGAATAAAATTAATTTGTTTTTATCTTAACCATCACTATTGTGTCACCATCTCTTCACAGTGATAACAAAATCACTCATGGGTATCAGATATATCAACTTTCTGTTCTAGGAAAGTCTATAATGTTTACAACAACTCATTATGTGTATCATAGGACCATACACAACAGCCCCTTCATTTTTTTTTCTAGTACCTTTGCCAATCAATGACAAAGTTCAGATTTGTGTTTAGAGGAAAGACTGGGATTTGGAAATAACATCCTGAATGTGGATGGAAATCGCAGTCACTGAATTCCAGGCTGCCATTGCAGATTTTTGACACCATCAAATAATAACAAAGATCCCTATTTTGGAAAGGGAATAATCCACAAACAGTAGGGCCTAAATGGAAACGTGGTAATGGGTGATAAAGAAGACATCAGCGAGATCCCGTTCCCAGTGAAGTGCATACATGCAGACTGTCCCTGTAATTTAATAATGTGACAGAATGAAGAATGATGGGTGGTTCAAATCAATCTTCAACTCCATTCCAAGATGTTGCAAATGTTGTTTGTTGGCTGGTGTATGCACAATGATGCTCATTCATTGGTTGCTGCATGGAGGATGAAAAGCCACTGTCAATGATGCCTCATGCAGTGTGAGTTATGACTAGTTACTGGTAACTGGTATGCAGTGGTAACTGGTATAGTGCTTGGTAACATGTGACAGGTATTAATGCTCATTTAACAGTGTTTAACTGGTGACAGTTATTATGACCAGTATGCAACCTGTGATAAGTTGCATCATGACTGGTGGCTTCTAGTCAGAACACATTGATTAGTGTCTAGCCAATTAACCCATTGATGTTATAAATCAGTGAGAAAAACAGTCCCAAGAGCAATGAAATTAGGACTGTCACATGACCCAATGCTGGTTGCCACAGAAGGGTTTATTGTAACTGAAGAACCTATCTTTTTAAAAGGAAATGGGTTCAATATCTCTCTAAATGATTGGGAATTGATCTATCCGTCCTAGAAACGTGTTTTACATTTTTTAGAAAACTGCTGCCTTTTCTTTCGGTAATCAAGAGAGGGCATACTTGTTCCCAGCTTTCAGATGATGGTCTTTAACAAATGCTACTGCCCTCTTCCTTGAAGACATGCTCAAGCAGTGTAATACCTCTAAAGGAAATTCAAGTAGTTTCCAAGTATACTTTTCAACAGTACTATATTTATCTCAGGAATAACTGCTGCCTATATATTGCAAATGAAAGAGCTCCATAATTTAAAAAATTACACATCCACTGCAACATTTGCTGGCGAGTACATTTTCGTTGTACACCTCAACCGGTGAACTCATTAACCCCTGGATTTAATTTCACATCCAAATTATATATGTTTCCAAAAGATTTTCATTTATCTAAATGCCTTGGTTTGTAGAGGAATTCACAGTTATATTTTAGCTTTTTGGTTCACACATGCACAGATAGGTAAAAGCGGAACTACTTTTTCTATTTTTTTTAACATACTGGATTCAATATATTTGAGTCCATGCCACTTTTCTCTCCAAATCTGAAACTTAGCTGACCTTTATATGTCTGAATGTAGCTCAGAATAGTTTTCTTTTTGGCATCAGGCAATAAGTGTAATATCTATATACAAACTATGGATCCAAATCATACTAATTTTTGGCCATACACAAGTCAGGTCTCAAACATTATATTTGTCTGGCTGTGATTTGTTATGCAAGTAGAGAGTCAACATTATTTGGTATCGATGTAGAGCTACGTCTGTCTAATTTTCTAGAATACCAACCACTTTGATGTATTGTAAATGATGATGATGGTACAGAGTTTGGAAATTGGGGGGAAATCCTCATGACATAAATGTGGCACACTGGATTAATCAATTAACTGGTTATATAACTCTGTCTCGCATATCATGGTTTTATGATCGTATGTAAATAAGAAGGAAGTTTGAAATATATTTATAGATAATTTAATTTTGTGACTAGTTGTTAAAGTATTAATCCTATCTGGTATAACAAGATTTAGAATCTATTATACAGATACAATCTATTACAAGTCTTGTATAACAAGATGTTGTAACTCTTGAATAGATAAAATCCATTACAAGTCTGGTATAAAACGATGTTGTATCTCTCTTGTATAAATACAACCCATTACAAGTCTGGTATAACAAGATGTTGAATCTCTTGTATTGATAAAATCCATTACAAGTCTGGTATAAAACGATGTTGGATCTCTTGTATAGATACAATCCTTTACAAGCCTGGTATAAAACGATGTTGGATCTCTCTTGTATAAATACAATCAATAACCAGTGTGGTATAAAATGATATTGGATCTCTCTTGTATAGATAAAATCCATTACCAATCTGGTAAAACAAGATGTTGAATCTATATATATATATATATATATAATGCACTTAAATGTTACTATTTTCTACAAGGAATTGAAACAGCAGAACATTAATCATTCATCAGAAATCAATGGGCCCTAGTGGGTCTGAGATTGGTTACCTGGCTATGTCTTCAGATATATTTGATAATATATCAATATAATCTGTAAAACATTTAAATACATTTAAAACCAGAGTGCTTTTTGTCAGACCTGGTCCCATTCTACTTACCAACTATTGTAAGAAGTCGTTGAAAAAATGTATATGAATTTTGAGTGACAGGAGACATTGAGTATTACATTTTTATTATTAATACAAAATTAAAATGGACGCATTCTGGAACAATTCAGTCAAATCCTTCTCAGTAGTGTTGTGAAATATTTCCCAAGAATTTTAACTTTCTTTGTAAAGACAACCAGATCTGAAGGTTGGTGGGAATTTTGCACATAAAGTTAAAGAACACATATGCCAGCATGTTTTCAGCCAAATTTATTCAAATTCTGCTTAGGAATATTTGTTTAAAAATCTTCAAAAATTGTTATTCTTTGTTAACAATAGCTATGGATGATAATGATTCAGAATAGCTTGTACAAATTTGATACTGTAACAGCACTATGCTAGGATATTCTAAATAATTTTTTCTCCAAACTGCTTTAAGAATTTTGAGACTTGTTTATAAGGGTTTTCTATGCCTTTGTAATAGCAGTCAAACTGGATGGCAGATCAGTACATTGTATAAATTTTAATGGATGTTATGCTAGGATATTTTCAGTAACATTTATTAAAATTGTGGTAAGCAATTGTTTTTAATAAAAAGCTGTTTAAAGATTTTTGCTATTTTTAGTAAAACCCCAAAATGAGGTGTTTTCTATTTAAGAAAACTTGAACTCTTCATGTACAGACACATCTCTTAAATGTGGTTATCCTTTCGTGAGATTTTTTTAAAGAATTTTTAAAAAAATTTAATATTTTTAATAACTTACACAACACTGGATGGTTACTGGTAATCATTTGTAAAATCTGATACCACCTGTCAAATTTAGATAAAACCTTTGTAACAGTTTTCAGCGATAAGAGATTAAAAAAGTTTTCCTTTTTATCCTTATCATTTATACTTAAAGGCAACATACTTAAGATGCTTACCTCAATGTTGGCTTCAATTTCTGCAGTTAGTTGTAAGTTGAGAAAAGCAAATGGCGAGGGGTGACAGTCGGCACATATGCAAGTTCAAAACATGAACCTTCAATGAGTTCAGACATAAATTTAAGTTTAATGCATGACCCTTCCATAAGTTCAAACATAAATTCAAGTTTAATGCATGACCCTTCCATAACTTCAGACATAAATTCAAGTTTGATACCTGACACTTCTTTAAGTTCAGTCATAAATTCAAGCTCAATGCATGACCCTTTCATAAGTTTAGTCATAAATGTAAGATCAATACTTGACAATTCCATGAGTTCATTCATAAATGCAAGTTCAATACATGACCCTTCAATGAGTTTAGTCATACATGGAAACATGACTCTTCCCATGAGTTCAATCAGAAATGCAAGTTCAAAGCATGGACCATACATGAGTTCAGTCATAAATTCAAGTTCAATGCATGGTACTTCCAAGAGTTCCTTCATACATGTAAGTTCAATACTTGACCCTTCCATGAATTCCTTGTTAAATGCAAGTTCAATACATGACCCATCCAGAATTTCAGTCATAAATGCAAGATTGATACATGCCACTTTAATGAGTTCATTGATAAATGCAAGTTTGATTCATGACCTTTTAATGCATTCAGTCCATTGGGCATGTTTGACACATGACCCTTCGATGAGTTAAGTCATCAATGCAAGTTCAATGCTTGACCCTTCCTTGAGTTCAGTTAACTGTAAGACTATATGAGCTCCAAAATAAAATGAAGTTTGACAACCAACAGATGAAAGATTATTCTGAAATGGAGTCTCGCAAATTATTGCATAGGTAAAGCATGTAATGAGATAAACATATACTTACATCCTGTATCAGATGGTTCCTGAAAAGTAAATACCATATTCACGTTTATCATTCACTCTTAATATTAATTTCTTTTATTTACATCCTATTGCATATAAAATCATGCTTACATATACTGAATGTTTTAAATGTATATGTCATGTTCGGTATGCTTCCAGAACATTTAAACTTTAGTTTTACTGTAATACATGTTATCCACAAGCATTTAAACTATAGTTTTACTGTAACACATGTTATCCACAAGCATTTAAACTTTAGTTTTACTGTAACACATGTTATCTACAAGCATTTAAACTTTAATTTTACTGTAACACATGTTATCCACAAGCATTTATACTTTAGTTTTACTGTAACAGATGTTATCTACAAACATTACACTTTATTTGTACTGTAACTCCAAATGAATATATTTGTTCTGACTTACCTCTTCCTGAAACCAGAACCTGAGTACATCTTGGGACCTAATCACATGAATGTCCTCATGGAAATCACATTTAACATCTTCATTCCCTTGAAGATTTGTAAGAGGGATCAGGCAGTCTACTCTGTATCCAACAAATTGTGGACACTGTACGTTCATCTCAAATTTCAGACTATGTCCCAAGTAACCAATAATATTGGTGAGAGTCTTGGTGATGAACTCTTTAACTTCAGTACACAGTTTAGAAGATGGTGTCTTCTCAGTGGTTCCGAATCTGATAACTTGTACAAATATGATGTATTCCCTGAATAACATAGTTAGTTCATGATGTTCATCAAGGCTGAAGATACAACAGCCACAGAAGATCTGATTTTCTGACTTTCTTTTCGCAATGGGCCACCGAGACACACAGGTGGCAATCAGGCGATGGAAGATGGGAGAAGGCAGAAATTTTTCCAGGAAGTGGTAACAAAGGACTGAGGAGCTACTTTTCATTTCTGGATCTGGCTTAGGAAACATGACCCTTTCTGGTGTCTTTTCTTTAAGCATACAGGGGGCAAGGAAATAGTCCATCTAAAATATAAATAATGATTGTCCCAAAATAGCTCATGTTCTACTAAACAAACATTCAAGGAATCCAACATAAAACCCTTACTACATTTCACTGCTTAGTTTTGAAACATCTTTGATATTCTTGGATTACCTAAGTCCAAATAAAATATACATTAAGTCGGAGTAGCAAGGATAAAACGTTCAACATGGCCACTATAGTTTTCGTATTAGATGCAATATTGATACCCTTTTAGTTTAGGTCTCTTGGTGAAGTCCTTGTGTAAACATGTTCATCCATTCAAGACGTGTTGTATGATGGCCACCATGTCCAATTTGCGAATTGTTCATGCAGGACCAACCATAATTGGGTTTTATGGGTATTCAAATTACATGCAAATCATTTAAGTACTTTAGGAGGATGAGTGAAATCAAACTTTTGTAACCGATGGATGACAGATAAAACCTAACAAATATTTTGAAATTGTCAAAACCATCGATCAGACCAGCTAAAACTAACGTGAGTAAAGCCAAAACTTCTAAGCCATGGATAAGAATAATCTAGACAAACCTGACATGACGAATAGCTAGAATTTTTTAATTAAAGATGAATTGTTGTTGTTGTAAGGGTTTAATGCCATTTTAAGCACATGATATGTGATACATTGTGGCAGGTATTAATAGTGAAGGTTGAATCCGGGAAAACCCCGGGAAAGAACCACTGACTCTTGAGAAGCTACTGGCAAGCTTTCTCACATACCCACATTGGCCGGATCTGAGAGCTAAAACTTGCAGTATAACATCCAGAAATTGCAAGTCATGGATAAGACGAATCTCGACAAACCGATGTTTTTTTTTTTTAAAAATCAAGAATCTGTTAATTAAAGATGAGACCAGTTTAACTAATAACACTATGATTTATTGGTAGAACTGGCTAAGATATGGATGAGATGAGTGTAGATAAAAATGACATGAGTTCCAATACACAAATGACTGCAATAGAACTGATAACAGCAGTACTTCCAGATTTCAAGCTATAAATTCATATTTCTACTCATGGAAATAATTCTATGTAGATATCATCAACCACAGTTTGACACACATTTATGTGACCCTACCAGTAATGATGCACCTGTGCCATGTATTGTGATATAGATTTATATATATATGGAGGTACATGAGAAAGCATTCCAGTAGGCTATGTGGGATTGTGGTTCTTACCAAGGGTATATATATATATATATATATATATATATATATATATATATATATATATATATATATATATATATATATATATATATACACATTTCCAATTTCATAACTAAATAACCTGCCAATATAATGTTACTTTATTCAAAGTTGTTAACTCAAATCACACCTGTTCTTTCTTTTGACAGCAGACTTTGTTCTATATTACAAGACAACTGGCCATGATATTGAGTGCTGGCTGTGTCATTCCATTGACAATCACATGATTCAACAATGATAATAGAGACTCAATGCAGTGTGTATATAATATAATATAATATAATATAATATAATATAATATAATATAATATAATATAATATAATATAATATAATATAATATAATATAATATAATATAATATAATATAATATAATATAATATAATATAATATAATATAATATATAATATAATATAATTGTATAGATCAGGTGGCCTAGTTGTTAGAGCATCTGCCTTGGATGGGGAAGGTCACAGGCTAGAACTTTGGTTGAGTCACACCAAAAACTGATAGAATTAGCAGCTGTCTCTCTTAATACTCAGCATTAAGACGTTTGTGTTAGAACTAGCTGTCATGGTGATAGAATAATGTGACTAGCTGCAGCATGATGCTACATGTCTATTACATGATTCCCCATAGCTATTCATCAATATAAATTGCCATACTGCAGACATCATAGTGATATGACTGAAAAATTGCTAAATGTATGTTTAAACTCCAAAGCCACACACACACACACACACACACACACACACACACACACACACACATATATATATACACAATATATATATATATATTAAACTCCAAAGCCACACACACACACACACATATATACACAATTTATATATATATTAAACTCCAAAGTCACACACACACACACACACAATATATATATATATATATATATATATATATATATATATATATATATATATATATATATATATATATATATATATTGTGTGTGTATGTTTTATGTGTGTTCATTTGTAAAAGGTGCAAAATGGAGACATCAATGTGAATACACACCAAAAACGGGGGATAATACACCTCAAAACGAGAATGTATACATTTTGTAAGGTGGGTTTAATGGAATGTCAAATTCTTTTTTAATAATACAAACCTTAAAATAAGCCTATCTGAACATGTCACTATTGTGCTGGTATTGTTTTCATACCATTCTATACACAACAATACACATGAACAACTCGTCTAAAACCATAGTGAGTATCAGTGCAAAAGCTTCATCCTCATTTATGCGGTAAAAATTGACACTTTTGTGCTGTCGGCTTGTGCACTTTGCATCCAATTTACCTACTGAAGATAGCATCAAGATGAGCTAACATAATTCATATAATTCATGTAAACAAAGACATAAACACACACACACACACACACACACACACACATAAATATATATATATATACATTGGTATGAGGATGTCAAATTATACGCACTCGCTGAGTAGCAGCATGCTATTGTTGTTCATCTTGCCAACACCATGATAGCCAAGCACACCTTTCCATTGACTATAATTGCAGTCAACACAGGTATTGAAGTTCCCCTGAGTATGATCTTGGCATCAGTTGGAACTGAGCACAGTACATAGACGAGGTCCACATAGAACTGCTCTATGGATTCCGCTAGGCTTGAGAGGATAGGGGCATTAGCACCAATGATTGTTGCATGGTGTTTGTGGCTGATGGGTAATTACAATTTCATTAGTATCTCATTGACACCAACAGGCACTTCCAGAATGTGCTTCAGAGGACTTGATTCGATAGCCAGGCTGATTTCATGGATCTTGTTTTCATTTTGGCTTTTCCTTTCCAGAAAAAAGTGTAGCCACTTGTATGCTCATTCAGAGAATCCTCCTACGTGAAACTGGTCTCACTCAAGGCTGCAATGTCAATATTGTAGCATAAAATCTCTTGTAGGGTCTTGCAACATTCTATTTTTCCATGAGACTACGGATATTTCATTCTCTAATAAGAAGTTTCCTTCTTTGATAAATTTGACAGTAGATATGGATTATCTTGCCAACTTTGGCAAGCTGGACAGAGTTTGAAGGGCAGGCTATTTTAAGACCACCTTTTCTAGGCCCCTCCCTATGCATAGTGAGCAGTGCTGTCCTTACAAGGCCTGTTCAGTAAACCTGGATGCTGCTGAACTGTTCCACCAAATAATTGATAATCCAGGATAATTACTAACTAACTTATCTGTAATATTTTACACTGACCTTGACCTGTCAGCTGGTTTTCAACATTTAATGCCGACTTTAATTTTGCATTCAGTCACATGATCAAACGATGATGAATCTACATGCAATTAATATATATATATATATATATATATATATATATATATATATATATATATATATATATATGTGTGTGTGTGTGTGTGTGTGTGTGTGTGTGTGTGTGTGTGGCTTTGGATGCAGGCTGTTGCTAGTTTGAACCCTGGCAGTCATACCAAACAGAGATAAAAATGGTTCTAGCGGCTGCCTCAATTTTTACCCAGCATTGAATGGTTAGGAATGGTTGGCCTGGTTTTAAGGTCAATAAAGAAACTGGGTGGGACATGATGCTACATTTCTGTGGTAATCGTATGATGCCCTAATGCTAAACATCGCTATAAATTATCACATTTTCTTAGATATATGACTAAAAATTTGCAAATACTACCTTAAAAATCCTCAAAACACACTCACAAAGATATATATATATATATATATATATATATATATATATATATATATATATATATATATATATATATTCCATGTTCAGCTTAAAATATATGATAAATTAGTATGTTGGGCCAATAATCAATTATCATTCTGTAAAATGGACCCAATTATGACTGACCCCTTATTGGCAAACCAATTAATATCAGATATTAGGGATGTTGACCAAATATATGTACAACGTCTGTTCATCTTAAGAATTTCACTTGTTTATCTTAGGAATTTACATGTCTATCTTAAGAACTTTAAATGTCTGTCTATCTAGAGATATTCACTTGTCTATCTTAAGAATTTCAAATGTCTGTCTATCTTAAGAATTTCACTTGTCATTCTTAAGAATTTTACTTTGTCTATCTTAACAATTTTAAATGCCTGTCTATCTAAAGATTTAAAATGTGTGTCTATTTAAATAATTTTACTTGTATATCTTAATAATTTCACTTGTCTATCTTGAGAATTTAATTTTTCTATCTTAATAATTGCAAATGTATGTCTTTCTTAAGAATGTTACCTGTCCATCTATCTTAAGAATTTCACTCATCTATCTTAAGAATTTCACTTGTCTTTCTTAAGAATTTCACATGACTAACTATAGAATTTCACTTGTCTATCTAGATAATTTGACTTTTCTACCTTAAGAATTCCACCTGTCTATTTTCAGAATTTCACTTGTCTGTCTATCTTAAGAATTTCAAATGTATATCTTGTTAAGTTTGCTTGCCTATCTTAAGAGCTTCACCTGTCTATCTTAAGAATTTCACTCATCTGTCTATCTTGAAGAGTTTCACCTGTCTCTTTCGAAAAAACAGGAGCAATGTTTGTCTTCAATTTTTGTTGCTGTTGTTAAAAAGATGTGATTTTAAACACATTTTTTGTTGTTCTTTAGATTTGAAGTATTTACACTCCAATTGACAATTAGATTGCAAGTGGAATGTATTACATCATCAATTTAAAATAAAACTCTACTGTATTAAGGTGTCAATCTTGTAACGGTCATAATTGCAGATTAAATAAAGAACCTCAGTCGTCTATTTCCACAGTCTACATAACTGCCACAAATAAACTTAACACTACTTTATTAATATTTACATTTGGAATAAATATAACTTGGATAGCATCAGTTTATTCAAGGTCAAAGACTAATATATATTGGAATTAGATCATATTTTAATTTACGGAAATAAAGAATATGATGTAAATATATGCATTTATTTTATATTAATTAGATTTTGTTTTTCTTCACTTTGGTGATGTTAATGCATATCTTTGAACACATTTTATGATGCTAGTGCAAGCTCACCCAATTGAGATCTAAAATTGTATAGATAGGTCCCTGTAAATGTATCATCAATAGTTACAATTCAAACTTTTCTGCCATTGTTGACTATTCCATTTGATTAGATAAATGCTGGAATCATTTGGCCACCATGCCAATTGTTTTACATTGCATGAATTGTTTAAAAGTGTATTACTACAATTATAAATCTTTATTTAAATTTGTAAAAATTGACATCATTATCTTAAAAATATAGGAAATTGTGTCATTACCTTGTGTAAAAAAATCTTATCTGGGACACACCTATTTGGCACAAATATCAAAACATGCACATTTCACTGTATTGTTTCACCCAAACAACAATGTCAGAGAAATTAACTAAATGTAAACTGTCACCAAAAGAACACAGCCTAATGTAAGCACTTCCTGTAGTACTTGACAGATCGATGAATGGACCGACAGCATCCAACCATTAGCCACAGCTAAATTGTAATTAAGCAAATAATGCATTATGGATACACAATACCTGGCAGTAAATAAGTGTTTATTATGGAGATATACACAGTAACAATACATCTTGGATACACCCACATGTCAAGACAGCCAACCAAAACAAGACATCTAGGATGCAGATACACTCCATGACAGCCAAACTACATCAAAACATCTTGGATGCACCCTTACTCCAAGAAAGCCAATTTAAGCAAACAATGAATTTCTTGCTATTTTTGGGAGTTCTTGAAAACAAAGATCATTGCATGTACTTGTACATAAATACAAACTGAAACAAATTTACCTATTTCCAAGTCTACGGGTTCGTCTCCTGGGGCAGCTTTGTTCCTAATATTGGTTGTCACTCAAAAATGTTTTGGGGAACATTTTATTTTAGTGGGATAGTTTTTCTTAGTAGTCTCAGGGGTTGTCCATGATTTAAAGTTATAAAGGAGAAGGCAGAATAATTGTTTCCAATGCAATGTTCTGTGATGATATGACATTATAGGAGAAGAAAAGACAAAATCCAGACCTTAGAGTTAACTAACCTTGATTTCAGACCCATCCTCACTGAAACATCTTGGCCTGGCAATGATGTTAAGATGTTCCATGAGTAGTAAAATATGTTCTTTGTTGTCATGGAGATCTGGGTATTTTTCCTTTGTCCAAATAGCATCTTAAAGTAAGAAGAGAATAATAATTTTATTAGAGTCTTTATTTTTCATATAACTGCATTTTGAGAGAATTGTAAAAAATATAATCCTTGACAATTATTAAAAAAAGCTAATTCTTTCCAATTAATTATATTTTATTTTAGGCATATGTTTGATAAATGTTAACCGAAAAAATCATTCTCTTAAATTCATTTTTTGTGTTAACAGTTTCTATAATGGGAAAAAATTGTTTATACAAGATTTGCCCAGTCTGACGACCATCCTCAACATTTGTCCAATAGTGTATCTTCATTCTTTTCAAAGACATTAACTAATGAAGGGCATCTGAAAAATGTAAGAGGAGGATTTCCAATAGTGATGGCAATGTATTACATATAGGTGAAGTGATTGATTGATAAATCAATGCGCCATTACTTTTTTCATATATCTGTTTTGATTCAAGTTGTGAAGAATCAATATAATAATAATAACGAGGACTTTGTATAGCGTCTTATCTTTAGAAGCTCTAAGCACTTTACAACATCTATAATGATATGACTACACTACCGAAAAACAAAATATTTAAATTGGGAAACAGAACAAGGTGAAAAAATTTAAGGTACAAAACATCATTAGGTCTCTAAGTTTGTTCCTGCAGTAAAAAAGGTGAGATTTAAGAGCACTATTAAAAGGGACCACTGCGTCTTTGTGTCTAATTTCAATGGGCAATTGGTTCCACATCACCGGGCTCTGGTATGCGAAAGAACGTTGTCCATATGACTTTGTTTTCATAATGGGAACAGTGAGTATATAATTGTCAGAAGAAGAGTGAAAGTATCTTGCTGTTGTATACACATGAATGAGGCCGAATAGGTATGATGGACTGGAGCTTGTTAGTGAAACGTAACACAAAAATCAAATTTTGTGTTTGATTCTGTATCAAATGGATAGCCAGTGTAGAGTACAGTGCAGTGGTTGGGTGTGCTCTGATCGAGGTACACCAATAATGATCCAAGCTGCTGTGTTTTGAACATTTTGAAGTTTCTGGAATAGATATTGTGACTGTTACGAAATATCCGATATGGCATAGAGGGTACACCATACTCCTCTAAGTGAGTTGTCCTGAACAGCGAGTCGCATGTGCCGCGCGTATAATGAAGGTTTCGCGCGAATCACTTTTTACATGTAATAGATATAGTGCAGGGTCATTTTAAGACGCAGTGGACATTAGAGCAGACCTTTAAACGTTTCATTTGTTGGGAATTAGAGCCAACAAGTTGGGTGAGTCAAATGCGTTCTTTTTGGTTAATGTTTCAGTTAAATGTTCAGTTTCGTAATAGCACGTTCGTTTCATTATGTATTGTGTTAATTTGTTTTATTATTTGGAAAACTGTCCATTTTTATATTCAGCTCGCCGGTCAATGAGTGAATAGATGAGTATTCCAGTCCAATGTTAACCGGTGGAGTGGAGACGGGCAAACATGAACTACTGTCGCACCGAAAGGAAGTGCAGTGTTAACGTCCGTAGTTTTGTTAATTTGACTATTTTATGTAAGACACGAATAGCGTGTTTAGTCAATTGAATGCTATGTTTTGTTTTATTGACTATTTTGTGTGTGATACGAATAGCGTGTTTATAGTCAATTGAACCCTATGATTTGATTTTTGACTATTTTGTGTGAGATACGAATATCGTGTCTATAGTCAATGTAATGCTACGTTTTGTATATTGGATACAGACATATAGTACAGTAGTGGATGACTACAGACGTATAGTACAGTAGTGGATGACTACAGACATATAGTACAGTAGTGGATGACTACATATATTTAGTACAGTAGTGGATGATTACAGATATATAGTAGGGTAGTGGATTCATTTGTGTATTGTGGGATCATTATATACATATATATATATATATATATATATATATATATATATATATATATATATATATATATATATAGAGTGAGAGAGAGAGAGAGAGAGAGGAAGGATGCGAAAAACTAGAATTAAACGCACTTATCGAAAAGGAAAGGTTTCAACATGAACAGGAGGCAGAACGCGAAAAACTAGAACTAAACGCGCGTATCGAAAGGGAAAAGCTAGAGTTAGAAAGGTCTAGACTAGAGAATGATAGGGTATTTCAATCGAGTAAATTCAAAAAACCACAACTTCCAGCATTTGAAGAATATAAATATGACTTTGTTACCTGTTGAGATTTGAAAGATATGCTACTGCGCAAAATCTCCGAAAAGAAGATTGGGCATTACACCTTAGCACTTTATTGAAAGGTAGGGCTTTAGAAGTGTACTCAAGGATACCAAGTGCAGAGGCATCTAATTACGATTTGTTAAAGGATGCATTACTGAAAAGGTTTGAACTTAGTGGAAAGGGTTTCAGGGAAAAATTCCGATCTAGTAAGCCAGAAAAGGGAGAAAACTTTGATCAATTTGTATACCGGATATCTAATTACCTATTCCGTTGGTTAGCTTGTGGGGGAGTCGCAAAAACTTGCAAAGCAGTATGTGATTTTCTTGTCAGAGATCAATTGCTTGCAGTATGTAGTAAGGAACTATTCCAATACTTAAAAGAGAAAACCATTAATAAGTCAAGCGAGATGGCTAAACAAGCAGATATATTCGCTGATGCGCACGGAGGGGTTATAAACGTGATAGTCCGGGACACGAGGGGACCTAAGGAAAGTAAGCAGGTCAATTCAGATAAAATTAATTTTGGGAGGGGTTTACCACAAAACCAAAAGGGTGAGTTGGTTAGGTTAGATCAGATGGGACCTAGAAGTCAAGATAGACAGAGAAAACAATGTTTCAGTTGCAGAGAATGGGGTCATATGTCTAGTGCATGTCCGAAGCGTAAAAAGGATTAACCAAAGGCGGTAGGGGTATCGTATATGGTAGGCTCTTCAGCTTGTGTAGAGAGCAATAGGAGTGGCTCCAATCAAAATGCATCAAACGTATCAATACAGTGTGAGGGATTAGTGAATGGGGTTAGGGCCTCAGTAATTAGAGATACGGGATGTAATACAGTAGTTGTTAAGCAAAGTCTGGTAAGGCCGGATCAATACCTTGGGGAAACAGTATCTGTCAGATTGATGAATAATACCGCAGTACAAGTGCCGACTGCATGCGTACATATCGAAACACCTTATTTGACAGGCACAGTGACAGCATGTTGTGTAAAGTGACCGCTGTATGATCTCAATAATGTCTTTCTCAGGGAGCATACTAATTGTGAAGGCCGACGGTTTACACAGGTAGTAGTGCCTCGGAACTATAGACCGCATGTTTTGAAGTTAGCACACGAGTCGACGATGGGGGGTCACCTGGGTTCTACAAAAACTAAAGACCGTGTATGGGCAGAATTTCATTTGCCAGGGGCTCACAGTGATGTAACTATGTATTGCAGATCATGCGACATTTGTCAGAAAACGCAGTACAAAAGGAAAGTGAAACGCGTACCTATCAGTAAAATGCCTTTAATTGAAACTCCATTCAAACGCGTGGCAATAGGTATTGTTGGTCCATTATCACCTCTTACAGACCGCAAGAACAGGAACATCTTGACTATGGTTGATTATGCAACCAGGTATCCGGAAGCCGTCGCTCTACCATCCATCGAAACTGAGCGAGTAGCCGAAGCCCTAGTAGAGATGTTCAGTAGATTAGGGATTCCGGAGGAGATTCTGACAGACTGTGGGTCACAGTTCACATCAGAACTCATGGCAGAAGTTAGTAGGCTTCTATCAATCAAACAACTATGGACAACTCCATATCACCCAATGTGCAACGGGCTAGTTGAGAAGTTCAATGGAACACTCAAACAAATGTTGCGACAGATGTGTGCAGAGCGTCCGAACGATTGGGATAGATATCTCCATGCAGTAGTATTTGCATATCGAGAGGTTCCTCAAGAGAGTCTAGGGTTTTCACCATTTGAACTTTTATACAGGAGAACGGTGCGAGGGCCAATGAAAATTCTAAGACAATTATGGTCAGATGACGAAACAGATGACGAGATTCGAACGACATACCAGTACGTATGTGATTTGAAGGACAAGTTGAGAGAGACTTGTGCAATAGCCCATGAAACGTTAAGGCAAGCTAGTAGTTGCGCAACTCGCTACTATGATTCAAAAGCGCGTGATAGAAAATTTAAAAAGGATGACAGAGTTTTGGTTCTCCTGCCAACCGAGAGAAACAAATTAATGTTACAGTGGAAAGGTCCATATACCATCATAGATGAAAAGGGAGGCATAGATTATACCATCGATGTAGGTGGAAAGTCCCGTATGTTTCATGCTAATTTATTGAAACGTTACTATGATCGGACAAATGCAAAGCCAGACCAAGGAATTTTAAATGTGGTCGGGGTAGCCATCATTGAGGAGGATGAGGAACAAGAGTCAGTTCCAGGTCTTAATTTGAGTGGGTTACTGGAGTGCGACATGGGAAAGACTGTATTCAATATGAGTCCCGATCTGGCTGAGAAACAGAGAAAGCAGGCTCAGGATCTCGTCAATGACTATCCTGACGTGTTCTCGAACAAACCTGGTAAGACAGATGTGCTAGAGCATAGGATTAAACTTACATCGCATGAGCCATTTCGAGTCAAGGGGTACCTAATGCCTCATGCATCCAAAGATATCATCAAAAAGGAAGTTGGAGAAATGCTTAAATTAGGAGTGATAGAGAAGTCGTGCTCACCGTATGCATCACCTGTCGTTCTAGTGAAAAAGAGTGACGGCACAAACAGATTCTGCATCGACTTCCGCCAATTGAACGCGCGTACGGTATTTGATGCTGAACCCATACCGGACATTGAAAATATTTTTGTCTGTATGGCGGGGCACAAATATGTCACGAGACTGGATCTGACAATGGGATATTGGCAGATACCCTTGTCAGAGGAAACAAAAGAAATGACTGCGTTCGCCACCGGAAGTGGATTGTACCAATTTCGTGTTTTATCGTTCGGATTGGTAAACGCCGGGGCTTGCGCTGCAAGACTAATGCAGAAAGTGATGCAGGGACTGCAGCATGTGGAAACCTACATTGACGACATCTTTATATTTAGTGATACGTGGGAAGAGCATCTACGTGATATTGCTAAAGTTCTAGATCGATTACGTAAAGCTAAGTTGACTGTAAAACCTACTAAATGCAACGTGGGGTATAGGAGCTTCGAGTGTTTGGGACACGTAGTTGGGAGGGTAAACGAGTTGAGACCCGACCCCAAGAAAATTGCAGCAATCAGGGATTCATTGCCACCCACGTCAAAGAAGCAAGTTAGGTCATTTATCGGGCTGGCAGGGTATTATCGAAAATTCATCCCTAACTTTGCAGCCATAGCCAGTCCTTTAACGGACCTAACCAAAAAGGGGCAGCCAAACAAAGTTCAGTGGGGAGATAATCAAGACAGGGCTTTTAACACTTTAAAAAAAACTGCTAACAGAAGCCCCCGTACTTAAGTTGCCCGAACTGAACAAAACATTCATTTTGAGAACCGATGCTTCAGAGTTGGGACTAGGGGCGGTTTTATTACAGGAACAAGATGGAATCAAGCTCCCAGTCGCCTATGCCAGCAGGAAATTACTTCCAAGAGAAAAGAATTTCTCGGTAATAGAGAAAGAGTGTTCAGCAGTAGTGTGGGAATAGATAAATTCCAAACCTACCTCCAGGGCCGAGAATTCAATCTGGAAACAGATCATCAACATCTACTTTACCTCAATAAGGCAAAGATTAATAATTCACGGTTGATGCGATGGGCCTTGTTGTTACAACCTTACAGATTCCGAATCGAGGCAATCAAAGGTACGGAAAATATAGGTGTGGATTATCTCAGTAGACATTGATTATCTGGTTACCCATATCGTGTAATTTCGTGGTTTTTAAAGTAAATATACTACCGGTATTTTTTAGGGGGGAGTTGTGTTACGAAATACCCGATATGGCATAGAGGGTACACCATACTCCTCTAAGTGAGTTGTCCTAAACAGCGAGTCGCATGTGCCGCGCGTATAATGAAGGTTTCGCACGAATCACTTTTTACATGTACGGTATACTACTATATAGATATAGTGCAGGGTCATTTTAAGACGCAGTGGACATTAGAGCAGACCTCTAAACGTTTCATTTGTCAGGAATTAGAGCCAAAAAGTTGGGTGAGTCAAATGTGTTCTTTTTGGATAATGTTTCAGTTAAATGTTCAGTTTCGTAATAGCAAGTTCGTTTTATTATGTATTGCGTTAATTTGTTTTATTATTTGGAAAACTGTCCATTTTTATATTCAGCTCGCCGGTCAATGAGTGAATAGATGAGTTATTCCAGTCCAATGTTAACCGGTGGAGTGGAGTCGGGCAAACATGAACTACTGTCGCACCGAAAGGAAGTGCAGTGTTAACGTCCGTAGTTTTGTTAATTTGACTATTTTATGTAAGACACGAATAGCGTGTTTAGTCAATTGAATGCTATGTTTTGTTTTATTGACTATTTTGTGTGTGATACGAATAGCGTGTTTATAGTCAATTGAACCCTATGATTTGATTTTTGACTATTTTGTGTGAGATACGAATATCGTGTCTATAGTCAATGTAATGCTACGTTTTGTATATTGGATACAGACATATAGTACAGTAGTGGATGACTACAGACGTATAGTACAGTAGTGGATGACTAGATATTTAGTAGGGTAGTGGATTCATTTGTGTATTGTGGGATCATTATATACATATATATATATATATATATATATATATATATATATATATATATATATATATATATATATATACCTATCGCGTTGATTTTTTAATAAACGTTTTATTTAACCGAACGTGTTTGTTATTTCTTTAAAACCCTACCTAGTCTCAAAGGGTCGGCTCGACAACGTTACAGTGACGAACCAGACATAATTGAGTTACAATAGTCAAGTCTTGAAAGTACTAATGAACACACAAGTGTTTTAGTTTCAGCAACTGAGTGATATTTGCGTATGGAACTGATGCATCTCAGCTCAAGATATGCAGCCTTGCATATGTTCAGGACATGTTGGTGCAATGTGAAAGAACTGTCCAGAGCAACACCTAGGTTTCGTACTGACTGTGTGAATTTAATGTTTATGTTGCTGATATTTATTTTCTGAGGTAAAGGATGTGAATGAGAAAGTCTTAGTGTTGTGATCAAAATGGCTTCAGTTTTATCATCATTCATCTGCAGTTTGTTACATGTCATCCATGATTTCACATCATAAATACACCTCTCTACCCCATGGATGGTTGTATCAATAATCTCAATAATCAATAATATCAATAATCTGAAACAGCTGTGACAGTCATAGGCATATTCACATATTTCTGTCAAATTTAAAAACAAAGTAATTACAACATTCAGTTGCCCTCTACAAATCAGTGCAAGGTGACCAACTCGGATTGTTGGAAGTTTATCTCCTGGTCAATGCCATTCTAACTTTTTTATCTCACTCATCAGCATCCAAAGCCACTGACAATGTAAATGAAACATGCCTGACTTTTTCTTCATTTATCATTAAATTACTTGACTGATTATTTAATAACCATTTAAGTGAAGCTTCTTTGTTGCTTTGTATCTTGTTTGCTTGTATTGAATTTGAATGCTACAAATCCAGTGCGTCAAAGAGTAAAATATGTTAGTCAGTTATTTTTCAATTTTTTTTTTACGTCCAGGTTAAAACAAACTAAAAACCTCCAATCAGAACTAATTGTAGCTTTTTCACTGAGTGATACACCAAACAAAGCCACTGATGCTGACATAATTAATCGATGAATCACTGCCAACAGGAATAAAAACATTAGCACAGTCTTGGCAAAGGAGCAGATTCCAAATTGCATGAGTTCTATTCACATTTTGAATCACTAGAAGGGAACTTTGTGCTGTCAACAATTACCTTTCTCACTGACAGAAATTAGTGTCTGTAGCTGCGGCAGTTGGTTTTGCATCTGCAGTATTTTGATGGATTTAATTGTTTTTTGTTCTAAATAAGATTTTCCATAGATGATGAACCTGCACTCTTTCCATTGCTTTGAAAACAAGATCAAATTACCTTCCAAATTTAAGTAGACGTGAAATACAGCAAGATATTCTAAAGAATTCTTCCTGCATAGAACAAAGGGCATGATGGCCAAGAGGAGTTCAGCCTCTGATGAAAAGATTCAATTAAAATCATTAACAACTAAGAGGTAGTCTTTTCAAAATCAGCATCATGAAAAAAGATACATTTTTACTAGCATCCTGGTTTTGCAGATGTCAAAATTCTTGTCACAAAGGGCCAAATACATATAGATTACAATCACAATACAAACATAAAATATACTGAAAAAATGTATTTATCTTCAGCACTCTCATCAAGTAGTCTACATGTGTAACTTCAGCTGAATGATCACGAATGCAATAATGTAATGATCATAGTCATTTGCTCAGAGTGAGGTAGGACATTACTCTCATTTTCTTCCTTTATAAAGTTTGTTAAGTGGTGTTGATTTGTCCCTTTTTCTGCTCTCACATGTTTGGATATTTGAAATGTTCTATCTGCTCTAACATTTTCGATCATATAACATCAACAACTCACACGAAAAAGCATTTTACTTAATATCTGGTGCCATTTTCTTTGAAAATACAGACTGGTTCACTATCTAACTAGCTTATCAAACAAATTTAAATCCATTAGGCTAAGTTTTCATTTGTCACTATCTCTGATAGGTTTCATGTACTGAATAGTGTTGCTGGAGTTGTATGCTCCTTTGTTCTGAATATATTGAACATGCTGAATTATATAATATCTGATGTCACGACATGCAATATTCCATTCAGAAACAAGTGTTAAATGAAATGTGTTTAACTGAACAACGGATTATTATGAATATCATGTGGGGATGTATAGCTATTTGTTATTCATAAATAAAAATGTGCTCATTGAAATCAGGTTGCACTTTAGCGAGATGGAAAATCACTGTATCTCACTCAGTTTATTTTAATTGCATTTTTTGTACTGACCAATCTAACTGCATTACCTTCTGACCACTGCTTCTGTGTTATCAACAGGAAACCAAGTTTAAGAATGTTCTTTAGGTAAGCAAATTTCATCTTGTTTTTATTAAAATTAATTTGTTAATTAATAAATATTCAAACAAATGGTTCAGTCCCATTTCTTTGGTATGAAAATCACTTAGATTAGTGTTGAAAATGTACACTTTGTTTACTATGGAAAACGTACACTTAGGTTACATGTGGAAACTACAGTTTTTCTTCTTCGGATGGACAATATCCACTTTGTGTTAATGTGGTAACTTTACTCGTGGATTGCTATGGATACTCTAGTTGGGATACAGTGGAAACTGCACTTAGTTGCCTGTGGAAACATTACACTTTAAGTACTGTGGAATCTCTAAGCTTTGGTTATGATGTAAAATATAATTTTTGGTTATTTTGTAAACTATACAATTGGGTTCCAAGATTAAGGATTCATGCAAAGCTCCATAAAACATTTTGTTATGGATTCATGATTGATACAACATTAGGGTTTCATGCCAAGCTTTAGAAAATATTAGGGAATCATGGTCAATAAAACATTAGGGATTCATGCCAATCTCTATTAAACATTACAGATTCATGCCAAGCTATACAAACCATTTGGGATTCATGCCAAGCTACACAGAACATTAGGGATTCATGCTTGATAAAACATCAGGGATTCATGCTTGATAAAACATCAGGGATTCATGCCAACCTCTATGAAATATAAGGGATTCATGCCAAGATCTATAAATCATTAGAGATTCATACATGATAAAACATCAGGGATTCGTGCCAAGCTCTATAAAACATCAGGGATACATGCCAACCTCTATAAAACATTCGGTATTCATGCCAAGTTCTATTAAACATTAGGTATTCATACAAAGCTCTATATAACATTAGGGATTCATGGTCCATAAAACATTAGGGATTCATGAAAAGCTCTAAAGACATTAAGGATTCATGTCAAGCCCTATGAAACATTAGAGATTCATGCCAAGCTCTATGAAACATCAGGGATTCATGCCAACCTCTATAAAACATGAGGGATTCATGCCAAGCTCTATAAATCATTAGGGATTCACTCGCGATAAAACATCAGGGATTCATGCCAAGCTCTATCAAACATGGAGGATTCATGCAACGCTCTATAAAACATTAGGGATTCATGGTTGATAAAACAATAGGGATTCATGCAAAGCTCTAAGCTCTTTAAAACATCAGATACTCATGCCAAGCGCTATAAAACATTAGGGATTCATGCCAAGCTCTACAAAAATTAAGGATTCATGCCAAGCTATATTAAACATTAGAGATTAATGCCAAGCTCCATAAAACATTCGGTATTCATGCCAGGCTCTATACACATTAAGGATTCATATCAAGAACAATAAAACATTAAGAATTCATGCCAAGTTCTACAAAACATCAGTGATTCATACCAACCTCTATAAAACATGAGGGATTCATGCCAAGCTCTATAAATCATTAGGGATTAACGTGTGATAAAACATCAGGGATTCATGCCAAGCTCTATAAAACATGGAGGATTCAAACATTACTCTATAAAACATGAGGGATTCATGCCAAGCTCTATAAATCATTAGGGATTAACGTGTGATAAAACATCAGGGATTCATGCCAAGCTCTATAAAACATGGAGGATTCAAACATTACTCTATAAAACATGAGGGATTCATGCCAAGCTCTATAAATCATTAGGGATTAACGTGTGATAAAACATCAGGGATTCATGCCAAGCTCTATTAAACATTGAGGATTCAAGCATTACTCTATAAAACATTAGGGATGCATGGTCGATAAAACATTAGGGATTCATGCAAAGCTCTATAAAACTTTAGGGATTCATGCCAAGCTCTATTAAACATTAGGGATTAATGCCAAGCTCTATATATCATTAGGGATTCATGCCAAGCTCTATAAAACATTATGGATTCATGCCAAGCTCTATAAAACATTAGGGATTCATGGTCGATAAAACATTAGGGATTCATCCAAAGCTCTATATAACATTAGGGAGTCATAGTCGATAAAACATTAGGGATTCCTGCCAAGCTCTAATGACAGTAAGGATTCATGTCAAACCCTATAAACAAAATAGGGATTCATGCAAAGCTCTATAAACATTAGGGATAAATGCTCATACCAAATTGAACAAATCAATGATGAATTTCAGCGTAGAATAAAAAACTTTACTGGAAAAGAATCGAAAATCGCTATAACGGTTCATGAGCCAACATTATCATCTGCCATTGAGATAAACTCACCCGGGTATGTCGTAGATATCTATAGCAGCTCATTCAGAACTATATTAGGATGGCCTGAAAATCCACCTCCAACAGAACCACAAAAATCTGATTATGTTACGGATAAACAATCATACCACGAAATTACCACATCATATCGAGAACACCTCAGTGATTTAAAAAAAGTCATCACTGCCGGGTAGTTATTTTAATTTTATTGATCGAGATTCCGCCTTTTGGAGATATAAGGTTGGGCAGACTCCAAAATCAATTACATATATAAATATAGATCATAACAGAATTATTGAATACTTTATAGAAATCAATCAAACACACAGTCAACAACTACAACAAGCTTTCAATGAGTCTAATCGGAGTGAAATCATTAAACGAATTGAAATATTAAATCAACTTATATCTGACATGGAATATATCAACCAGCGAGTAATTCAAGTAAGAATTGATCATAACGATGACAACATTAATCACCTTAAACACAATTTTCTAACTGCATACAATATAACATAAGCTGATCTAATGAATTTCAAGTCTCCTTGGTATAACACAAACGAACTAAAAATCTGTTAATGATTTTATCAATGAAAAATTCAATACAATAGTCACAACATGGAGACAGCAACTCAAGGGTCCAACTATTCTCAAATATAATAATGACCCAGACGGTGGTGGGCGACATATCGCTCCGTTCAAAGTAAATATTCCCTCGGTGATTTCATTGAATTTAGTATGCGATGTTATCGAAGGAAGCTATCAAATAAATGTTGAGCAATCAAATCAAGCCCAGCAGGGATATATTTTATATTCATTTGCACCAACAGCTCCACCCAGATTTTTAATTATTGAGGATCCAACTAATCCAGTCTATATGCGATGTCATAATGATTCGTTAACGAGAATTAATTTCATACACACTGACCAGTCCAATAATCTCATTGATCTTACGAGTTGAAGTCTTACAAATTAGTCTGTTTGTAAGGTCTTACATTTCAAGTGGTAACCCCATAGCAGCACTGGTGGCGCGACAACGACGATGGCGTTTTTTTGTTTCAATTCTGGTTTACCAAATTGACGCTTCTATACAGAATTTTGCAGGAAACCTCGGTTTGCCAAATTGGCGCCTCCAAAAATTGGTCTGTTTTCTCCCAGTGCTGCTCATTAGATAACCATCAGACAATATATAACTATATCAGACAATAGATAACCTTATCAGACAATAGATAACCATATCAGACAACAGATAACCATATTAGACAATATATAACCATATTAGACAAAAGATAACCATATAAGACAATCGAAAACCGTATCAGACAATATATAACCATATCAGATGAAAGATAACCATATTATACAACGAATAACAATAGCAGACAATAGAGAACCATATTAGACAACAGAAAACCATATCAGACAATATATAACCATATCAGACAATATATTAAACATATAATCATATTAGACAATAGAAAACCATATCAGACAATACATAACCATATCAGACAAAATATAACCATATTAGACAATATATAACCATATCAGACAATACATAACCATATCAGACAAAATATAACCATATTAGACAAGATATCAGCATCATTTGTTAAAACAAGACAATTAAAAGCCCTTGTACATTTGTAGAAAAATTAAAAACTTATTGAGCTTAACTAAATTATTAAAATCATTTAATGAATTTCAGCCATTTCAGTTCATTTTGGTTGCCTGATTAATATCATTTAAATCATTTGAAAGGGCTTCTTGTCGCAAACTTTTTTGAACAGTTTCATAGAATTTTGGTGAGTAGGTTATGTTTAGAATGAGTAATCTTGATAACTGCCTGCGTTCATTGCTTGAAGAACATGCCCCAGCCACCAAATGCAGAGTATCAATAAAAAAAGTGTTGTCCTTGGTATAACAGTGTTAGGGACCAGCTTTGCACTGCTAAAAGACATTGCCGAAAAGCAGAGAGGCTTTGGCTTTCCACCAAACTCACTATTCATAAACAAATCTACGAAGCCGCTAAGAAGAACGTCACAAACATAGTCCATTTAGCAAAATCATCCCACTACAGTTCTAAGATCACGAAGAGTTTAAGCTGAAAAGAGCTCTTCGAGATAACTAACAAACTAATGTCAAGGAACAAATGTAAACCACTTCCAACAACCTTCTCTCCACTAGACCTACCAGACAAATTTGCAAATTTCTTCAATGACAAAGTTCAAACCATTAGAGATTCGCTTGACAGCACAATTTAAACTGATTCGTCACCATACGGGTATGATGCAGAATTTCAGCGACAACCGTTAGGAGAATTTGAACCTGTTTCTATAGATTTGGTACGGACAATTGTGATGAAAAGTGCACCAAAGTCTTGTGAACTTGATCCAATTCCGACATCACTGCTGCTTGAGTGCTTAGAACCAATATTGCCTTCACTAACTGATGTTATTAATATCTCTCTCTCATCAGGGGAATTCCCATCATTTTTCAAAACTGCTATTGTAAAGCCACTGCTGAAGAAACCAACACTGGACCATAATGATTTAAAGAACTACCGCCCAGTTTCTAATCTCCCTTTCATATAAAAAATCTTAGAAAAGGTTGTTCTAACTCAACTTGTATCTCATTTGAATTCAAACAGTCTTTTTAGCAATGTACAGTCTGCATATCCCCCTTGCCACAGTACAGAAACTACTCTTCTGAAAGTATTTAATGACATTCTCTCCACTTTGGATAGTGGAAAGATAACTGTCCTCACTCTCCTGGATTTATCTGCAGCATTTGACACAATAGACCATGATATATTACTTCACCGTCTCCAGCATGTATTTTACATTCAGAATATAGCCTTACATTGGTTCAAGTCCTACTTAGTCAACAGGACACAAATTATATCTGCAAATGGAATACACTCCAGCCCAGTTGATGTATGTTATGATGTTCCACAAGGATCTGTTCTTGGTCCTGTTTTCTTCATTCTGTACACTCAGCCGCTCTAAAGTGTCATAGATCGTCACCCAGTGTTGCACCAACTGTACGCTGATGACACCCAAATATACAAGTCTAGCCACCCAACTGAAGTTGATGCTACCATCCATGGAGTAGAGAAGTGCATTTCAGATGTAAAATCATGGATGACATGTAACAAGCTGCAGATGAATGATGATACAACTGAGGCTATTCCGATCACAACACAAAGACTTTCTCATCCACATCCTTTACCTCAGACAATAAATATCAGCAACACCAACATTAAGTTCTCACAGTCAATACGGAATCTAGGTGTTACTGTAGACAGTACTCTCACATTGCACCAACATGTCATGAACATCTGCAGGGCTGCATATCTTGAATTGAGACGCATCAGTTCCATTCGTAAATATCTTTATGTTGATGCCACGAAAACACTTGTGTGTTCATTAGTACTTTCAAGACTGGACTATTGTAACCCAATTCTGTCTGGTTCATCACAATATTTACTCCAGAAACTTCAAAAAAGTTCACAACACAGCTGCACGGATCATCTTTAGAGTACCTCGATCAGAGCACACCTCACCACTGCTCTATACCCTACACTGACTATCAATTCAATACAGAATCAAACACAAAATTTTTCTCTGTGCTATATTTTAATGACCAACTCCAGTCCAACATACCTATCCAGCCTCACCCAGGTGTATACACCAGCTAGATCCTTATGCTCTTCTTCTGATAATCGTATACTCATTATTCCCAAGGTGAAAACAAAGTCATATGGACAACGTTCGTTTGCATACCAGGGCCCGACGACGTGGAACGAATTGCCCATTGAAATTAGACACAAAGACACAGTGGTTCCTTTTAAGAGTGCTCTCAAGACTCACCTGTTTTGACTTCAGGGACAAACTTAGCGACCTAATCATGTTTTCTATCTTATATATTTTCAGCATGTTTTTATGTTTTCCAATTGTTGTTCGGTAGTGTAGTCATATTATTGATGGTGTAAAGCGCTTAGAGCTTTTAAAGATTAGGCGCTATACAAAGTCCTCATTATTAATTAATTATTAATCTAATGATATCAATTTTTGTAAAAATGTTCAACGTGGCTTTATTTGATTGGAGATCAGAATGATGATTTGAAATGTAAATGCCTATGCAAACTTAGTCATACCATTGTCACAAATCATTTTAAAATTAATTTATCGTTGTAATGGTAGCAATATTTCTTAGTCAGTTGATATCATTCTATCAGTTTGGAAGACCTTGTGATGTAATGGCAGCAATATTTCTTAGTCAATCGGTATCATTGTATCAGTTTGGAAGACCTTTGTGAATTCTGCTGATCCAATTTTGAGAAGTTGTTTGAAGTGGCCATATTAGTTGCCTTATTAATATCATTTGTAAAAATTGAAAATGGTTCCTTGCCACATACGCTTCTGTATAGTTTGATATAATACTGGTGAGTGTTTTTGTTTCTTTAAAAACTTTTCGATATGGCTATATTTGAAGGGAGATTCAAATGATGTCTCAAAATTTAAATCGCAATGCATATTTGGTCAAATATTTTTCAGACCCTTTTCACAAATTGTTTAAAGATTTATATATGTAGTAAATGGGTATCATTTGCTTGAATGGATTTCTATTTTTATAATAGCAATGGTGTCCATACTGGACATTACATGAGTACCATCTACGCCATCTTTAATGGTCTTCATGGCAAAGATGCTTTCATCTCAAATTAATCAAATTTTTATTTAAAAAATTTGTAAGTAAGGTTATTACATATTTGTATATTTCTTGCGATGGTGATGGAGTATTTGACTTCATATGATGCAATAAAACATCATATATACTGCTACTGTCTATTGTCATCTAAAGGTTTAAAAGTGTGATTTGAGAGTAATAAAATGAAGTCAAAGAATGATGTTAAACTGAGAAACTGAAATTATATTTAACTAAACATGCTTGTAAAGAACACATAGACCCCAATTAAATCATGCCCATGAAACATGATTTTAGCTATTCATTCCCCAAGAATCTTACTATTCTTTTTTATACTACATTGCTGACTTTTTAAACATGTTACAAATCCTATTGTCTTCAAAGTGATTTTGTTTGCTGGATGCCATTGTTAGAAACTGATAAAACCACCACTTTGATCATACAGGCATTTTACACAGAAAATATGGGCAGATTTAAGTATCTGAAGTACATGTACTATTTTTAAAATTAGATTAGTTCCCTGACCATCTCCAATAAATTTAATATGTGGTACTATTGTTAAAGCCAGTCTGGTTCTATAACCAACTTCACTAGATCTAATACAAGTATGTGGTACTATTGTAAAAAATAATTTGGTTCCCACTTTTGTAAAAGCTAGATTGGTTCCTTGAGCAACTTTACTAAATCTAATGAGGTACAATTGTAAAAGATAGATTGGTTCCCTGACCAACACTACTAAATCTAATGAGGTACAATTGTAAAAGATAGATTGGTTCCCTGACCAACACTACTAAAAATCTAATGAGGTACAATTAGAATCGCATCACATTTATTATTTCCAGTTCAGTATCCACGAATGTAGTTCTAGTCTATTTTTGGAGCACATTGAGTAATAAGGCCTTAGGGTAGGTATAGGACTGACAGGGGAAATAACCCACTTCTGGCTTCCCGCTTTTTTATGCCGCTTATGTTCTAGAACAGTGGTCTGCTGTTAGGGCATATTGTGAGATAAAATTGGATCGTTTGAATGTAAAATCATTGGAACCCAACAGAATACATATCCGGATACTTGTTTATTGAACTAAGCGATCCATGGAAGAACAAAATAATATTTTTTCGAAGTGTTGAAAATTTTTAAAGTTTTATTTTCATACATTTAGAGGAGGTAATGCCAAAAAACATGGTAGATCTTAAGATTCCAACAATTTGGAATATATCCATGTGGTGGTTTCAGCCATATCTGCATTGACCGCTGCGCAGGCCAAATTATCCCTCAAATATTTAGCGCATTGACCCCATTGTCGGTCAACGGAATTAGTGTACAAAACTAGATTTAATAACTTCTAGAAGTTATTTAATATATATATTTATATTGATTTTCATTCAGATAATCAAAAATAGTGTTTATGTCTTCTCTTAAAATGTATGTATCAAATTTGTTTAAATAAACGGTGTCAAGGCAAGATTATATCTGTATGAATTTAGTCCTAGAAAGCTCTATTCAACATAATGAGTACACACATTCTTCAGCAGGCTGACGACACGTGTGATTTGGTATAGCTTTCATTGTTTGTCCTAATTAAAACTGAAGCTATACACATGTTTTCCGGCACAATCCAGAGTTGTAGACTGCTCATTTTCATGAAATTAAGTAGGACCGGGTTTTTCTAAAAATTGACAAAATTGCATTTTGAGAATTGTCACTCCTTTCATGTCACAAAAGTATGCCACGCTGCATCACAGAGACAGTTGAGACTGAATTTATTTCATTCTTGGATGCATCTCAATTGAAAAACAGCTTGATTTACTTACAAAAACTGGTATTGCAATTTTCATGTCCTATACCTACTTACGGATGACCTGGAAGTGAAATCTGTGTTCTGTTGACATGCTGTTCTGTTTACATTGCGGCAACTGAAAAAATGCTGGTGAACCTTTGACAAGAACTTCACTGTGAAGTCATCTTTGGATGTGTTTTAGATTAACATGATTTGTACTGATTGTCACTCAGTTGAAAGGTCATTACTGAGAAATATATGTAGAAAACATATAGTAAAATTAATTGTGATGCATGTCCAATTGTAAAAGATAGATTGGTTCCCTGACCAACTCTACTACATCTAATGAGGTACTATTGTAAAAGTTGGATTGGTTCCTTGACCAACCACATTAAATCTAATATGAAATACATCTTATGATCAAACATGGGAAAGTCAGAGAAATATAATATTAAATTATATGGGTTGGCAAGTGTGATATTATTATTACATGTTTAAATTTTACTGAGATTATTATGGCCAATTACAATAATGTATAGTTTACTCTTGTAATGTATTTAAGGTTTTTTACATTATGGGAATTGGCAATATTAATATCTAATAATCTCAATAATACTATTGTTCTTTCATGTAGAGCTAATTAAGTCATTCTAATAAAAAAAAGACATAACAGCTTAATTAATCTTAAATGTACTCTAAAAATGTAACACTCAAGACAAAATGTCAGAGTAAATTCATTTTTGTAAAATGATTATGTCTGAGGTGAGAGGAATTTGATATCTGTTCAAGTACATGTTCATTTTCAATGAGCATTTGTTACTATTTACTAACACAATAAGCTACTACCAAACTACCTGAGGTATTCCACTGACCTTTGAAGTAAGATAGTGAAAAAGATTACTTCAAACTACATTATCTCAAAATATAGGGTCTCTCTAAACACCCCACGACACCCCAACACTCTCCAAGAACACCTTAAACTTACATAATACTCACTTAAAATTTCAACAACAGCACATAAAGCCAAAAACAAACAAATAAAAACTGCGAATATTTAGAAATATTTTGTGTAACAGTAAAATTAGTAAGGTCGCGAGTTGCCAAGGGAAACAACTCCCGTTTTGATCAAGAGTGTTCCGGTACAGTAACGTGAATATGAATCTACATTTAATAATTAGCAATACCACAAATAAGTTTTTTAAAAAATTAAACAAATTGGCAAATGTATTGTATATAAAAAAAATGTTTATCTCAATAACAATTAAACTATTCCTTCATTCCATTTTTTTTGACAAATATTAACATGGAGCCTAAACAATTCAACAATTCAAATAAATGAGAGAAATATGGAACATCGCCATTTAATGAGGAAATTGTTATATATATATATATATATATATATATATATATATATATATATATATATATAAAATTAAAGATATGTGATGCATAGAGTTCGTTTCCATAGATTATCAGAAACAGGGCCATCTACCAATACTATAAATCATTGATAGTAACAATGTCCGTATGTGTCTTTTCATTTCTTTTATTCCGCTTCTTGGTACGTTATTACGAGATTTGGTGCTAATATATGCAATATTGGGGTGTCTTGGGGTGGTATTGGGGTGGTCTTGGGGTGTTTAGAGAGACCGCAAAATATAAACAGGTAATTAAGATACTGGTTTTATAATGCCCTAAATCCTCAGTGAAAGCAATGATTGAATTTATTTTGTGTATCTCTTATAGTACCATATCTGCTTTCATTTTGTTGCACATATAACTAAGATCCATAATTATTTATATTGTCACTTAACCCTTGCATCACTAAGTAACTTTGCAGACATAAGCCCTGAACACTAAGTAACTTTGGACTTGTAAAGCAGAATAACCAGTAGACTTTGAAAGAACACAACTTTGCCAACTTTAAAGATATGCCTGGATTTGGTAATAAAATAAAGGTTAAAAGTCAACTTGTGTGACTAATTCAATAAAATGTGCATATATATTATAACTTGTAAAATACAGGTGAAAACAGGTAACACAACATGTAAAATGCACAAGCAATTATTTATTTACCACATTACAAGAATAATATTTTCAACCACTTCATCGAAATCAAAGATTTCAAAGTATTAAAAAGCTTTTCTGGAACCATCTAACACTATGGTTGTTCCAACTGTTTCAGAAATCTGAAAAAACTTCCCTTGGGTTCGTCGAGAACAAAAACACGTTGAGTTCACACTTCGTCTGGTTCAAGACCTTTAGAGTCCTCTTCATCGTCATCACTGTCGCCCACAAGCACATTCAAATGCATCTTCAAATGTTTTCTCACATTTTCATCAACTGTGTTAGGTCACAACAGCAAAATATTTTGATAAACCATAATCTGACATACAGATGCAGATGTCAAGGCAAGGATCGGAAAGGCGAGAGCAGCTTTCTTTCAGCTCAAGAACATCTGGAGCTCCAAACAAATTTCCTTGACTACCAAAATCAGACTGTTCAACTCCAACATGAAGTCAGTCCTACTGTATGGAGCAGAGACTTGGAGAACCACCAAGTCCACAGTAAAGAGAGTTCAGACCTTCATCAACAGCTGCCTAAGAAGAATTCTCCAGATCTGCTGGTCAGACACCATCAGCAACAACTTGTGACAGAGAACCTCCCAGCTTCCAACAGAGGATGAGATAAAGAAGAGAAGGTGGGGTTGGATAGGACACACCCTACGTAAGCCGTGAACCAACATTACCAGACAGGCATTGAGGTGGAACCCTCAAGGCAAGAGGACAAGGGAACGACCAAGAAACACCTGGCAACACGACCTTGAGGCAGACATCTCTAACATGGGTTACACCTGGAGTCAGCTTGAGGGAATGTCACAGGACAGAAGCCTCTGCCGATCTTTTGTGGGCGGCTATACCCTGGCAGGGGTGACGGGCAAAACTAACTAACTATAATCTGACACTTCATTTTCGTCTTGCTTCGAACTCCGCCATTTTGAATAGAAATTCACCATTCGGAAAACACGCTTAGAATGTGCCTGCTTGCCTTGAGATTTCTAGTTGAATTCAAGCTTAACGCATGAGATAATCCAAGTATAATATATACATTATAATAAGGAAGTTCTTAGAGGTATCCCAAACTTGATGTAGTATGGTACCATGACTTTATATAAGCACACTGCCCCTAGACCGGTAAATCGCTCTACAGGGTTACAGACTTACTTCTCCATGACCAGAAAACTGGTCTATAGTGATGAAAGGGTTAAAGAAACATATGCTTAATTACAGTTATACCTAAAAGTAATTATCTGCATTTATCATCTCCATAGTCATTTAAAGAATGATATGCTTACATTACAGTCTCAATAAAAGTAATTATCTGCTTGTATCATTTCCATTCCTTTAAAGAATCATATGCTTACATTTGTCTTCATAAACGTTATTATCTGCAATTATCCTCTCCACTGTCACTTAAATACATACTTATAAATCTGGGCAAGTACATACACGCAAAGGGAAACAATTCCAATCTTACCTGAAGTAAAGGATTGTGCCAATGTCATTCTGAAATTTAAGAAATAAATCCAATTCTTCTGTGGGTATTGGAACATCTTCTGCCCGGTTAAAAGCTTCCAATAGGGTCCGAGGTATCACCTGCAGGCAAACATTTATAAGATTAATTCATTTTATACAATCATTTTCTTTATTATTTTCGATATTCATTAGTTCTCTCTCTCTCTCTCTCTCTCTCTCTCTCTCTCTCTCTCTGTGGAATATTTATAATCTGTACAATGTGAATCTGGTCTCCAGTAGTGATCATATTCCATAAATTGTGAACCTGGGCACTAGTAGTGATAATATTCTTTACAATGTGAATCTGGACACCAGTAGTGATATCTTTTATACTGTGAATCTGGACACCAGTAGGGATTATATTCTTTACATTGTGAATCTGGACACCAGTAGTTAAAATAGCCTTTACGATGTAATTATGGAAGCCAGTAGTGATAACATTCTTTACATTGTAAATCTGGACACCAGTAGTGATTATATTCATTACATTGTGAATCTGGACACCTGTGAGGAGAACAGTAGTGATAATATTCTTTACAATGTGAATCTGGACACCATTGATAAGAATATTCTTGAAATTGTGAAACTGGACACTAGCAGTGAGAATATTCTTTACAATGTGAATCAGGACACCAGTTGTCATAATATTCTTTACATTGTAAATCTGGACACCAGTAGTAAAAATAGTCTTTACATTGTGAATATGGACACCAGTAGTGGTAATATTCTTTGCATTGTGAATATGGACACCTGCAGTATTATTTTCTTCAGGCTACAAGCTATAATGTAATACAAATTTATTTAATGGAGTTAAAAGTGAGTTCAGACAATCTACATATGCACGAATACCATCTAATAGTAATTATCCAATGCAAGCTGTGCTTGCTACCAAAAGCTAAAACATTGCTGACAAAAGCTTTCTCCAAAATCAGTAGGAATTAACAAATTATCACAATAACATGAAAATCTAATTAGGTTATTTACATGTAAATACAAATATTTCAAACAAACATTCTTTTTCAACATCCATTACTAATCAAATGTACTGTGATAATTCCATTTTTAGTTTGATACATGTATCAATATGTATCGTATCGTAGGCTGTGTATTGTGTGTCATATCGATACGTGGCACAGGCGTATCGTTTCACCCCTATCCATTAGTGTTTGCGAAATTGCACTAAAAGAGATTTTTGACAAACAATAACATGTCAAGAAATATATACCAAAGTTGAAAACATGTTTTGTAATGATCATTCAAATTTCACCAATCATTTACAAATGGATAGAAATAGCACAATACCAGTATACGTGACTAAGTAAAGTGGCTTTTAGTCAAGGATCTTAGCAAGGCTTTGGTCCTCAAAAGGTATTTATGTCTAACTCTGGATGTTTTAATTTAGTGATCCAAACTGATCTGATTCCCCAAAAGGTATATACTGGGTATAGCTAACTCATGTTGATTTAAGTCAATAATTTTAAAATGGGTTTGGTCCTCAGAAGATATATAAATATAGCTAACTCATGTGGATTCGAGTCATTAATTCTAACAAGAATTTGGTTTAAAAAACATATATTTAGCTAACTCATGTGGAGTTTAGTCATTAATTCTAACAACAAATAGCTAACTTGTGAAGATTTTATAATTAATTCTAGTAACATTTTGGTCCTCAAAATATTTATATAGCTAACTCATATGGAGTTTAGCCAATAACTATAACGAGGTTTTGGTCCCAAAGGGATATATATATATATATATATATATATATATATATATATATATATATATATATATATATATATATAGCTAACTCATGTATATTTTAGTCATTTATACTAGCAAGGTTTTGGTCCTCAAGAGATATACATATAGATAGCTAACTCACGTGGATGATAGATAGATAGATAGATAGATAGATAGATATATAGATAGATAGATAGATAGATAGATAGATAGACATAGCTAACTCATTTGTATTTTAGTCATTAATTTTAACATGGTTTCCCAAAACTTAGATCTATGTAGCTAATTCATGTGGAGTTTAGTCATTAATTCTAACAAGGGTTTGGTCCCCAAAAGATATATATTTAGCTAACTCATGTGGATTTGAGTTATTAATTCTAACAAGGTTTTGGTTCCCAAAAGATAAATAGAGCTAACTCATGTGGAGTTCAGTCAATATTTCTAACAAGGTTTAGGTCCCCTCCCCTCACACCCAGAAAGTATACATGTCTAACTTGACTGACTTTTGGCTCAATAATGCTAAGAAGGTATTGGTCCTCTAAAAGTAAGATGTCTAACTCAAGTAATGTTTACTCTATGATGTTAAGAAGGTTCTGATCCCTAAACAATGTCTAACTCAAGTGACGTTTACTCTAGACTGTTAAGAAGGTTTTGATCCCTAAACATGTCTAACTCGTGTGACTTTTACTCAACTATGTTATGAAGGTTCTGATCCCTAAGTATGCAAAACTGACGTGACTTTTATTCAATGATGCTAACAAGCTTCTGATCATTAAAAACTTGTCTAACTCAAGTGACTTTTACTCAATGATGTTAAGAAGGTTCTGATCCCTTTTTATGTAAAACTCACGTGACTTGTACTCAATGATGTTAATTAGGTTCTGATCCCTAAACATATCTAACTCAAGTGACTTGCTAAGTGATGTAATGAAGGTTCTGGTCCCTAAATATGTCTAACTCAAGTTTCTTCTACTCAACTATGTTCAGAAGGTTTGATACCTAAACATGTCTAACTTAAGTGTCTTTTACTACATGATGTTAACAATGTTTTAGTACCTCAAAAATACAGCAATTCAAAAATGTTTAATAAATTCATAATTGCTTTTATGACCAGACACCATAAGCATGTGTTCTTAATAAGAATCCAAACAGTGCTAAAAGGATTTTTGTCCGAAGTCATAATCCAAATGCTCTTGCGCAGTAACAAAAGTTTAACTTAATTTTTGTGTCGCCATAAGACCAGAAGATTCAGAGATTTTCTGATCCTGTTGTATCTTTACTAGTCCTTTGGCAACATATGGATAACCTTTGCACTATTGAAACTAAACATTAACTGCTGGATGATGAAACAATTATTGATATTCTTATATCATACAGTTTTAAGTTAGCAGTATCACTGGCCATAGTGGATGCAACATCAACTCCCTTTACATTTTAGAAAAATCAGAGATCATTAGAAGACAATTGGTAAAATCTCCATGCCATTTCATTCAGGACCAACCCATGACAACAAAACATCTCCTTCAGGAGGAATTGCTATAGTAATAGTTTCAAGATGGCTGCCATGATGGCACTATCAAACTGGCATTCTGCTTGGGAGCAAGAATAATAAGAGTTTCAAGATGACTGTTATGATAGCAATAGCTTTTATTTAGGACCAACTCAACTTCATAAGAAGCCTTCTGAAGATAAAGTGTCTAGAAGCACTGACAATTGAGATGGACAGCATAGTCTGGTTATGGTCAAGTTGAAAGCAAGATTGGCAGTAAGTCCATTTAGGACCAAACAGATATTGGGATGAAAGTGCATGTAAAGTTTCACTGTAATCCTATAAGCAGTCTAGACAGAATTGAAATAATGTGCACTAATGGACAACAGGCCATCCCATAAGCTCTTCTAGTCTGTCACCAGTAGAACTATACACTGAAATCTAAGGAGGTCATCTTCTAATGACCATGATATATACGCAAGTTTAATATATGTTCTGCTATATTGTTAACAGGTAGAAGGCAGCTAAGTAATATGTCCCCTTCAACTATATATCTCTCTAGGTATACACTATTAAAGTTGATTTGTCTTTTACATTGCATTTGTAAACAAGTACCTTGATTCCAGCAGCCTTGAGCCTCATCAACTCTCTTTCCAGAAGGATCCAACGAGCAGGTACCTCCTCTCCCCAGTATGGTTGCTGAGACGCTACCTCTACAATTTTCTGCTTCAGAGCCACTAATTTGCTATCTACAACTGTGTTGTCAATGGCAAAGTCCTCATCAACCAAGTGAAACATGGTAGGTTTATCCTTGAGATAAGAACGGATCTCTCTGAAGTATTTCTCACATACCTCATGGCGATACCTCTATAACATAAAGAAGATCAGCACAAAGTGAGTGTAGGAAAAACGCACCTGCAGTTGAGTTGGAAAAGAAATCACTGAAAGATTATTCGTTTTTCAAATGTTACTATGATGGTGATGGCACAAAATGTTTATATGCCTAAAAGGAATTCATGACTAGATGTTCTCTTTCCACTTTAATAAAATTGTATTGAGCAGGTTTAGTGAAGAAATCACTAAAAGCTTTTCCTACATTTAGTAACAGTGACCCTATCAGAGGGAAGATCAGGATTATTTTCCATATATTTGGTCCTCAGTTATTCTTTTGAAACAACACATTAACCCCCGAGCCAAACAGCTAGGTAGTCCCCGACAGCATACTTACAGAGATCGCCTAGAGCAGTGGTAGCCTTACCAGTGCCTGTATCCCTGAGACTTGCTGACAATACTTAGAATGCAGATTATTTTCAAAGAGCTACGAGTAAAAAAGGGTCTCTCTAAACACCCCAAGACTCTCCAAGAACACCCTAAACTTTACATAATACCTACTTTAAATGTCAACAACAGCACAATAAAACCCAAAACAAACAAAAACTGTGATATGTATCAATATTTTGTTTGACAAGAAAAGTAGCGATGTCAGGAGTTGCAAAGGGAAATAACTCCTGTTTTGACAAGGAGTGTTCCGGTACAGTAACGTGAATATTTATCAACATTTATAAATAATTAGCAATACCACAAATAAGTCGTGAAATAAGTTACAAAATAGCAAATGTATTCTATATAAAATTATTTATTTATCTTAATAACAAGTTAAAAATTCCTCTATTCATGTATTCTGACAATTATTAACTTAGAGCATAAACAATAATATTCTTCATTTGTTAGTAATTATTTAGTGTTTCTTGGTCCTCTCGTTGATGGGCCTTCTTCGCTGACCAGGTTTTCGTGCAGTTCATCTGGCCTTATTAATTAGGGTATATTTCCCATCTTGCGATTTAATATACTTTGATTTTTGCGTACATTTAATGTCATTGAGGAACTTTGCAAAAAGCTCAGTCTTTTGAATTGCAGATTTGCACCTCCAGATGCTGTCGTTTATCTTGTAAATGTTTTCATCTTTTGTTAATTGATAATTTCCACTGCCATGAAGAGTGCTTCTATAGTCCATGAAATGTAGCTGTGTCACGCTGAAAAGCTTATTTATTAAATCTTGCGTGTGTTTTGGTTTCCAGTCAACAGAGAGTTTTAGAATATTATTGATGGACTCTGAATTGTTATTAGTCCAGTTCACGCTTTCAATATTTTTGCGGCTAGGTTCGAAAACTTCCTAAGTCTCGGTTTTAAGTTGCTGATAAAGTATGGCGCAAATGTCAGATGCTGTTCGTTGATGATAGTTTCCAGATATTCTGAGCGGCTTTCAAAATCTATTGTAGTATTTGCATTTGTGATGCCACCGGTACCAAATATTTTAGCCATTATTATATCACGTTCTCCCTTTACAATCCCTATTTTATTTTGAAGATAGTGCCTCACATTATCCTTAAGATGCTTAGTGCAAAGATAGCATGTAGCTGAGGGAAATACATGCTCTATTGCTTTTGTTATGGCCTTCTTGTCATCACTTCCAAATTCCATTTTTTCCGACACTCGTACTTCCACAAATTCAATATCTCTGTCCAGTTCAGTAGCAATACGTTCCAGAAAACTCTGTAAGTTCTGTAAGAAGCGTCTTTATGCAGAAGGACAGGGCCAATACAAATTGGATGTTCGTTTATACTGTTTCGGACAACTCTTTGATTTTTGTATACCAACGTGGTTACGTAAAAATTAGACTACAAACTAATTAAAGACATCCAACTTAGCATAAATATGATAGACAACCAAACGAATACATAATGTAACCAAACTTGAGTTCACAGCAGAATTTGCTACCAGTCAAAACAACAGTATGCCACGACATAGAAATAACTTTACTACTAATTAACACACTTAACAATCAAAATAACCAACAATTTAAAATACAAGTTTAATAAAATATTTAAAAATACACTTTAGCAACCTAACATAAGTATTTTAATTTAGAATAACAAGGGTGTTGCCCAGAACTAGCTAACTAACATGCTTGAGAGAGTTGATGGGTATCAGAAAAGGCTACACGAAAACAGTTAGCAACAAAGGCTCTTCGTAAGAGCGCACTTCAAGGGTTGATGTATACATTTTGATTCAGCCTTTTTGGAATTTTGTGGGTGATTTTTGCATCGTAGTTTTGAAATAACACATACATATAAGGTATTCAAATTAGAATTTCTTTAGGTTATGCAGTAAATAATAGAGAGGAGACCAAAACACTTTCTTATGGTTAAGTGGGTGGTATGTCTGGTGCTCCCTCCCCCCCCCCAACCAAAAAAAAATGAGTTGTCTATGCATGCAATACTATCATTACAATTGACCTAAATGCAAAACAAAATAAGCAAAAGATTGAACAAGCACATTAAAGAAAACAATACATAAACATTGATATACCCATTCTTGTTAAGTTATACGTAAATTGGTGCTTCCTACACACATTACTGAGAAAATATAGAACTTAAATTCATAATTGCATGCATATACAGATATATTTTAAAACAGGACTAAATACAAATGTATTAAAGTTACCTGTGCCAAGCGATTTAATCCTTCGTTGTAGTTGTAAGTTTTTGTACTGATCTCTAAGGCAAAACATTTGTTGCACACATATGGAACGTCAAAATGTTCAGTAAAAAATACAAATTCCTCCAGAGACAACTGTTCACAGTTTGAATGAATCCATTGACGGCAAGAGTCACAATAAATGCAGTTAGATGTACAGTTTAAACGACAGGAACCGCACGGGAAAAACGCAGATCTTCCGGTAGCAACTATTTTGTGCTTTTTTGGAAACATTTTGAAACTTGTTTAATACAAAAAATTTGCAATACCTAAACAATGTGGATGTAAACTTGCACAAATAGCTCATAATATATATACCCAAAAGTCGGCCAATTATGCTCGTCAGGTAATTATTGAAGCACTAATGAAAGTACTGCATGGTCGGCAAATGTCCTTTAGTGTTGCTTACTGTATCTGTACTATCAAAAGCTCAAGCCTAATTACTACTCAAAACACCTAGATGTATAGAAATTTTAATCATAAGTATTTATTAGGGGCTGCATGCATCTGTTTATTCCAGAACTTAGTTCAATACCCGTAACTCTTTAAGTGCATTTATGCCAGTATTCGTATACAATTAGTATAATCTAACATATGCTGTTGTTATAAGTTGTCGCCGAGTTCTAATATATATATATGGCAAATTCTAAGAAAATAGGCGACAACATAATCCAGTTGTTCTTTTATGTAAGAGTTCTTTGACTAAGTCAAATATTTGAGTAAGTTTTAGGTTCATTAAATAAACGTCGATAAATACATTTGATGTTAAGTGGGCTTTATTGTTGTAGTTCTCTAAATTTATTTTCTTGAACACATTAATTAAATATTTTAATACACATCGGAAGAGGCTAATTTTAAATAGAATCGCTGTCAACCAAACCACCGGCACCCCGAAGGGCTAAAAGTCCCAATAAAGCGAGTGTGTGTGCGTGTGTGTGTGTGCGTGCGTGCATATATATATATATTTGGTGGAAACATTTTAGCCATGACTTAATAGTCTTATTTATTGCACAGTAATTTTGGTCTTTAGCACGTAAACCTTGGTTAATGGAACGAATACACATATTTTTCTAATTTCAGCTAGAGCGTAATCAAATTTCGGCTAAACGATTCACCCAAAACTACCCAAAACCTGCCCAAATCCACAAAAAACATGATGTAAATCAAATGAAATATACTCAAAACCACAAGAAAACATTGGAAATATTACTATCTTGTTGAAACCGACGACTAATTATGCCGCATTTATTATTTACATCGTATGGAAATTACAAAAGGGAGACAAATGTTATTGGATTCATCAATATAGCAAGTCAAAGGCGGACCCAGTTAGTATGTTACAAGTACAAACGGCCTCACTGTGAATCAATGAGAATGACAACAATAATATATGCACGATATTGTACAAGTTTACATGTATTTGTTATTGTCTTTGATAAGATTTGCATCGCATACTATATGGTTCTGGCAATTATAAATAATTTGGTCCTTCTTGTTCATATATTATTGATGAAACGATTTGGCGCACAAAAACATCAGCAGAAAAGACAAGAATATTTACACAGCTTTTACATAAGCAACTAACTTACAATACTTATAATTATATACATTCATCCAATGGAAAATTCAAATGCATCCGGCTGAAATAGATACGGGACGAAAACCTGGGCAAAGAAAGCACACAAAGTCGGAACGAACATCGCAAAAGAAATGGCGATAAAATCTGGCCTAATGTCGAGACATAGCTACGCATTTCCATTGTTACACTTTTTTAAAACTAATTTCATGTAAAAGTCTTTGCAATGTTTATAATTTTTGTTGAATTTGTTGCATACATTACATGTATTATTTTGATTTTATTAATGCTTTGCTTTAAAACATGCAAAATACAATCAAGCTGAACTTCATTAGTTTACTGTTGATACACTTTATTTCATGTTTTCAAACTGTGTTTGATTAGACATGGAAAAATAATCTTAGTACATATTTATACATTTTTAATCGCCAGTGAGACATTCCATGTATAATAGAAATCTAAAATATATTATAAAGAAATAATGTGGTACTTTCAGTTGTTCGTTGTATTGTAATATTGTATTAATCACATTTGACAGTTATGGCACTAATAGGCAATTATTTACTTCAAATGATTCAAAATAGGAGATTTAAAAAATGCAATGAAATACATTTTTTTCCATTCCATTACATGCTACTTTGTTTATTGTATTTGATTTTGTCCAGAATATATATAGTTCAGTTCTGACTGGTGATGAATATAGATAGTAACATTTGTCTCCCTTGTTTCTATGTTTACTTGCAATAAAGAAAAAAATAAGGCAGTCGATCGTGTCGCCTGTTTCAATAAATTAATACTGTATCCAATGTTTTCTTGTGATTATGAGTATGATTAGCATCATGTTTTTTTGTGGATGTGGGCAGGTTTGGGGTGGTTTGGGGTGAATCGTGCAGCCCAGCAAATTTAGTAAATATAATGCGAAGAAAATAAGTTTTCCTTGAGAATTCAGTAATCAAACTATATTCGCTATTATTTGATAGGGTTGATAATGAAAAAGTTAACTTCATATTATCTTTATTGAAACACTGAAATGTTATTTTGGTAAAAATAAATGTCAGTGCAATAGCTCATATCTTTATGATTTAAGCTAGAACCTTTGATGTACTATTTCAAGAAGATAAAAAACATATAAAAGTTTATAACAAACTAAATGAGCAAAGTATCGTGTATTGCCATTAAATGAGAAAATTATGTTTATTATATTTTCCCAAAGAGATTTGTTGCAAAAGAGTTAGTTTCCGTAGATTATCGGAAATAGGGCCATCAACCAATACTATCAATCATTAATACTAACAATGTCCGTATGTGTTTTCTTTATTTTCCCCTGCTTCTTGGTACGTTTTTTTTTTTGCAAGATTTGGTGCGAATATAATAAAAAAAATTGGTGTCTTGTTGTGTTTAGAGAGACCAAATAATAAATGTTATTTTTTTTAGATTTACGTTTTTTTAATTAAGCTAAAATTTGGCACAGCAGTTCTTGATAAAATTACGTACAAAATGGAACAAAAATTTCGAACTACATGCAAAACTAAAACTGACAAATAAAGATAAAATGAATTTCGTACCAATTTGTTTCTCTTGCCATGAATAATCCATAAAACTCCAAGATGTATTCACACTGAATAATTAACACTATCAACACGTGAAATTCACTCCATTTGATGTATCATGTACATACAAATTCCACTTGTCATCTCTATTGCAAACTAAACCTCGTGTAAATACTTCTTCAGTCTGTCAAGTAAAAGTCTACTTCCACTGGCTGATTCTCGTAATTTTCTTCATTTTCTAATCTAAATATTTTCACTAATTTTGCCGCTATCGAAGTCAACTTTTTTTTCCCCTTTCTTCAGCAATGTACACTCCATCTATATAAGATAACATTTGATTGGTTAAACTGCCGGCATAACTAGGAAATGGCTTCAAATCAACCAATGGTTTGCACCGATTGAAGTCGTTGCTCGGGATACAGGCATAGTAAAATAGTGACACTCAAACTCGGCGCTCGGGATACAATCTATGCAAACTCAGCTCTGTTATCGAGGCACTCGGGAGATGAGGGAGGTAAAGTGCGACGAGTTATTGAGGCGGCAGGGGTTAATGTGATAATGGAAAGCAATGAATCAGCATGCCCTTTTCATCTAATGTGTCCTTCCACCAATGACATGAATTCAGTGTAAGTTTCAGCTCAAAAAGATTAACCTACAAATGTCAGTAATGAGGGCATAATCAATCCATTGCTTCCCATAAACAATTGTCATTCACTGAAACTTGACCTGCAAGAAAACACCAGCCATAAGCCAAGTGAGACTCTTCCATTTATTTAGATTATTTATTTAGATGTGACATCATATTAGAAACCAAAACTGCTTGTTCATGTGTGTCATGCTTCAATCATTACTGGGGTAATATTATCATTTACAATGCACAATTGTCTGAAGAATAAGTGAACCAGGACCACGAGAACTGCTGCCATATTGCCTCGATCCTGAAAGTAATTTAATGCCCAGACTGAATGTGATTTTTTGAGCAGATTAAAGATACTGTCGAGATATTCTACAATACACCATTTTTAGTGAAGACACCCTGTTCACGAGCCTTTCTAGCTGGATGTCTTTGACAGGGAGATGATCATGAAGTGATACGATACTCTGCTACTGATATGTACCTGTTCGTAATGGAATTACACTTGTACAGTAAAAACTGCTCCGAGCAAACGAGTGACCACTGGTCATTTCTGAACATAATCATAATGCGGAGATTGATTTTATGATATAAAGCTAACGAACATGATTTCTTGGCAAAATATGCATTTCGACACTGGCATGAACGACTTTATCGCAAAAACGTGGATAAATGTCACCAACCCTTATTTAATCCATGAAAGCAACCACTCATACCATTCTGAAGTTTTAAACAATACCCTGGCTACTGATGTCTGAATTATTTTTTCTATGCTTATAGTGTTATATAGTCTCTGTCTTAAACTAGACTAAATTATATATAGATTATTTCCTATTCTGGTTCCCTGCTTTGTTTGCTGATTGTATGTTTATTCTCTTACATCCATATAAGGATGAGCAATGCAGGGAGCTTAAAAGAAGGAAACCAGATTAATTATTCCAGCACTTAGACTAACGTAGGACCCATCATTCCTAGTAATGACAGTATCACCAGAACAGACAGACACCACAGAAGTATATGTAATCAGTTGCTACAATGACAACTTGCTTAGTAATGACTGTTCTGATAAACAAATCATAAACAGAAAAGGACCGTTCCTTAAAATTGTTCTAAAACTAGACCTTGGAAACTGGTCTTTTTCTATAAATCTACTATAAGACCACCTGTCTTGAAAGACCACATTTTGTCGGTAGAAGGTGCTGTCTCTCATAACAGGTTTACTGTATTAGGAGCTTTGTTAAGTGCTGGAGGCATGCACATACATACCGGTAACATAATTATAGTCAAATTTAATGTAAAGTCAATTAGGTTCCCCATACAAGTACCTAAATATGTCAGCCCTTTGTAAAGACAGAACTCTGTCAGCACATGAAGAGAACATGTTGGTATTACTGATGGAGAATACTTCACATAGAATTTAAAAACTCTCAACTTGTGACATAGATTTTGGCTTTTGCTAGGCATCTGATGACGAGAGCATGCTTCTTGGCACAAGTAGAAGTAGAAAACGAGGGACCATGGTTTTGCCTCCAATCCTTATACCTAATGGGAGATCACTCTGCCTGACCACTATCTAGGTCAGCAGGCATCTTTTAGCACCCATTAGCCAAAAGTAGTATCAGGAGAGAGATGAATAAAATTGTAGTAGGTGTAGTAGTTTTCCCATGAATGAGAATCATAATTAAGGACACATGCTGCTCGAGTCTGATTCATTTCAATGTTTAATGAGAATCATAATTAAGGACACATGCTGCTCGAGTCTGATTCATTTCAATGTTTAATGAGAATCATAATTAAGGACACATGCTGCTGGAGTCTGATTCATTTCAATGTTTAATGAGAATCATAATTAAAGACACATGCTGCTAGAGTCTGATTCATTTCAATGTTTACTGAGATCATAATTAAAGACACATGCTGCTAGAGTCTGATTCATTTCAATGTTAAATAAGAATTATAATTAAGGACACATGCTGCTAGAGTCTGATTCATTTCAATGTTTAATGAGAATCATAATTAAGGACACATGCTGCTGGAGTCTGATTCATTTCAATGTTTAATGAGATCATAATTAAAGACACATGCTGCTCGAGTCTGATTCATTTCAATGTTTAATGAGATCATAATTAAGGACACATGCTGCTAGAGTCTGATTCATTTCAATGTTTAATGAGATCATAATTAAGGACACATGCTGCTAGAGTCTGATTCATTTCAATGTTTAATGAGATCATAATTAAGGACACATGCTGCTGGAGTCTGATTCATTTCAATGTTTAATGAGAATCATAATTAAAGACACATGCTGCTGGAGTCTGATTCATTTCAAAGTTTAATGAGATCATAATTAAGGACACATGCTGCTGGAGTCTGATTCATTTCAAAGTTTAATGAGAATCATAATTAAAGACACATGCTGCTGGAGTCTGATTTATTTCAATGTTTAATGAGAATGATAATTAAGGACACATGCTGCTAGAGTCTGATTCATTTCAATGTTTAATGAGATCATAATTAAGGACACATGCTGCTAGAGTCTGATTCATTTCAATGTTTAATGAGAATGATAATTAAGGACACATGCTGCTAGAGTCTGATTCATTTCAATGTTTAATGAGAATTATAATTAAGGACACATGCTGCTGGAGTCTGATTCATTTCAATGTTTAATGAGAATGATAATTAAGGACACATGCTGCTAGAGTCTGATTTATTTCAATGTTTAATGAGAATCATAATTAAAGACACATGCTGCTAGAGTCTGATTCATTTCAATGTTTAATGTCTTTCTCCAGTTGGTATTTAGTATATAATTTATGCAGGGATTTAAAAGTGTCATAGAAATCAACTTTCCATAGGCAGATTGATTGTAAATCTAAACTTGCCCTCAGCAGATTTGATCTTGCCACATCAAAATATGTTAACATAAGATCAAAAATAAAGTTAGAATATTAGGTAAATTTAAAAAAAAAGAATGTTTAAAAGGAAATCACAAAATACAAAAAAATAGAAACTGGGACAAGAGGGAAAGGACAGGTTAGAATATAAATATAGATATAAAGGGGAAATATAATATATATATATATATATATATATATATATATATATATATATATATATAGATATATTATATATATATATATATATATATATATATATATATATATAGAGAGAGAGAGAGAGAGAGAGAGAGAGAGAGAGAGATTAATAATAAAAACATTGGTTTGTTAAAATTATTTAGGAGGGTGAAATGTAAAACAAATCCTTGAACTAAAATATCTCACTATTTTTAACAAAATGATTTATTTGATTTCACTGTGGAAACTTTGTCAAATTTCCTCATCTCTGTGTAGATATGCTCATCTCTTTAGCCACATCATCACTTTTCAAAGTTAAAGATTATGCAAATTATTTATTTATACTCACAGCTGCATGAATGATTTCTAAACACTTATGTTATCCATTTGCTTAAAAATTATCAACTAGCCAACTTCAAACAAGCCACATGCTTAAATTATTGCAAAGTGACTTTTTCCAATGATTGACAGCACTTATTTGTATTAATTTCGTCATTTTTCAATCTTATGTAATTATCATGTAACAGTCAGATATCTAATGAACAATTCTTGAGGATGTTAGCATTTTGGTAGATCTGACTCGTACATTTAAATGAATCTAACTGGCTAATCATTATGAATATATTTCCAGAACAATGCAGTTATTACAAATACTAAACAAAAGATGCTGATATATTTAATGAGGAAAAAAAAACCAAAGAATAAGAACATTGTATATAAAGAGCCGCGAAAGAATATCAGTCCTTACCTATACCTATGACAGTGACAATCATAGATTTCATAATCATCAACTGATTCATCACTTAGAAGTGTGTGGTGTTGATCCTTCTTATTAGAGGGATAAAGCACTTCCCTTGTGGGAGGGAGCAATACATTTATCTGGTCAGGAAATTTGATGTGCACCACCTCCCTTGTGGGAATTAGCAATACATTTATCTGGACAGGAGATTTGATGTGCACCACCTCCCTTGTGGGAGTGAGCAATGCATTCCATTTACATGAGATTTGTTGTGCATCAAATTCCTCAAAAGAGGAAGCAACATAGTGCATTTGCATATCCCAACTCCATAATAAAAGGAACCAAAATGTCTATCATGAATATAAGGTGTGTGGTGCTCCATCTCCTTAATAGAAGAAAGCAACTACTGTCATTAATGTGTACAGTACGACATCTCCCAAATACAAAGGGGCAACATATCATGGATAACAGATGTGTGGTGCACCATTTCTCTAATGGGAGGAAGCAACATATTAATATGGATATGATGTGTAAAGTGTATAAACTAACTAACTAGAGAGAAACAAATAGTGTCATGAATGTGTGTGGTGAACAAACTCACTAACTTGTGAGAGCAGCATGCCATCATGAATGTGTGTGTGTTGCACAACCTTCCTAACAAGAGAGACACAAATGGTGACATGAATGAGTGTGTGGTGCACAACCTTCCTAACAAGAGAGACACAAATGGTGACATGAATGAGTGTGTGGTGCACAATATTCCTGGAAAAAAAGGAGCAACATGTTCTTGTGGATATAAGGTGTGTGATCCCTACCTCCCTAATGGAAGGGAACAACATGCCATCATGGATATGAGGTGTGTGATCCCTACCTCCCTAATGGAAGGGAACAACATGCCATCATGGATATGAGGTGTGTGATCCCTACCTCCCTAATGGAAGGGAACAACATGCCATCATGGATATGAGGTGTGTGGTCACTACCTCCCTAATGAAAGGGAACAACATGCCATCATGGATATCAGATGTGTGGTCACTACCTCCCTAATGGAAGGACACAACATGCCATCATGCAAATGAGGTGTGTGGTCACTACCTCCCTAATGAAAGGGAACAACATGCCATCATGGATATGAGGTGTGTGATCCCTACCTCCCTAATGGAAGGGAACAACATGCCATCATGGATATGAGGTGTGTGGTCACTACCTCCCTAATGAAAGGGAACAACGTGCCATCATGGATATCAGATGTGTGGTCACTACCTCCCTAATGGAAGGACACAACATGCCATCATGGAAATGAGGTGTGTGGTCACTACCTCCCTAATGAAAGGGAACAACATGCCATCATGAATATCAGATGTCTGGTCACTACCTCCCTAATGGAAGGACACAACATGCCATCATGGAAATGAGGTGTGTGGTCACTACCTTCCAAATGGAAGGGAACAACATGCCATCATGGATATCAGATGTGTGATCACTATCTTCCTAATGGAAGGGAACAGCATGCCATCATTTATATCACATGTGTTGTGCACCATTGCCCAAATGGGTGGAGGCAAATGCCTTCATGGATATTGGATATGAGATGTGAATTGCACCAACTCTTTAACTAGTAGAATTAACATGCTGTTACGAAAATAGGGAGGAAACAACATGCTAATCTGTACACAAGATGAGCAATGCATCAACTGCCTCTTCAGGAGGAAGCAATATCAAGAGTGACTGACAACCCAATTTCAGTGGGAGGTGTTAGACTCCTTAAACATTATAGTATCTCCTTGTGGAGGGCCTCCAGCGACATCAAATAAATCGGTATCAGACTTCTCAGACCCTGCAAGGGGTCTGCAAGAGAAATCTAAAACTTTCAGATGATTAGAGGGATTAGGTGAGCTGAATCAGCTAATTTCAGAAGGCCATAATTTGTAGTATATACCTGGAAACATCTGACACATTCTGAGTGAGTGTACTGTGAGTACTTGTTATGGCATCACTGCCATTTATTGTCCTGAGGTTATTCAGAAATAATGACAATATAATTAAATGTCATGCAAACACTCACCTACGGTATATACTAAGTAGATATATATTATGTACAAAGTAAACAAATTATGACTCATTTTACCGTCTTTTTCTGTTTCTCACTGTAACCTTTCATTGAATAAAAATACAAACACATTCTAAAGAAATGACTAAATATTGTATTTACATTTATACCAACTCTATCAAAATTATAACTTTATAGACATGTTAAAATAGATAGATAGATAGATAGATAGATAGATAGATAGATAGATAGATAGATAGATAGATAGATAGATAGATGGATGGATGGATGGATGGATGGATGGATGGATGGATGGGTGGGTGGGTGGGTGGATGGATGCATGGATGGATGGAGAGAGAGAGAGAGAGAGAGAGAGAGAGAGAGAGAGAGATATAGGGAGGTAGGTAGGTCGGTCAGTGGATGTATAGATGGACAGACACACAGACACACAGATAGATAGATAGATAGATAGATAGATAGATAGATAGATAGATAGATAGATAGATAGATAGATAGATAGATAGATAGATAGATACACACCTCCGAAATCTTATCCAAATGAGTACCAACCAGGATCACAGCAGGGATTCCAGGATGAGAGGATGGTGTACAGGAATGTATTAAATTCATCCATGTGTCAATTGTCTCTAAAGATGAAACAATAAACATTATTTAAATAAGTTTTTCTATATTTAATAATAATAATAATACTAATAATAACAATAACATACATGCCAGATGAAGTACACCAACTTAAACATCCCAATTAATCTAAGTAAAATATATCAAAGAAACATCTTAAAGTACATCAGTGCACTAAATGAGAATGTTAAAGGTAAATTTAATAATGTTTGTGATGAACAACATTTTTTAGAAGTCAGATATGTACTCCAGATATTAAATATAAAACATGAGTATATCCTTTCTTGGAATAGTGTTAATTGTTGCTGTTATTGCTGTAAGGTTTAACACCATTATTCAGTACAAGATAGGCAATACATGGCAGCCATTATAACTGTTGGAGGAAGAACCCTAGAAGAACCACCAATCCAAGAATAGATACTGGCAAGCTTTTTCATGCATTCACACTAGGGAATAAGTGTGTGTGTGTGTGTGTGTATGTGTGTGTGTGTGTGACTGGATTTAACAATGTAGCTTTAAAAATTGTCCAGTCATATTACTATGATGTCTCAGTCTTTAGTGTGGTAGTTTAAAGTGATATCTAGTACAGGGGAACCATGCCACATACATGTAGCATAATGTTCTGCTCTGTCACATTATCCTTACACTAGGTCAACTAGTCCTAGTACTAACTTATGCTCGTATTATTTATATAAGTCTTTGGTACGATTCAGCTAGGGTTCAAACCCATACCCTCCTGCATCTGAGGCAGAAGTTCTAGCCACTTAGGTCATGAGAGCCATGACATGTTAAAGTATGATTAATTTTGGAATAGTGTGATTCAAGAAGCATTATGCATTCAACTCTGCTAGCTACAAAAGTAATTTTCACAATTCCACGTTGACAGAGTTTCACTTTTTCAAACACAGCATTAAGAGGGCATTTAGTACACATACTGCTAACATATGTACATTAGTCACAGGGAAGTATGCAATATCTGTCGAGAAAGGAGCCCCATTTGTATGTAGCATGTTTGACAATGTCGCATATTCGACAATGTAGCATTTTTGACAATGTAGGATATTGAACATGCTGGACTGATCCTTGCGATTAGTTATCTTTATTATAAATTTGCTATCAAACTCTTGTTAAAAGTTAAAACAATAATTATTAACTGACCCATGCTATTCAGGATGACTCTTGCCATGACATAAGGTCACTGAATAACAGAAGTGTTTATTGCAGCTCTATTACCTTTAAAGCTTTTAAATCAAACCTGACTTCTGACTCATCTGTATCTCAATTCTTGAAGGCTTTTAAACCCTGCCTAACTTTTCATTTGTCTTATTTGAATTAAGGCTTCTATATCTTACCTGACTTTTGACTTGTCTGTATCTTAAATTTATTGAGGCTTCTGTATCGTACCTGACTTTTTGATGTGTCTGTATGTGAATTAAGTTTTTAAATCTTACCTGACTTTTGAATCATCCCATAATGAATACATTGAGGCTTCGAAATCTTACCAGACTTTTGACTGATCTGTTTCCTGCTTTTGTTTCACCTGGTGCCAGAATAAAATGTCTCATGTGACAATATTTCTTTTTATTTATATCTCTTGCATGGACTAATTTTTTACTTTTTTGGTGACTTGTGGGTACATAATTATCTGTCTGCTGTCTCAGTATCAATAGTCCCAGCCAAAAATACGTTACTTACCCTGAACTTGACACAGTTTTAACCCTGCTGTATCAAAGAAACACTCATCTTCTATTAATGCTGTGATTTGCTGGCTGAGATCTATAACCAAGACATATACTGCACGATAGCTCAGGAAAATCTGGTGGGTAGTGTAAAAAACATATTGTCCAGCAAAATCCCACAATCCCAATTTTGCATATTCCTCCATGCTCTTCTCTAGTTTGTCTGAATTTGCATTGACTAATTGGAGGATTTCCATCATTGCATCTTTCTTCTCATTTTCTCTAGCTATATCACTGCTTGCTTCAGGGCTCAAAATGGCAATGTGAGATTCAACAGGCTGAGATAATGTAGGCATGACGTCTTCATCAATATCTTTCTTGGCCCTAGCTGATACATCATGATGGGCATGTCCACTATCTTGTTTTGCAGTGATGACATGGGTTTCCATCTCCTTTGGCACCTGCTCTTTGTCATTTGACTTCTGTTGAACTTGCTCATTTAAAAGCTTTACAAGCCACTGCAATCTCAAGTATTGCTCTGCGTCTAAAATGAAGAACATATTAATATGTAGCATTGCAGTCCTGTATGATACACTAATGTGGGTTGTCTAATAGAAAGGCAGATAGATTTACCTCTACAATGATACCAAATAATCTGGACATTTTAGTTGCACTACAAAACACAGAGGAAAAAACAAATTTTATTCACACTTTTTATTTCCATCCAAAATTTATTTGCTTTAAAAATTTGTATTAACAGATGCATTGCTAGGTGCTTAGAAGTTAGTATTTAAGACTAGGTAGTTGTCCTCATGTCTAGATAATGTTACTATTTTGGACATGGTGCTACGTGTTTGTGGCATCATGTCCTAGTGCTCGACATCACAATAAACTGCACATACACACACACACATACACACACAGCATATGCAAAAGATGGCCAGGATAGAAATAAACTGAATTAACCTTGGTACATGTATGGTACCTTAGCTTGAGACAGTAAATTTGAGCTGTTGTCAAGCTGAATTCACAAACGTTTTATATTCAACTATCAGAAATAAAATTGTTTTCAAGTATATTTTACAGTCATATACAAGCTACCAATCAGTAATAAAAATAAGACTCTGCTGTGGTCTTCAAAATAAACTCAGATCAGTTATTAGTCATAAGAGACATTAAAGTTAACCCTGATCCAGTAATCTTGAAAGGAAAATAAATTTGGGAGTGAACAACATAAGCATAATTAATGATGTTGCTGAAGAGTGAAAATAAAAGAATCTCAATATAATAATAATAATAATAATACCTGTACTGTAATAATAAAGTCAACAACAATATTGCTAATTGGTGCATGTTACTTGCTCCAAAGCCAATTTAGAATGGAGAACTTGTGTTGTCACATGTGTACAAAGCCAGATTTTGCCTGTCCTATGCGTGGCTTTTAAATTAGTGACAGTCCTTATCGTTTTCAGGTTTAACACCATTTCTAAGTGCAAGATAGTCAATATCTGGTGGCTGAGACTCAAACCCTCATAGAGTTGGCATGGCAGTGATCAGTAAAGGTTAGCAATTTAGACTATTTGGCAACCCGGCGGCCATATACGTTATTGTACAACAATAACTACAGATCAATAGATGGACAAACAAAGAGAACATAAAGCCAGCCTTTTGCCACTGCAATATGGTGATCATTGTTTTCTAACTTAACAGCATGTGTTACTAGCAGGATGACACTGCATATGGTATCACAGTACTAATTGTTTTTCCATAGACCTCAATGCTAATATTTGGAGAGATAAATATATTTTCTATCCTAATTTAGCGTGCATCTCACACACTGTTATAGAGAACAATGTTAGATTGTCAATTTGATGATGACAAAACCAGGTAATCCATTGCATTTAAGAGAGATAACTCTGCTGGAACTAGACAGGGGTATGAGTTATCTAGTCACAACATACCTATTTTCAGTCATATGTGTCACATTTTCAAAAAATCATAAAAAATACAAAATATGATCTATATAGGAATTAGCATAAATCCACATGTTGCCAAGAGGCTAAACTATTTTTTAAGCCTAACAGAAAGTACAATTCTTACATAATCCACCAATCAAAGCTTGTGTTGTTGTTTATTTCTGAATACAATGTACCCTACACCTTAAGCTCCACCCACATGGACTTGCGCAATTGGTACCATTATACCATATATGTAAATTAGTTTCTGATATGACTTCAGGATCAATGTTTGGACCAGGTCATACTAATTGGTGTGAGAACATAGAGGACTCTCTTTAAATATGCAGTGGAACCGGTAAAAAATTGCTAGAGCTTAAGTTATCAAGTAATCAGGATTATATTAATAGCAGTAACCATAGCTACTACAATCACATTCTGACATACTGACTGCATGTGCTGCTTGTAAAATTACAATCTGGGTGAATAGCACAAGTTTAAAGTTCAGCATGTAGTGCACAATATTACAATCCATGTACATGGCATTATTTTCAAGTTCTGCATGTAGTGCTTTTAAAATTAGAATTTGGATACATGACACAAGTTTATTGTTCTGTACAGATTGCTTGTAAAAGTACAATCTGGATATATATCACGAGTTTAATATTCAGCACAGATTGCTTGTAAAAGTACAATCTGGATACATGGCACGAGTTTAATATTCAGCAAAGAGTTCTTGTAAAATTACAATCTGGATACATGCCCATAATTTAATATTCAGCACAGACTTCTTGTAAAATGACAATATGCATCTATGACATCAGATTTAAGTACATGTAGTTTTTGTAAAATTGCTGATCTGGGTCCATGGCCAGAGTTTAATATTCAGCATGATGTGTTTGGAAAATTACAATCTAGGTGCATGGCATGACATTTAAGTACAACGTATAGTGCTTGTAAACATATAATCCAGAGCATGACATGAAATTAAGTACAACATGTAGTGCTTGTAAAATTACAATCTGGGTCCATGGCATGAGATTTGAGTACACCATGTAGTACTTGTAAACTTAACAATAATCCTTTCTTTAAGGTAAATATTGCCAACTGATTTTAAAATCAAGTTTCATGCTACATGTACATAGTGCAAATGACTATTACTGTTTCAATAATCAATACTGATACTCTGTAACCTGGGTTTTCTATTCATTGTCTACTTTTTTTTATTCTTTTCTATAACTAATATTTGCAATGATCTAGCATGTTTACAGCAGTTACATCGGTTTGTTGAAAGAGGGGTGGGTGGTAGATATGTACTGAACAATATCTAGCAATAATCAGCAGTGACATTCATTGATAGTGAATGCGACTAAATCTATTTGTATCAATATGTTCTATAATTTTCATACTGTATTTGGTTTTTAAACCCGCAAAAGATGATATTCCTTGCATCACTATTGCTTGATTCAATGGCATGTATGACCTTTTCTGACGTGAAATCGCTATGGTACACTTACGGGTCCTGGCTAGTTTGTATTCCAGGCATTTCATAATCTGTTTTTCAAAAAATTGTGCATGCATATTTTATTACCCCTGTTATCTACAGAATATCTATTAGTTTGTTTACTGCATGATCCCCAACATGGCTGACAAATGATAAAAACAGAGAGAAACAGACAGACAGACGGAGAGACTTGTTACCCTAGGTTTAGGGCTTTGTATAATTATTATTTATTATAGGTGTGATAGGAAATTTTGAACAATATCTGAGACGAAATATATTGTATACAATTGCAGCTTGGTTTATGGTCCTGAGTTTTATCAAGCAAAAGAGGCCCTAAAAAGCAAACAGAAGGATCTGATGATGAAAGGAAGAAAGGAAACAAACCCAAAACTGCTGACATAACTGTATGAAAACTCAGGCAGTTACTGAGTTGGTCAGCTGTAGGAGGTAAGACAGTTATTAGGTTTGCTTGTTTGTCATGCATTAGTTTGGTTCTATTTATCATACAAAGGTTTCTCTTAGAAGGAAATAAAGGTGGAGGGAAAGGGACTGATATCTCCAGATGGCATGTAATGCAAAGGTGATCTGATGCAAGTTAGTGGGATACAAGGGTGGATCAGAGAATATTATCATCAGGTCTATGAAAAATCTATCTAAAATGTAACCATGTTTATGGGTGGGATGGTTAACTGACTGTTTTAAGGTTGAAAATATGAAACGAATCTAGTAGTGTTGATGTGTACAAATTTACAGGACAGTGTAAGTGAACGTTGAAATCTCCAAGAATAATCAGGTTGCCACCTATAACATTTTCATACTCCATGAGATTCAGAAACTGCTCGGTAGAGACGAAAAAAAAAAGATGTCCTTGTCTCAGACCAAACGCCAAAAATTGAGTACTTTATGAGCCAGAACAGATACATTAAAACTGAAGCTGCCTTACATTGCAGACATAGCAAATAATTGTTAATAATGAAATTGGACCAGACACCATTTACATCCAAGCTATCTTCCCATACATCCTTGACAACAAAAAACCAACTACAAAGCATAACTGAATTGGACTTGATCTGTGTTCAGATAAGGTAAAATAGTTTTAAAAAATGACAACAATATAGTTTAGTTCCTATCACTTTCTTAGCTTTTGTATATTTTTTATATAGTCAGCCTATGAAAGTGAGGTTAAAGATGAAAAAGAAGCGAGAGTGAGCTTGTTATGCCAAAGAGTAAAATTCAATTTAATTTTCACAGTTTTGATTCAGGATCTAGTTTGGTATATAACAAAATGTTCTTTCCCAATGCTAATACCAGATATATTACATCTGATGGTACCAAACACACACACACACAGAGACATATATGCATACACATACACACACACACACAGACAGACAGACAGACAAACAGACAGACAGACACACACACACAGACACACGCACACACACATACATACATACATACATACATACATACATACATACATACATACATACATACATACATACATACATACATACATACATACATACATACATACATACATACATATAATTGCTTTATCTGCATAAATGGAAAAAATCAATGCAACCATGATTCTCCCCTGGAAGTTTCCTCTCTACCGTCGGGATATAGGAGATGATTCACATGTTTGAAACTGTTCCTACACAACCTTTAAAGTTCACACACATGTTTGTGTTATGTAATTATTTGTTTGTTAGTTTTAAAACTTGTTTAATTTTGATATCATTATATGCTATTGGAAAGTAACATTGTATGCTGGACTTGATCTTGACCAAAATTTCTGCTTCAACTGACTGACTTTTCTTTATTTTATTTATGTAAACAGCTACTACAAAACTGAATTATATTTTATGTATTAACTTGATATCATGATCATTATTAATTGAAGTAAATATGTTTATTTGGGTCAAAGTTTTGGAGTTTCCTAAGTGAATTATATATAACCCTGATTATTGCTTTGTAAACATCAGGGTCATTAGAAGGATATATTCCATAAGAAATGCTAATTTGTGACCTGAGGTCAAGTAGAAAACAATATATTATGCAACTGTAAGGACTTGGTCATTTGTGCTTTAACATCAAGCACTTTTAATTTCCTTTTTATGTTGTGACCAGGAGTTTTGGGTGGAAAACGTTTTCTTCAAATTATTGATTTCATCTGATTATTTTGTCTTGAAATACAAAAAGGTGCTCTGATGAAATGTTTGGATAGGCACAATCAATGGAATTTACAGAACAATGTATATTCAAGCCTGGAATTTTATTTCTGTGAGGCAACAATAGACTTGCATCAACATTTCAACAGCTATCACATCTTTTTCAGTTTGGGCATTTTCTGGACTTTTACTGAATTTTATTCACGATTTTTAATTACTAGGATTTGTATCTCTTATTCTTGGATTATTTTAGGATTTAATTGACAATATTGTAAGTTTTTTTTTTCTTCTCATATTTACTTTGTGTTCTAGGGTAATATATATATTTGTTAAGTTTTACAAAGCTTGTTGTCTTTCACTCTTTTTTGATCCTTACTTTAAGAGCATAGATTCATAATACTTGGCATTATAAAAATAATTAATTTTTTTCAGTAGCATAGTTACTGAACTTGACTGTACCAGACTTGGACCATGTCCTTGAAGTCATGACCTGAAAATGATTAAGGTTTAAGTTCTCCACTCAACGGTACTATATATAGTGACTAAGAAATTAACTCAATGGGCTCGAGTCCAGGATTTTGCAGATTTGATTTCTACCATCAAATCCGCTTCAAGCCTCAATGGACCCTTTTGTTGGTGTGTGTGTGGGGGGGGGGTGGAATTAAAGTATCAATTAAATGCACAATACATGTGTATTAGACATACTGTATTTTTATAAATATACCACCATCACTCTGCTATGATTGAAACCATCATGATCTAAAAGAGTTCAGTTAATAATACATGAGTGCACACAACATATAAGGATCTGGTTGTTCAACAGTTATGCAGCTCTAACACAACTACATCTAGCTAAGAAGAAATATATTTTATTTGTTTGAGTAAGAAATAAAAAGAAAATACTGTCCAACTGTTATATTAGTAAATTTGATTGACCATGATTTTTCAAGTCATACTGTTAAAATGTCCAGAGATAGTTAAACATTTTTGTACAATATTAACGAAACGGTAAGGTTGACCTACAAAACATTATCTTTGTACCTTTCTACTGCAGTTGTTATCTGAATGTGGTTAAATTAAAGTATTTAACTTCATCTGTCTTCTGTATTAAGGTTTCCTGGCTAATGGCTTATATGGTTAAGTACATATACCACTCACCATGCAGTTATGTTACAAAGCAGGTTAGCATGCAGCAGAGGATGATTAAAAGCCAATAGGTGAATATAGAAAGCAAAAAGCCAAAAACATGTCAATTGCAAAATATTAGCTTGTTTTATAGTGCAAAATTGGTTCACTAATATCATGAATCTGTTGTAAATAATATCCATGATTTACTAAGTTCACTGATGTTGTGAGCTTGGCACAACATATTAGCACATGACTGACTATACATTTTGGCCAGAATAAATAGCAGAGGAAGAAGCTTGGAAAATGTGCAAAGAACCACCAAACCATTGGAAGCTACTGGCAAGCTATCTCATATGCCCCTATTATCCAAGGTGGCAGTTATCCCTAAATGTGAGAGCTTTGGACCACTTGGCCCTGAGGGATTTCCTAAGCTCATTAATATTCAATATAAAAGATGCCTTTACATACTTTAAGAAAGCTAAACGATTTCAGCAATGGACAAGTGAATTATTTTGGCAAGCTAACATCAAAATGGCAATCTTTAGAACATTTCACGTTAACAAAATACAATGTTGGTCTTAGATCATCCACCACATTTTATAAATGTTATCTTTCCTACATTGGGCAATGTAAATGTTACAAGGGCTTGTGGTAATTATGGTTGTATTGACATCATTTGCACAACCCTAACCCTGATAATGCTATGGTGTATTTGCATTACCTCACTACCTATAATGAATATTTACTTATGTCAGTGGGGATGTTGTTCAATACCATTAAACCAGTATATTTAAAACTTTTTAAATAATTCCTTTTCTGGTGTTGGTATTATGTCATTTTTACTTCTCACAGACCTTAAATCTGAATAACATCCACATCTCTTATTTAGGTATACAAGATTGATTGTTTTGGATACAGTGAACATAAAATTGGCCTTTATAAGAAATATTCTTTCATGCCTTGGTAAAATTTAGTATTCATTGCATCCTGGATATTGTTTATAAGTTGATCTATAATTAAAAGGTGTGCCCTCTTTTGGAGTCTTAAAAGTTTTGTAAAGTTTGAATTAGAGACATTACCCCACATGACATTAAAATAGTCCAGGTATGCATAAATTCAATTTTTATAAAATATGACCCTACACTGAGTTATATGTTTTCAAATTTCCAAATGGCCAAAGATATGAATTCACCTTTTCTGAAACATGTTTAATATGAATAGCCAAGAGAGATTAATCTACGAATACACCAATAAATTTAATATGAAAGGTCACATTAGTGCTCCCATTGTCAAAAAGAACTTTTAGTTTGTCACTGTCTATCCCTGCATACAAACAAATTTGAGAAAGGCTAAACAGATGCAAAACTTATCCACAATATGCCCTCATGCTAAAAATGAAACACACCCAATTTAATTTGTTCTATCTTTACATTCCAAAATCAAAGAAATCTCTAAAACATTTTCCATATTTATGGCCACTAATTTGTAATAGTAATCCCAATAGAAATTTGAGAAAGTACAAATATAAATGCATTTTATTTAAAATCAATTTAGTGGATGAAAAGTTGAACCTCTTTGGTTTAACAAATACATTAGAACTTAAAGTAAAAATTCTCCAACCTTCAACTTTGGTGTCTCACTATTATGTATGCTGTATAAATTCAGATGGCGCATGTTCTGGCAAACTTTGTTGCTTAGAGGCCAATGATTTAATTGAGAATGGGGTGGAGTGGGATCATTTTTCGTTCTTGTACCACTAGGCAATACTTTTTATTCAACCAAAGTAATGGCTATAATATGCCATTTTACATATAAATCTGAGAATATTTTTTCATTCTATTTAATATCCCTTCAAAAACAAATTTCAAAAATGTAATTAAAATGAGATATTTCTCTCTGCCACTGAAATTGAGTGCTTTTTGCTTCTTTGGCAATAAACAAACTACATAGTAAATCTGGATATTCTCAGATCAGTCTAAAATCAAGTGTAATAATCTTTGAACTTTCTTTCACCAAATATAGCAAATAAGCGTCATTACCACAATGGTTTAAGCAGAAATCTACAAGAGAGGGAAATATATACTGAGATTTGGATTTATGACATACTTTCCTCTTGTGTTATCCATTCTCCAGTTGCCAAGGAACCTTTGCAGCATTCTGTCTGAATATCTATCCCCGCTGTGCTCTGTCTCTCCGATATATTCACTTCTTTTCCCAACAGGCGCTTTGTCAATGTTGTTTTCCCAACATCATATGGACCAACGATCATTATCCTAATATTGAAAACCTTCTCTTTTCCATTTCTAAGAGCCTTTCTGTACATCTCAATGGCTATTGGATCCATATTTAGGACCTCTGATGGAATGACTGGATCTGATACAGAATGATGGCATTCAATGCAGGATTCATACTGATTTTAATGATACGTTTTACACCCTATTAATTAAATCAAATATATGAAAATTAAATATTACATTTAAAAGCCCAAGCTATATTTCTTCTCTAAATAATTCCTATATTAGAAGATGGGGAAAAGGTCTTATGTTTTACTGAATAACACATAGCAATGGTTACAACAGTGGTGAACTAATTTAACAGTGAACCACATTCCTAACATACCACCACAATGACCAAATAAGAACCACAGTGAAGCATGCTCCAGATATTCCACCACCAATTGCCAACTAATGACCACACTTAAACATGCTCCCGATGCCTACCACAATATCAAAACTAATGACCAATGTAGCATGATTTTCATATACCACCACAACAGCCAACTAATGACCAGTGAAACATGATCTTGACATACCACCACGAAGGCCAACTAATGACTAGTGAAACATGATCTTGTAATACCACCACAAAGGCCAGCTAATAACCAGTGAAACATGCTCCTGATACACATCCACACTGTCCAACTTTTGACAACAGTCAGTTTATCCTTTAAGGCTTCAAGACAGTATAAAACCTCGGTGTCAAAACTGGAGGTCAGACTGAGTAAAAAACAAACTTTGGTATCAAAACTAGGGGTCATGTTGTAGCTGATATGGAGTGGTTGGCAGATACATTGGGGAATTAGCTGGTAGGACCAACAAACAAACAGCTAGGTTACATATTTTCTTTAATTCAAATTCAAACTCTCCCTAGCCAGATCTCCTCTGTGAAATATATCAACCTAGAGCGGACTTCACAGGAGACACTGATGTTATATTTCTGTAACTTGCTTTAATTGTTTCTGGTACATATATCTGTGTTTCCTACATTAAATTAAATATTTGATATCTCACTAATGAGTTGTCTAAAAGTTGATTTGAAAACATATAAATGATTATAATATATCTGATCAGACTCACACTCACTTTCAACCTCTTCCTCAAAATACAAATGCTATGTAAATGGGGTTTAAGTGTAAATGTCGACAAAGATTGTCAGAGTTCAATTATAAAATATATATTTCTTTAAAATCTATATCTGAGATATTCTTGCTAATTAGAGAAACATAATCTAATATCTTGTCTCTAATATCATTTTCAAAATCTAAAACTAATTGTATATTCTGTAAATAATCATTTAATTAATTTTCAAAAAACACAACTGCCTGTTCTTACTAGACTTGTTAAACCCAAAATGATTAATCTCCTTAAGGTCATGGGGTGAGTGTACTGTAAAGATTCTGCTTGTATTGTTTTGGAAGGAAACTGGAAAACAATAAATCATCTAAAAGTCCCTACTACAGTCAAATGGAAAATTTGGGAGTCTCTGAAGTACAAATGAGGGTAAAGTAAACGCTGATAGTGAAACAGTCTCAACATACTACAGTGAAACATCCGTTTGATATCATAACACCACAATAGCCAACTAATGACCACAGTGAAACATCCCATTGATATCATAGCACCACAGTAGCCAACTAGTGGCCACAGTGAAACATCCCATTGATATCATAACATCACAATAGCCAACTAATGACCACAGTGAAACGTCCCATTGATATCATAACACCACAATAGCCAACTAGTGGCCACAGCGATACATGCTATTGATCTATAGATACACCACCTCTTTTTGGAATACTTTAAATAAATAAATTCTGAGAATAATCTAGCAACAAACTAAGATGAAAGAAAGTGGGGAAGAAAGGATGGCGGGGAGGGATCAACAACTGTTGATTGCATTATTGGCAATAAAAATGAATTAACCTTCCTGGATAAATACTGAAATTGCCATCCCAGGATGATTTATGTGGGTATTGAACCCATTATCCTTAGATTTCTCAGTCAAGTACTTAATCCAATATCACGACTCCTTGAATTGACTGAATTTAATTGTATTGGAAGAATTTATTGATAATATTACAGAACACTTTTATGATTACTATCTCACTGAGTGATATACATTTGATACACACTTCTCCAATGGTATAGCTATGGTATTAAATTCAAATACAGTAAAAAGAAAACCAATGTTGTGCATGCAAGATATATGTACACTAATGTTAAAACAATCAGCAAATGGTAACTATAGAGACACATTTTAGAGGGATTAAAGACAATAATAACATAAATTCATAATGTATTGAGTAATAGTTTTATTTAACGATGAGATAATTTTATTTGCATTACAAGTCTAGTGTACACTCATCTCTGCCACCATTTATAAAAAAACCACTTTTTTTTTGCTTTCTTTAAAACAAATCATTACTTAACACATTCTGTATATGAACAAATTTTCCGTCTTTAAATTAGAGATAAAAAAAAAGATTACTATTATTTTGATACACATAAAAGTAGATTTACTATCAAAGTAAAATGGATGCATTATGGGATATGCCGGTACAGCAAATTTTGAATCAATTCTACGTTCTAACACAATTATTTCTAAAGATATTACGAGTATATTTCACTGACTAAATATGTGCGCTATTGAGAGAAATTCTGACTCTCATAACACGGATAATATTGTTGAAGTTTATAAAAGTAAATAAAATTAATAGTCTATATCCACTAGTTGAAATAAATAATCAAAGTCAGAATAAAATCTCGCAGCCGCTAAAAATATTTTGTTCGTATTTTTGCAGTTATGTTGTTCTCCTTTCAATTTAATTTAATTAATTTATTTGTGTCCTTTTCTTAAACTATAACACACAAAACTTTAAAAAGAGAATGTTCGGTTTATTTCGTTTGTTAAATATAAATATTTCTTGCAAAATAGACCTGTGACAATAAATGCGCGATACACAACCAGTAAACATTACCAGACGCCAACCGCTCTAAACCCGATTTAGAGGCACGCGCCACGATGAAAAGCGACACCTGGTGGGAATATTTTGTGTACTGCCCTAGACTGGTAATGGCTTCTCAACCCGATCGTAGTCGTCCATATTTTTTTTATTTTTATCTGTAAATTTTGGTTGATAAATAGAAAATACCTCACTTAGCAGTAAGTAAATGGAACTACATAGATAAAGCAATATTAATATTAAATTTAATAACAACAAATATAATTTTATTTCAACTTAACATTAATAAAGGTGACTCTACATAACGAAACTGACATCTTTTTTTCTAAATTTAAATTAAAATATTTAAAATTGTCAGTAAATCAAGTTTGTAATTTTATTTTTGATGTCAAGTAATAATTAATGTCACTAAAATAATAACTATTCTAAATCAAATGAAATAAATTATGGTAATAAGAAAGAAATATGGATTACCTGGGTACTGTGTCCTGTATCTAGTGATTTGATTACTCCCAACGCATGTTACATACAGAAGTCCTTCATCATAGAATATGGCCAATGGATCACGTGGTATTCCCTGTCTGACAATGACAATGGACACTAGTTGACATTCAGACGTAAGGTGGTGAATACAGTCATAAGGGATAACAGAGTTACACACAAACAGACTTCCATGTTGGTCTATAGCGATGCCTTCGGGTGACTTCAAATCTGTATGTTTGTAGCTATATTTATATTTACCGGGAATCTGGACATCATAGCCATATACACCAGTATCAGGGGATCCAACATCATAACACGAAATGTAAATAATGTTATGTTTTGCCGTAATGAAACTTGACCAACTTGACTTCACTTTACAAATCTGGTGAATGGTGCCAACAACATGTCCATCATTACTTGACACAATACACCAACACAGCGTTCTTCCCTTGACACCACACACAACAAGATCCCCACTGAATGACACAACACCATCATATTCATCCAGTCCTCCCTGTACACGTAAATCCCTAGTCCATCGTATAACAGGTGTGTTGTGTGTGGACATAATTTTTATCAGACCGTTTTTTAGAATCACTGCGATTTCCGAGTCGTTGATAAGACAGACGGCCATTGGTTCTGACTCCAGTTCGTCTGACTCGTACAGTAATCGTCCATCTTGGAGTCTGTGAATCCAGACTTTATCGTCATTCCCGTCTATGACGAATATCTTGTTACTAAAAACCAGGATACCGCGATACCAGGGAAACTCGTTGGCTGTGGAAATAAAGTGATAGACACAATAATACACATCTACACAAAATTACCAATATGGAGACCTATATTAAAATAATAAATAACTTATATACGTCGTCTTATCGTTACGATAAATTTAATTTCTGACAATAGACAAGTTTTCATCGACATCTTTGATTATTATCATATTTAAAGACACACAAAAAAACCGCTTAAATAAGGGATACACATTTACATAGACATACATAACCATTATCATTTCTTTAGACACGAAAATATAAAACTTAAAAAACGCTTTATTAATCATTTAATTATATATCTGACCTTAAATAATGTCCACCTAAACATCGGACAGTTATTATCGTCGAAGAAAACGTTTTATTATTCATTGAATTATATATCTAACCTTAAGTAAAGTCAACTTAAAACATCTGACAGTTACATTCGTCGTAAAAAAAAAACGTTTTATTATTCATTGAATTTTATATGTGACCTTAAGTAAAATCCATTTAAAACATTTGACAGTTATAATCGTAGTAGAGGTGTTATCGTTATCGTCTTTATTATTATTATTATTTTAGTAAATCACACAGGCCATGTTAAATGTATTTTTTGTTTTTACCTGTAAGCATATTATTCTTGTTTGTACAGTATTTTAGTAAAGATTTCAACTTTATCTTCAGTTGGACATTTCTACTGTGTGAACAAAAATAATACGGTAAACAGTTAACGATAAGAAATAGTGTGGTAGTTATTAATTCTGGGTGACAGCTACTCAATTCAAGCGTAATAAATAACTTACATATGTCGTCTTATCATTACAATGAATTTCATTATATTTTTGACCACAACACCACTGTACTAGGGGTGATGGCCAGATGTGGAATTTGATACAGACCTTAATATAACTTATATATTTTCACAATAATTACTGACATTTATACCTATATTAATGGATTTGCATATAATTAATGCATATAAATTTAGTCTGTTATAATATTATAATAACTATCTAACAATTACAAGAGTCGTCATCATTATCGTCTACTTTATATTATTATTACAGGTTTTATAGCAGACATCATATAGAACCCGTAAGCACGCTATTGTAGTTCTGTACAGTTTTTACAGTAAACTGAAGATACAAACAACAGTGCGTTAACAAGTTCTGTGTGGAAACTGCCATTGTCCCTCAATTTTATTTAAACCTTTAGCGTGATACATGCGTGAGTACATGTGTAATATCTAATAACGAACCCAACATCTTTAAAACTAAGCATTATTGACTATCATTTAAATAATAATGAAAAACCTTTCAATAGTGTATTATAATAAATAAATAAAATACGTAATATCCTGGAACTCGTGATTGTTTTCTTTCAAAAATATGAAGAACTTATGATATTTTCTTTCGTTCTTAGGAAACATTTTAAACCATATTATATAACGCTAGCCACACAAGCGGATGGGTGGATATAAACCACATTGTCTGACGTTTTATCAATAAAGTACGGCGAAATATCTGACAACATGAATTCCCCTTATCCGTAATATAAATATACATATTTGTTGATTTATATTACCGATAAGGGGATTCATGTCAGAGATTTCGCAGTACTTTATTGATAAAACGTCAGACTTCTGTGATATAAACTAACTGCAATAATAATAATAATAATAATAATAATAATAATAATAATAATAATAATAATAATAAATCATGTAATATTGTCCTGTTATATACAACATTTGTTCGTATTCCTTTTGTGTACAACTCCCTGCATTTCAATGAAAATCCCTGTTGGCAAAGGCCTCCATTCCTTCCTTCTTTGTTTTATCGTCTGCTGAATATTTCTCACAGCGGGCTTTCTTACTTGTGTAATGATACTGACATTGCTAAGAACGCAGGCGGAAACTTACAACGTGGATAAATCTGTGCCTTTTGGAACATTTATTACATTAAGTTTAGGTTCCGTTTGCTGCAGTCTGTACTTTAGAAGATTCAAGTTAAAATGTGAAGATTTGTTGCAAGAACATTTGAGGGAAAGGAAAGGGATTATTTTCTTGCAATGCTAGAGCACAATGCTGATGATGTTACAAGGCAGCGCGCGATATGCGTCACAAGATCTACGGTAGCGCGTTTCCTACTGTATAACACAAACGCCGCATATCAATGTCAAAATATGAGAAATAGAACGGAAAACAAACTATATACAACCATATGATTTAATGTGTGCAGGTAATATTAGGGTTTGCTATTTAACACATAAAACAAACAATAAATATAGATATAAACTGAGCCAGAGCTATGGAATAACTGTTGCAGCTTTTGTTTACTTTTCTCGAGATTGATTTCTGTAATTAATATCCCACACGGTTACTAAAAATATCGAAATAAACTGGGGGAAAAACACGAAATACACATGTATTTACATGTTCTCTCTGTATATATCGATTTCCACACAAACATTATTTTCTATTTTGTTTGAATAATAATATAAATAAAATTAAAATATGATTTATGTGATTTTGATACGAATTGTTTACTCTTTCCTAGTCATAGCACGCGACAATTGGTCGTACTTTATGTGATAGTTTGACCGTTCTGTAACAGTGATGTGTTGATAACGACTGATCGTTCCGGAACGAATGTAATCTCCAGAAAGGACGATGTAAGTCGGCTAATTCATATTGTTTTTAGTCGCTTAATTAATGTTTTAATTGACTGCACTGCAAATACATTTATTGTTCTCGGTTCGATCTCATTTCTTATTCAAGTTAAGAAAACAATTTTTTTTGTGTAAGTCGCTTAATTTGGAACGGACAGTGAAAGTCGGCTTAATTAATCTTTTAAGTCGCTTAATTCATTTTCGAATTGACTGCATACACTTTATTGCTATACCTTTGAACCCATTGTTTACTCAAGTTAAAGCCAAATGTCGCACACATTAAAGAAAAGGCACCCTTTTGCTCAATGTTGTCATTATTCGTTAATTGCTCACTTACAGAAATCACGCCCTACTTTGATTATGCACACGTTTCATAACTGAGAAGTACATGTTTTGATATATACAAGCGTTATACAATACTGATATTATCACATACACAAACATACGCAACAAGGATGGATCAATATCCATGTATTATTTGTTACAGTGAATGTAAAAATGACACTTTGCAATGCACAAACTGTCGACAATGGATCCACAGTGATTGTATTCCCATGAGAGCAAAAGACTTGAGTTCCTGGTCTCGCGATTACTTCGCGTTTATTTGCACGACGTGTTCTTTCAATTGAGATCTATATGATGCTTGACAAGCCTTACAGTAGCAATACAAATTTATGTTCTCTCTTTTGATACATAAACAGATATCTTGATGAATGACATATTGTTTGTCGTTATTATTCTTCAAATAAATATTTTATTGGTGCCGTTTTTCTCATTGAATCGAATGTACGTGTTTGCGACAGTTACATACATTTAATGTATCTCTCTATGTATCCATATATATTGTCTGTCCATTCAGTACATTAGTAATGTTACATTCTTTTGAATTGAATGACTTGCTTATTTTCAAGCGTACTTCAGTCGACACAATGTTTTATTATTGTCTGCGCAAAACTTCGAGAGATCAAATCAATAATTGAATGTATTGATTCAAATCGCATTTTATAGTTAATATTCTTTGTTTATATTTGCTCTTACCATTTGGGGAGTGAGGACTCTAATATGTTCATGCTTTTTCTTCTAAATCCAATTGCAATTGACAAAGTTTCATAAAATAAATGATTTAAACTATATGTACATAACCTTTATCTGGCCAATCTTGCCCTCTCGCCATGCTTAATCGATTAATAAACCTACCTCAATGTGTCCTGCACACGTTTTTTTTATTCATTTTTAATTAACTGCACATCATTTATTGTCTTTCCCGTGATCACATTTTTTTATTCAAACTAGAATAACGATGTCGAGCACATTAAAGAAAAGGCCACGATTTTGAGAGCGGATGTAGCTATGGATACGTAAGTTATAAGGTAAAGCAAACAAGAATTTTAATTAAAATATTTAAATTACTCTGTAAAAATATATTTCCAAGCTGCTGACAGCTTTTCATTTGAGGGAAAAGAATGCCCTGACCAATGCTGCAAAGTCAGAAAGTAACCTCATCACCTACGGGATTTTGATTCCAGAATCAGAGCACATGTCTACCTATGGAGCGAAATATGCAGTTTATTTGGAAATTTGAAAAATGTTTAATCCAGCAGTTTTATGGAAACTTGTACCAATGTCAGTTTGTGGTGATTGTAACTTTTTATATAGATGCAGTTTCTAGAGCACTGACTGGTTCAGAAAACCTTCACGAACTACTGCGACTACGAACTACAATATAAGTGATATTGAATCCTATTTACTATGATGAAAAGTCCAACAGTTATATAGATTTGAGCTGTGGTAATCGCATCGTTGTTAGTAACTATTCAAAGCTTGTGAAATACGCTGTTGTTGCTGGTTCCTACTCTGAAATGGCGTACATTTATGAACTACGTGCCGGCATCTCCAAACCCATTCGTTCTTATTATCCGCCACAGTTACAAGCCGAGTCACAACCTTTTAATCGTAAGGTTGCTGGAAGGGCAGTGAACCAAACCGCATCTCCCGCAGTAGGCATAATGTGGACTCAAATGTATGTCCCAGAAAGAACTAACGGGTTTATACCCAATCACTTTGTGCCTTTGGTATATGAAAACAACGAGCATATGGTCACTGTAAATGTCGATGACTCATTAGATGGCTCAGTAGATGTTTTTTATGTTAATTCCGACATGACGGCAAAACACGTTAGTAACAAGTCACATACAGATATAGTTAACGAAGTAACTGACACAAAACGAGGTAAATGACGCAAATGACTCATACAAACATCCAGCAAAAGGCAAATTAGACCAGTGTAATTTTCTTGACATGGGAAAATCAGTGGAATTTTTTTAAAATCAGATTCAAGAGTAGAATGCATTCCATGTGGTTTGTAAGAAAATGTATATTTCATTGTGAATAATGCGAACAACCTCGAGAAGAGGTAGAATAATGGCAAAAGTTCTTTTTCAGACGATTGTGGTGTATGGGATACATCTGCTGGTGGATCCCCTGAATCCTACTATTTGCTTTCTGACAACGGTACTCACACCATGATTTTTTTTAACCATGGGAAGTACTTTCGTAAAAAAAACTAAAGACAAATAAGACACTAAAAGTCATTAATCCATTACGAATCTATCAAATAGACCGCATGTAGAAAAATAATAATTGTGAGTCCACGAACCACGTTCTAAAACAGATAGTTGAATGGATGACGAAAACGCAGACGGAATTTGTGCAACTAACACATGAATTAGTAACCCGACAATTCAGAAATCTGAGGAGTGTTCTAGTATGCACTGGAGAATTCCGGCTTGTCGACAGTCATAAACTGTTCGAGTTGAGAAAAACAGACTGGATAGAAATAATAGAGCAACAACACACACTTGTTCAAACGCTTCAGACGCCACATCAACACAAAATACATGATTTTCACGGACAGTCAGACAACTATTGTTGAACCAAGGACTAATTGACCGAAACCTGGACAAAGGACACGAAACATTAATGTATGAACTGTGACAATTACAGCTAAAAATGCTAAACATGAACCAGAGATGTTGTCATAATATCGTATATTTCATTGTTTTAGGTTAGGTTTATTTTACCTTGTCTTGTGCACATGACTTGTAGTTGTATTTTCAAGAGGAGCATAATCCTGAATGCTATTGGATTAATTGCTTACCTGAGTTGTCTTTGTCTATCATCATATATCGTGGCTTGTTACGATCACAGGATTAATCTCACTCTTGCATACATACTATCGTATTTACTTTTGGTACTTTGTTACATTTCACTTTCACTTTGTGTATGTATTTCAAAATCGCCGTTTATCATATATGTCAAATCAAGTAAGAAATAAATATTCATATAAATTTAAATTATTTTCCTTTTCATTACTATTCAAACATGTACGACTAATCAACGTTCACATATTTCCAAAAACAGACTTTCTTAACACCCATACAATGAACTTTCATATCATCATAACTAGTATATATATATATATATATATATCATCATAACTAGTATATATATATATATATAATAAATATATATATATATATATATATATATATATATATATATATATATATATATATATATATATATATATGCCAAATGTTAGGAAACCTTTCAAACAAAATTTAATACTGTTGATACTTCCATACTTTTCCCTTTCACTCTGTGTATATATTATTAAGACTCGCCATGTACCATGTCTGTCGAATCAAGTACGACCAAGCGACATCATTACAATAATTGTGCTATAAATAGGGAAAAAGTAGATTATTCGTATCAAAATCACATTAATCTTATTTTATTTTGCATATTATTATTATTCAAACAAAAACAAAATATTATGTGTGTGGAAACCGATATACAGAGAGAACATGTAAATACATGTGTATTTCGGCTTTTCAGTGTATTTCGGTGCTTTTAGGAACCCCTATCCTACACAGTGGAATCAAGTACCAAGGTCATATAATTATTTTTATGAAAAAAAAGAACAAGGTCGTATAATTATTTTTATGAAAAAAAGTATAATCATTTATCTTCATCAAAAGCAGCAATATGAAATTATCATTAGCAACAGTGAGTGGTCAAAAGCGCTCGCCTGTACCGAATACTACCATTTCACTTCTGTCAACGTTGGTTTTAGTCTCTGGGTTGCATGTGAGAAGTCGTGCAGTGCAGTAGCTTGCAGTGCGTTGTTGGTGCAAACACTGGCTTTATCGGGTTCTTTCTACAAGAATTACACTGGGCGCCTATCACGCGCTGTAAAATGGTGTTTGAACCTAAAACAATGATTATCGTCATGGAGTGTTTACTATTAGCATCATTGCCATGAATTCTTGTTTTGTGAAAACTCTTAGTCAACATTGAAAGAACTATAAAGTATGAACTTTTCACGGCAGTAGTAGAAAGTGTAACTTTAGAGGCAAACGCGGAGAGGGGAACCATGTTACATTTGGGTTTAAAAATTAAAGCGTCTGGCACAGAATTAACGTTAGGCCACCATTTATAAGAAAATATTGTTTGATTAGAGTCATAAGTCAAGCTGATTCAGTTTGTTTAAAAACCTATGCCAGGCAGTATTATTTTCTGTGTTTTATTCACATCTAAATATGTTACAATTCCGCTAACGTGCTGTGAACTTCCATTTGATCAATTTTTATACAAATTTACAATAATGACATCTCCAGTGGCAGATCAATATTTTCACTGACCGACTTTGTTTTACCCTATACAGAATTACAAGAGACGTCTTCACTGGCTCGGGTATATTGATAAATATACTCACCAAACTTGTTATAATTAAAACAAATTCACCTGACTAGAACGTAATTTTAATGGGATTTATAATTTCAACAATTTAAAGGACTAGAAAGTATTTTTTCATGTCATTTAAAACTTTTACAACTTTAAATAACTGCAAAGTAATTTTTCATGGGATTTATAATTTAAGCAACTTTAAAGAACTAGAAAGTAATTTTTCATGGGATTTATAATTTAAACAAATGTAAAGGACCATAATGTAACCGTTCATGAGATTTTTAATTTAAACAAATTTAAAGGACTAAAAAATCATTTTTTTATGGGATTTTTAAATAAAACAAATTTAAAGGACTATAAAATAATTTTTGATGGGATTTATAATTTAAACATATTTGAGGGTCTAGAAAGTAATTTTTCATGGGATTTATAATTTAAATTTTAAGAACTTGAACGTAATTTTTCATGGGATTTATAATTTAAACCAATCTGAAAGTCTAGAAAGTAATTTCTCATGTGTAATGTAAACAAATTTGTCAGAAAATCGTACATGCAATGTACTTCACTATGAATGTACCTGTGCTAAATCGTACATCCATGTACATCCCTATGACTGTACCTGTCATAAAAACATACCTGCATGTACTTCACTAGGAATGTACATATTATACTAATTTACATATATGTACTTCACTTTAAATATACTTGAACCATTTGGAAGAAGAATTTGAGAGATTCAGATGAGAAAGAAATTATGCAAAATGTATATCATTCATGGATTCTCTTTCTTTTATCGCCTGCAAACACTAACATGTCATTTTAGTTGTAAGCGCTAAAACAATTGCCAGAACATGGTTCATAACATCGACGTTGTAGCTTCCTGAAACTGTTTATAATGATGTCTTACCATAATCAACACATTCAAAACAAAATATATGTCGAAAGGACAACGTTACGATGGATGGATGGATTTATTCATGAATGTATGTATAGTCCTGGAAACAACGATATATTGAGAGAGATTACATAATAAATAATTTGGTGGCAATTCAAGCCCTGTTTATAATTACATGGATGATACAAATAAATTAAGAGTTTAAACATTTTCATGTATATCTTTCCTTTATCCAACCGTGCGGCGTATTAAAAACGTTCACGTGTATCTTTCCCTTACCCAGCAAACTGCAGTCTTAGAAACGTCCAAGTGCTTCTTTCCCTAACCCAACCCAAAATAATTCATGTTACATTATATTTCCCTATCCCATCCCCCTATAAGATATTAAGTATGTTCATGTGTATCTTTCCCTTACACAACCCGCTATAAAATATTAAGTATGTTCACGTGTCTATTTCCTTTACCCAACCCCCTATAATATCTTAGGTATGTTCATGCATATACCTTGACATGTTCCATGAGTATGTGACTGTCAGACATTAGGTAACAAAAGTGCATGAAAATATACCCTGACATACTCCATTAGTATGTCAGACATTAGGTAACAAAAGTGCATGAGAATATACCCTGTCGTCAACTACATTTAAAATCTCTTTCAACTTTTCGTCATCGAATATATATTGCTTCTACTGCGTATAGATATGTCTATGATAACAAAAACACACAAAAGATATTATATACGTATATATTGACAATTTATTAACAAGCAAATTTTTTTTCTAAAAATATAGAACACTTACAGCTTTGTAGTGTCACTCCCTCAACATTAATCAGACTGCAACAATTTTCTGTCTGTCCTCCATTGGCCATTTTGTAGTTATAACAGATTGTCGTTGACAGTTACTGGCTCAAAGAAAAGTAAGCCGTCACTCCAAAACAATGCTGACACAAGGGTTAGACTGAAAAAGATCAAATAATGTCATGTGCATACCTAATTTTTGTCTTTTATACATTGTCGTGGACAATTTGTTTTGTGAAGAGCTTGTAAAGAAACTCACTCTTATTTTAGTGCACTTGAGAACGGACGAAAGGTGCTCTATTATTTTACTCTAAAAATATACAAAAATATTCAACGAATACTAATATTGTAATACTGTTGTTATCCTCACTTGGAATTCATCCTGTGCAACACAAACTATATAATGAAATAGAATGCAGACAAAAGAAGAGATGCACACAGTCACGAGAGAGAGAGAGAGAGAGAGAGAGAGAGAGAGAGAGAGAGAGAGAGAGAGAGAGAAAGAGAGATGGTTATAAGTGGTGGGTGTAACTAGTGTGGATGGAAATGGTTTTGCATGAGTGCAGTTAATGTTGATTGTAATAAGTGGCGGGTGTAATTTCTGTGGATGGTTAAATTAACGGTGGGTGTACATACTGTTGCTGGTTATATGTGGGGGTGGTAACTACTGTTGATGATAGGTTGTCATGAATGTAAATACTGTTGATGATTATATGTGGTGGGTGTAACTACTGTGGATGGGGAGGGTTTCTCGTGAGTGTAAATACTGTTGATGGGGAGGTTTTTCGTGAGTTTAAATACAGTCGATGATTATATGTGGTGGGTGTGACTACTGTGGGGGAGGGTTTTCATGAGTTTAATTACTCTTGATGAGAATATGTGGTGGGTGTAATTTATGTGGATGGGGAGGGTTTTCATGAGTGAAGATACTTTGATTGTAACATATGGTGGGTGTAACTACTGTAGGGAAGGATTTGAATGAGTGTAAATACCGCGAATGAATGCCGCTATAAAAGCTTTATCTATCATATGTGATTACACATTCACAAGAAACAACGTGCATATTGTATTTTCATAAAAATCGCGCTAGTTGAAAATCGACCACGTTCTAAATATTAGATGATCTACTTTTTAAGTTATCTGCAGTTTAATATACAGACGTGGTAATATGTTGTGGGTGTAACTACCTTGGATATCTCTCTCTCTCTCTCTCTCTCTCTCTCTCTCTCTCTCTCTCATTTACAAATGTGCTATTAAGAGCATAACTCTCCTCGCGTTTAGTAACCTTGATACATGTAAACGTTATTCCAAGGTCAGGTATTGACACAATGTGTGTTCACGCTGTTATCAACACGCATAATATGAACATATACATGTTTAGCGAGTTAATAAAATACACGTAGTTTAATTTATAAATAAAAATTAATAGACTGGTACTTACATAATATGTATAAATGCCGCAAAATGTCCGTGTTCCAAGTTAACAAGTGTATTCTGTACAATGGCTACTAGTTTCACGTCGCCAAGCAAGGTAATGTTACTATGTACTAAGTCAACCAGTTATTGAAGAGAAATCCAAGCACATGACAAAAAGCTTTATTATTATTAGTCGACCTTGCATGGCAAGTGTTGGCATGTACAGACAAATAACTGAAATAATTGACACAGATTTTAAAGTACTGGTTAATATATGAATTTCTCGTTCAGCTGGTTGACGTGGGTACACAATATGGCTGATAGAATAAATGTGAAAGTAAATAAGATTCAATAATGACAGCATACAAGTATCTAAATTTGAATATAAAACCCTAAATCCTCACTTCTATCTGTCTATCTATATGTCTGTCTGTCTGTATATCTATCTATTTATCTATCTACCTACCTACCCATCCATATCTATCTATCTACCTACCCGTCCAACCATCCATATCTATCTATATACCTACCCATCCATATCTATCTATCTACCTACCCATCCAACCATTCATATCTATCTATCTACCTACCCATCCATATCTATCTATCTACCTACCCATCCATATCTATATATCTACCTACCCATCCATCCATCCATATCTATCTACCTACCTACCCATCCATCCATCCATCCATATCTATCTATCTATCTATCTATCTATCTATCTATCTATCTATCTATCTATCTATCTATCTATCTATCTATCTATCTATCTATCTATCTATCTAGCTTTTAATCTATCTATCCATCCATCCATCCATCCATCCATCCATCCATCCATCCATCTATCTATCTATCTATCTATCTATCTATCTATCTATCTATCTATCTATCTATCTATCTATCTATCTATCTATCTATCTATCTATCTATCTATCTATCTTGATGACTATTACTTTGTTTCTTTGCCTGATAAGATTCATCCACCCGTTCATTTTAATTATACTGCTACTAATACTACTACTAACTGACCTTCTGCACAATAACTAATACTTCTATGGCTGCTTCTGATACACCAACTACTTCTAATAAGACATTTACTAACGTGGCTGCAACAACATCCGGGTAAGCGGTCGTTCGATTAAAATCCATTTGGATGGAACAAAGCAATACGGAACCCTTAGCGGGTATGTGGTTGTATGAAGTGCTTTTCTTCCCTTATGTGTGGTTAGTAGATTTCGTGGTTTTTGAAAGTATATTTAGGGTTTGTTTTCGTTCCCTTGTGTGTGGATAGCCCACAACCTACGTGCCCTTATCGGCGAAAGCGTCTATAATTCAAATCATCATCATCATTCGAGAGATGGCCATTGAGTTATTTAACGAACTCAGACACAGTTGGTATGGGATTATGTATGTAGCATATGTGGCGGAAAGGCTAGAATATGAATGGAGATATCAATATACCAAAGACGTTGTGATAAGTCAAGTGACCAACCTGAAAGTAGCCAGTCATTTGGTGGAAGGTATGCTACTGGAAGAAGTAGAAAAGTTAAGAGGTTTCATTACACCAAAAAATGTAATATTGGGAACCTTGAAGGAGGCACCTGACGCTGTGATCCAACTCAGGTGCTTTTACAAAAACATTGAATGTCACCGAGTGGTCATTTGTTTAGTGCGGGCTAGACCATCTAAAGAAAGCCGATTGCACGATGAGAAATGTACGGGCAAAGTAAAAAGAAAACTTACCTGGACTAAAGGAAAAAGAAGGAACAAGAAAACAGAACGAAGAAAGAGGAATTTAAAAGACTGAACAACAACTGGATAAAAGTTCATGAAACGTTTAGAGCAATGGGGCATCCTGACTGGATTCCAGAGGATGAAAAGAAGAAGAGGAGAAAGAAAGGAGTCATTGGAAAAGTCAGGAGCTGGTGGAAGAACTGGATACAAAAAAAGAAGAAGAATCCAAATGCCCTGCATATTATTGTATGTCATTGTTGTATATTGTATGTGTTCTATCACTTTATGTGTATTGGGAGTATATCTCTACTCCTCACTGAAGTCAGCCCGGTGCACACCTGTTCCTACCATTGTTGCAACACTGTTATCAATCTTCAGTAAAGTGACGTCACCTCACCGTTCCTATTGTCCTTATGAAAAACCTAACATATACTCCATTTTCCCTTGACACTACAGAGCCACAATTGACCCATGCTGAATTCCCCTTGACGCCAAACAATCCCAGGCTGATCTTTAAAACCTTCACGCCAAACAGCCCTGGGGTGGGTGGGTCTGTAATGTATTTTCTCACTGACGCCAAAAAGCACCACTATACTACTCACCACTCATCCTGAAGTGTAGGTAAATAATAATAATAATAATAATAATAATAATAATAATGAGGACTTTTATAGCGCCTAATCTTTAGAAGCTCTAAGCGCTTTACAACATCTATAATGATATGTCTTCACTAAAGAAAAACAATGACAAAAACAATGAAATTGGAAAGAAAAAAAACATGCTGAAAACATCAGATACAAAACGTTATTTGGTCCCTAAGTTTGTTCCTGCAGTCGAATGGTGAGTTTCAAGTTTTAAGAGAACTCTTAAAAGAGACCAATGTGTCTTTGTGCCTAATTTGAATGGGCAATTCGATCCACATAGCCGGGCCCTGGTATGCAAAAGAACGTTGTCCATGTGACTTCGTTTTCATAGTGGGAAAAATGAGTATACTGTTGTCAGAATAAGAGCGGAAGTATCTTGCTGGTGTATACACATGGGTGAGGCCGGTTAGGTATGTTGTACTGGAGTCCCTCAGTGAAACATAGTACAGAGAACATATTTTGTGTTTTGATTCTGTATCGAATTGATAGCCAGTGTAGTGTACAGAGCAGTTCTGAGGTGTGCTCTGATCGAGGTACTCTAAAGATCATCCAAGCAGCTGTGTTTTGAACATTTGAAGTTTCTGGAGTAAATATTGTGGAGAACCAGACAGAATCGAGTTACAATAGTTCAGTCGTGAAAGTACTAATGAACACACACGTGTTTTAGTGGCATCAACTGAAAGATATTTACGAATGGAACTGACGCATCTCAGTTCAAGATATGCAGCCTTACATATGTTCATGACATGCTGGTACAATGTGAGAGTACTGTCTAGAGTAACACCTAGGTTTCGTACTGACTGTGAGAATTTAATGTTGGTGTTCCTGATATGTATTGTCTGAGGTAAAGGATGTGAATGAGAATGTCTTTGGGTCGAGATCATAATATTCTCAGTTTTAACATCATTTATCTGCTGCTTGTTACATGTCATCCATGATTTCACATCAGAAATGCACCTCTCTACTCCATACATCAAGGTTATTTGCTAGGATTATGCAGGTACCATGCGAGAAAATTCAGGCATAGATGACACATTAATTACTTCGAGGCGCAACAACACAATATTTCAATAAACATTTAAATAATTATATTGGCTGTTGTCTGATCAATTCACAAATACGTAAATTTGTTTTTGTATGATGTAGTTGCGAAATAGGAACAGTTCTTTTTATGAAATATTTTGTTGGTGTCATAGACATTCATCTGAAACAATCGCGAAATAGTATATCATTTTAAATATATTATACTTTTACATGGTAATGTTACTGTTTACTATATTAAACATACTTTTACATGGTAATGTTACTCTATATTATTTCAAAACAGTATAGCATGTTATATATATATATATATATATATATATATATATATATATATATATATATATATATATATATATATATATATAGCAGACTTTAACAGGGCAATGTTACTCTCTATTATTTCAAAACAATACAGCATGTTATATATGATATACTTTTTGGTGTAGTGCTCAACGGCATATCAACAAGGCTTTCCGGTTGATTGACTGAATGATTGATTATTACAGATGTAATTGTGATAGAAAAGATTAAGGAGACTTCTCAACTACAAGTACTAGAATCTAGTTGTCTAGTTCCCTGTGGCTGCAGTGAAATCCCCCTAAACGCAAAAAGGAAACAACAACAGAGGAGATAAGGAAAAGTCATTGAAGAGGTGAGGGAGGTACAACATCGGACAAAACCTCGGAAACGGCAGAGAAATCCTCACCCCGAGAAAAACAAACTCCAAAGTACCACGGAAAGAAAAACGCCAAACTCCAACATGCAACCCTTTTGAAGTGCTAACCATTGAAGAAGGCACAGAAACACTAAACTTATCAGGAGAGGAACTTATCCCCCTGACATGCTCTACCCAAAGATCAAAAGGGAAAGGGCCCACAAGAAAAAGGAAAGCGGTCAACCTGTCGTCATCACTTGACGAAAAAGCACAGGTGAAACAAAACAAAAGGGTGGGGGGGGGTTATATGGGGAAAATTTTATCCCAATCACTTGAGGAAAGGAAAAAGGAGGGAAAGGACACCACAAAGGAAAACAAAGGATCGGAAGTGGTTAAACAAAAAAGCCCAGAAAAAGATGAGACACAAACAGACAATTACCCTCTGAGGACCCAAATAACCTAAATGACCTTAGGGATACACTTTTTACCTCGCAGGTCACATGTGACTTTTACAGTCAGGTAGCACAAACAAAACATTAGGGGAAGAATCAGGATCCCCAGAAAAAGGGTTAGATGAGGAAATCATGTAAATATAAGAACAAAAGCCATTTAAAAACTAAATATAACCAATAATACTGTTTATAATGCGGCAACCTGGTGCACTACAAAAATAGAAGGACAAAACTTCCGTTTATTATCTCTTAGTATAAATAGGATAGATAAAGAGCACAAAAACTGAAACAAATAGGGGACTATGATTTACTTTTTGTACAGGAAACACAAAATGGGTTTACGGACGAACTAAAAGAACAAATTGAAGGAGACACGGATAGTATAATTATAACTAACAACTTTGTGGGAAGGAATACCAAGGGAGGAATAGCTATGGTAATTAATAATAAACAAGGGTGTATGTACATGGGAAAGGGTAGAAGAAGGGGCAGTTTTTTTTAAGAGAAGGTTAATTCACATAAAAATGGGAGGGAACAATTTTCTTAATGTGTATATACCAGCAAATATATACAAAAAACAGGAATTTATAGACAAGCTGGCGAAATATTTATAAAACTATACAATGGGCAATTTGATCATAGGAGGGGATTTTAATTGGGCAGGGGACGACCTAGATAGAACGGGAAAACTGACAACGGAAGACAAACGGTTTAAGGACAAAATGAAATATATTATGAAATCACAGAAACTAATTGATATTTACAGACGGTTAAACATACTAAGGGCAGATTACACTTTTGATCAAAAAGAAAACAAAGGGGACAGGATAGATAAATTCTGGGGTACATCACCCGGAACAATTAAATACATTAAAGCAGGGATAATAGATTACAAACTTTCGGACCATAAATTAATATCTGTAGAAATAGGGAAAAACAAAAGAACTAAATGGGGAAGAGGACAATGGAAACTAAACAATAAAATACTAGAAAATGAAGAATTTGGGAGGGAAAGTAAAAAAGAAATAGAAAATTTTAAAGCAAAAGGGAATTTGGATATAATACCTGAGTTGGATAAACTATAAAGGGTTTTCCAAAACAAAAATAACTATTTTTCATTCAAAATTAAGGGTTAGAAAGATAAAATTAGAAAAAGATGCTTTGGAAAATTTGATAAAAACAACAACACAGGGCACAAAAAAACGTTAGAAGAAAAATTAGCAAAATTAAAAAACGAAGAGCAAAAGGGGATGGATACAACAGCAGGAAAATTCACACTTATATAAAAACGGGGAAGGGCTTTATAAACGGGAGGAATTAAGAAGATGGGGACCCTAGAATAACTAAAAATAGGGAGGGAAGGAAGCACGACAGACAAATCTAAATTACTAGACTATATACAAAATTACTACAAGGACTTATATACCTCACAGGACATAGAAGACGAACATACAGACACAAATTTACGTGAGACAAAGTGCGAGATGATAACCGTATAACATAGTAGCATATGTGAGGATTTCATCTCGGAAGACGAAATAGTGGAGACGATAGGGAAAGTATCTAGAAATAAATCACCAGGTAGAGATGGAATCTCGGCGGAATTCTATAAAACGTTCTGCGGAGAACAGTCGCCAGTATTAGAATGGTTATATAATAATATTGCACTAAGGAATCAAAACATGTCAAACACAGTGAGTGAAGATATGATAGCACTAATATACGAAGGGAAGGGGATAGGGAAGATCTAAAAAATTTGAGGCCCATCTCCCTCCTAAATATTGATTATAAACTTATAAGTACAATTTTAGCAGAAAGGGTGAAAAATTGTCTTGATAAAATAATCAACATAAATCAAACTAGTGGCCCGAAAGGGAGGGAAATACAATATAACATACTTAAAATTAGAAGTATCATAAATATTACTGGGAGAACTAGTGCCATGGTACTAATAGATCAGGAAACAGCCTTTGACAGACTTGAACAAAACTATCTATACAAGATTTGGAATAAACTTCCGAAGATGGACTAAAATCCTGTACAGGGATACAAACTCATGTGCACATGTAAACGGAGCCAAAGCGGATAAATTTGATATCAAAAGATCAGTGAGGCAAGGATGCCCACTATCTATGCTATTTTACGTAATAGCTATAGAAATACTAAGTATAAAAATATATAACAACCAAGGGATTAACGTTCCAAACATAAAAGAAGAGGTGAAATGCTACAACATGCAGAATATTGTACCAAATTTATACAAGATACAAATTCTTAAAAAGAAATGATAAAGGAATTTGAACAATTTGGGAAAGTTTCGGGATCCATAATAAACCTCGACAAAACAGAACTATTACTAATAGGAAACTAGGGAGGCAAGCAACATGGGCTACCTCCCTCCTTAATTAAAGACAATGTAAAAACTTTAGGAGTAAATTTTGGATGGAATGAGGAGAAACAAAACCTCAAGGAAATTAGGGAAAAAATTAATGAAAATATCAGAATCTGGGCACTAACGCCTATTGGAACGGGCTCATTTTGCCAAATGTGCACCTTAACTATAAATTACAATCGTTAGACATACAAAACGAAACGTTAAAAGCGATAGATAACAAGATTATAAAATACTTATGGCGATTTAAAATGCACTACATCAACAAAGAAACTCTATATATGGCCGGGAAAAGGGGAGGCCTAGGCCTACCCCCACCCGGCCCTCATTAAAAACACTCACATGGCTCTACGCGAAGTGGGCAGACCCGTGGAAGAGCTGGGGAAAGAACTCACCTAGAGAAAAACCAGTACAACAACACAGGAGAAATACACTAGATAGGATTAGAAAAGGTACAAAAATGTGTTTCTCATAAAAGCATGCTCTCTAACTATAGTCACTAGTAACCTAATATCACCACCACTCTGTATAGTTTTCACGAACTATAGAGACAGCCCGTTTTGAAGGGACAATACATAAATAATTTTCGACCTTGAATAGAGATAAGAAGATAAATAAAGAAAGGATAAACATAGTCGAGACGGCTGAAGTAAAAATAAAAAATAAAAATGTACAGATCCCGCCTCGAACACAGTCGACCGAGAGAAATAAATAAGGAAATATTCAAGTCCCGTAACAATATAACTACAATCAGTAAAGTACTAAGAAAAAAGAGCCAATAATCCAGGATAAATATAAACTAGAAACACCGGACTTGTACTAAATTCAAAAATCTATAAAAAATAAACGGACTTATTCAAACTTTAAAATAAAAACCAAACAGTGAAGACCGTTTAGGGGTCAATGCACTGATATACAACTGGGAAATTATATATATATATATATATATATATATATATATATATATATATATATATAGCAACACACAAATAACATACACAGGATGCAATTCATTTTTGAGCAACATGCCTCCCAAGAAAGCTGCTGGAAGATGGAAGACCAAAATTGATCGTCAACAACCAATTGTAATCTGACTTGAATTCATCTTTTACTGCATACTTCAACTAGATTATCTACTTTGGTATACTTAGTATGCTTATACTTTTCACTTTATCTTCTTTCTTATCTTTCTTTCATATTTTGTCTCTTTCACTTGTTGTTCTTATTTTCGTTCAGTTATTGTTTTAATACATTTTTGTTGTTTTATTCATTATTATATCATCCAATCAAATGGCTACCCCTTTCCAGTACAATTGGGAAATAGTTTTGAAGAAACATTTCAGAACAGTTACTGAAGACAGGGACGATGGGAGAATAATTAGGGCATTCAGAGATGAATGAGCACAAGGGATCGATCTTTAACACGTGCATGCAAATGTAAGACCAAACACCCCTACACTGTTGGCCCTTCTGACTGCTAGAGGATTAGATTCGGCACTGGTAGATACTTTGACATACTCAGGTAGGGTTACTTTCCTCACTTTGACATACTCAGGTAGGGGTACTGTATCAGCGGGGGGGTGGGGGGTGGGGGGTGGGGGGGCGAATCCTACATTTGCTCCAGACATCATTTGCTCTAAATCTAACAAACATCTCGAGAGAATTAATTCGAATCCTTCTTTTTCAACCCCAAAAAAAGATTACTTGCTCGAAACATAAGTTTTCGCAAATTATACTCCAAGACCGTTTTCATCGTTTAGTCAAAATACGGTCTCGTCGTGATGTCATCGGCCCCCCCCCCCCCCCGCTGCTATGGGTTAATAATTTATTTCAACCAAATATTTGATCAAGTCTGATACGATATCGTATTCGAGCATCATGTAAATTTATTGTTATAAATCCATGCGGGGTTGACTGAGCGTTACTAAAGAAATTTCTAAATTGATTGAAGTCCATATCAGAACACCATGTCTGCCAAATATTTCGTAGCGTATGTGTATCAACGCCGTTGAAAACAGCAAGAATATTACAGTTATCTCTGATCACTTTTGGAATCTGAGTGTATCGTTGAGTGACATATATCACGTCAGTGTTTTTATGCCTGCATCAGGAAAATATTCTAGCTGGGTTTTTTTGATTGTCTAACATCACATCGTCGTATACGACTAAATTGTTAATGCTCCCATCAAGGTCATCCACGGATGGTGCCTCGTCAATATCGGTTATAAATTCAATGACGTTCTCACCCTTAATTTCTGATGCATTATCGTTAAAATCCTTTAACACTTCATAGCATCGTTGATCATCTACGCTAGGAGCAACTAAATACAACTTATTCCACTTCATCCATCTCATTATTAAATTGAGCAAAAATTGAGTCTTGCCGGATCCAGATGGCCCGATTATAATTGCGCGGATAGAGTTTGGTAGCGCTGCATGATGCTTAACCGGTTCTCTTGTTTTAGTCGCTGAAAAGTCAATTATATTCATATCTCTATACATAACTTATGGATCTATATTGTGTGAAGTGTAAAACGCGTACTGGCACAAATGATGTGACGACGATTACAACTAAAAGTAACAGATCTGCACTAACTGGTAGATGTGCAACATGTGGTACAAAAAAATTAGATTTGTTTCTATGAAATCCGGAGATGTTTAAAAAAAAAACGAGGAGGTGATATCGCAGCCAAATTGGCAAAACTCCCTGGAACCCCATGGGCAAAGTACCCCGGAGAAAAGCACCTTCCAGGATATAGCTACTGTGGCCCCAGAACACGATTAGATATCAGACCTGATGATCGAAATCAGCCCAGACCCGGCGAGTATCCGATAAACGCCATTGATAAGGCGTGTCATGTTCATGATGTTGCTTATAAAAGTAACAATCTGCAAAACAGGCATCTCGCAGATGTGAAATTAGTTCATGCGTTAAGTGCTATTCCTGATAAATCTTTCAAAGAAAAGTTGGCTTCGTGGTTGGTAAAATCAGCTATGAAAGGCAAATTGATGATGGGCGCTGGTAATTAATAACATGGAATCTATTTATCATTCTCCAACAGGATACTGGAGGGGTAACGCTGCAATTAATAAACTCGCCAACGCCGCAAAAGTGAAAAAGGTCACTGCGGCTAATTGGTTATCCAAACAGGCTATATGACAAATTTATCTACCGCGTCCTAAACAAATCAATTTCTCGCATTTTGATGTTACCGGACCCAATGAAGTTCATCAAGCTGATTTATTGTTTTTACCACATGACAACGGTTACAAATACGCGCTAACCGTAGTTGACGTTGCGAGTCGATACAAACAAGCAGAACCGCTAAAAACAAAATCATCACCTGAAGATGCTTCTGAATTTGAAAGGATTTATCTACGAGGCCCACTACGCTGGCCAAATCTGTTACAAGTTGATCCTTCTAAGGAATTTCAGGGTGTGGTTGCATCTACAATGAAACATCACAATGTCACCATCAGACGGGGGCATACTGCGTTACACCGCGATCAGGCAATTGTTGAACGATTTAATCGGACTCTTGCTGAGCGATTATTTGGATATCAATACGCAAAAGAATTCATCCAAGAAAAGCGATCCCGTGAATGGGTCAAAAGGTTACCAGGGGTAGTTGCAGCGCTAAATAACGAGATTACCAGAGCAATCAATATGAAACCTAACAACGCAATAAAAAAGAATATATACTACAACCACAGCGATATAGCGTTTCTTAGCCAATTCTCAGCAATGTCACCGTGAGATATTTATACGAACCAGGAGAACTCGAAGGTGGTAAAAAAAAGGGCTACTGATCCTATTTGGAGTGTCACTACGCATAGCATATCTACTATAACACGATCAACTGGTAGACCTTAAATCTATAAATTGGATTCAACTGCTCCTCAGCGGGGTTTTACACGTGAACAATTATAAGTGATTCCTGACGATACTCAATTGCCACCGCATGGTCTTAACTAGCGCCATTGCGTCTGTTGCACTCAAGACAAGTCAACATCACATTGTTTCTGACATGACCGAGATTGTTATTTTTTCTGTCTACAGTAAATTGGTGAGGATCTTTATCCGAATTCTGCCAACGCATTATACAATTGCAACTCGCGCAGTGATTATTCTGTTGTTGCTTCAGCGTAATTATTAATTCAGCATCAATATCAAATTCTCGTTGTTTTTGTTGTCTTGTTGTTTGTAACCGGAAAGTTTTTTTTATTAATGCTGCTAAATTCAATATCATCCATTGTGGTGTCGTCATCGAAAACAATTCTTCGAAGTTGATTTATTCGCCGTACTCTAGACACTGCAAGATAGACTAAATTTGACCACTCAATGCGATTATCGACTATCCAAACAATTGTATCCGCGATGGTTAATCCCTGCGAGGAATGTATTGTTGTTACGTAACCCAGTGTCCATGGCGATTTATTAGCACGCAATGCGTCTTCGACAACACTGATATCAACCAGCACAATATCATTTAATACTAGTGTTTGTCTTTCGCGCTGTCCTGGAATTTCGACTTCGATGTTTTGCCGCCGTGTGTCAGCGGGTCTATAACACAATGGAACTTTTATCAGGGGATATTTTTCTTTATGAAGCTCAAATAAGTGCTGCTAAAGTTTGTCTCTAACTATCTTTATACTCGCCACTACAAAATCGTTCGGCCTCCATACTTCCCAAAATTCCTCCATGGGAGTTTCAGAACTCACTTCCCGAATTATTTCACATTGTATTTTATCGGGTTGTAATCTGATTATTTTTTTGACCTCACTTAATTTTTTATCGAGCGACCAGTAATCGCTATCAATTTCTTCATAATAATCCACGTACTCGCTTAACCAATCATGTGGACCCGCGCCGACAAATGGTGGTGGTTGGCCATGATCTCCACACATTATTACCGCTGTATTCTTTTGCAGCAACCAATCAAGAAACATTTTTAATACATCTACCGAAACCGTGCATATCTCATCCCAAATAATAACCTCGGGAATGAATTTCTCACCCATTCTTTCAGGGGTCCTATCATCGCCCTTGTATCGGAAAAAGCTGCGATAAGTGCAAGCTTCGACGTTTCGTTGTTTTATCTCTCGCGCTAGTCTATGGTTCGGTATCAGCACAATCATATTTGCTCTACCTCGAAATAACTCAATCGCGCGAGTCGTTTTTCCTGACCCGCCACAGCCATTTAAATAAACTGTTTTATATCTACAAATTGGATCAGATATCGGTGGTGCATTAAAACGTTCTGATAAATTATCACCGCGTAAGTAATTACTTTTACTTTCAACGTCTGCTGATTCGGAATAATCACGCAGCATTTCTTTTTTAATTCTCCATGATCCCCAACTTTCATCCGAATTAGTGAATTCAGCAACTGCGCAACTGTACTTGCTGTTAATGTAAAATGAATCAACGGCAACTCTAACCGCAGTGTCAGGAAATCTATTTATCATTGAAAATAAATTAATACAAGCATAACCCAGCATCGACGACCTCAAATGTGTATACGGGGATCTGTAACCGTTGCTATAAGTAACAACTATACCCAATTTTGTTCCATCGGACAAAAAAGCATCTTTACGATCCACATATATGTTTTTGGATACTGCATCCGCGATTACAAAGTCATAATCGGTGTTATCCATAATCAGCCGTGAACAATATCTTTTATAGTCGCATTTTTTTCCTCCCTGAGTGAATTTTCCGATTATTCTTCTACCGAGATCTTTTGCTTCGGTGTTTTGTTGATTAAATACCCGTTCGGACCACTCAATGATATATTCTTCGTCGGCATCAATATGTTTTCTGGATTCGTCAATTATACTATCAAGACGTTCCGGTGTTGGTAACCAGACATTGATTTGTTTCCGATATGATATAATTGCTTCACTGACCGTCAGCGAAATTAACATTTTTGTATCAATCATGAATCGTAATAGCGCTATTGGCAGCCACTTCTTTTCAGACATGTGTCTACCAATCCAAATATAACAACAGCGATGAAGTCCTGCTGCGAACTCAAATGATACTACACGAGCGAATCCAGTTAAATCAAAATCAGGCAGCGGCCCATTAATTGCAACACGAGTCATTTCATGTACGGGGTGACCAAATCGTTTAAAATACACAGTAAACTCTCCATAACCAAGAAAATTCGCTGGATAACAAGCAACCATATCAACTGAAATGATATTATCACTGTCGTATTTGTTATTCCATAAACCGCCATGATTGAATTTTAAACAACTAGCCTCAATGTCTAGCAAGAATTCTACGCGTGTTGGATTCCATGCGTTTTTTATTCTTGCAAAATGATCTGCAACCGACGGGATAATAAAACAGTTTGTCAATAATTGTTCGTCGTTGATAATTTCATCATTGTTGTTGCCTTCGCCACATGTTAAACACCCACTAGCTGTTTTTTTCATTTTGTTGTGAAATGCTTCGGTGCGGTATAATTCACCGTTTGGTCTTACAAATTGGTCAAAAGTATCCGTGTCGTTTTCAGTGCTGCGAAGTAACCACACCGACACGGGGTCGTTTTTACTCAAATGCGCAATATCTTCGAATAGTTTCTCTTCAACGAGAAAACCATCCCTGGAAAATTCTTCTCGTAAGAATTCGTCAGGTTATATACTTTATTGTTCTGTTTCGTGGAAATATTGTGACCGCGAACGTCCATGCGTGTTCGTTATGATCAATAATTTTAATTGGGGCTCCATTTTTGTTATATTTTGATTCGTATAAAACTTCTCCGGTTATCGTCATAACTGTTATTGGAAATCTCATTGATGTTTCTAATTTCGCTATATCGCTAATAGTTGCTCCGCGGTCTTTCAACGTTAACTCCCATTGAGCTATTTTGCTACGTCGTAGATCGGTAAGTTTGTTTCCTCGGGATGCATTTGTAAAATGTTCTGTAATTCGTGCTGCTACACAATTGAGTGGCAAAGCCATTGACGACGAAACCGCCGGCGACGACTGTTTCATAGGTTTTAGTTTTCCTATATCGGGTTTTTCATTTAACGGATATATCCCATACACAATTGCTGTTGCAGGATACGCTCGTTCATAGTATGGTTTGTCAATTCCAGTTAACAGACCCGGCTTAGAATCACGGCTAACAACGACTGTTTTCTTGTCTTTGAGAATCGGTTCAAATTTGTCTCGTATAATCCAACCGCCTGGTTCTACACGGATAATGAATTTCACTCTGAAAAAATACTTTTTGTTGCCAAGTTGTGATAACATCAACGCTGCGTTGCTGTCATTCATGGTGGCATCAACAACGCCATCAATTCGAAATGTTGACCAGCTATGAGATGCGCCGTCGTGCTTGAATTCATTAATACAATCGCGTATTTTATTTATCAGGGCTCTATCAGTTATTGCCCGTTTTGGCACATCTTTGAGGGTTCTATCGAGATAAAATTTAACGTTTTTGTAATGCTTAATTGCTGATAATCTCTCGAACTCCTCCATGTTATAATTAAAACAAGTATTTAAATAGAAAAATATAGTATAATGAATCACTGTAAGTGGCTAATGATTGGATCAACAACTCCATGTAACAAAACATGCAGAAGCGAATTCTGTGGGTATCATTTACAAAGCGTTCGCAACGGTTCCTTTGGCCCCCTTCCCTGCCTCCGATGTGGGGTGGGGGTAAGAGGAAAATCGCAGTTGTGTCTCAGTTGTGGCGGCAAACGATACAGAGAACTAAAACGCTACTATGACAAAGGAATAAAAAATGCAGTCATTGATCCTACCGATGACTCCGTCAACGACAAAATCATAAAAACTCCTGAAAATTATATCAAGAGGTTTATAATTAAAGCAGATATAAATTAGACAAGTAATATTATTATATAAATGAGCCAAGACTTCATACCTCACTCAGTGCTTGTTAATTATGAAGCATCCCGTGATGGTGTTGTGAGACACTGTATTCTGAAAAAGCCGGTTGGATGGGTAAATAATATGGGATTCTTGATGTTTGGTGTCGGGAAGAAGAAATATTATTGTCATCGATTCGCATACGAATGTCACAACGGATTGATCAAAGATGGTTTTGTGATTGATCACGTTGATGGATTCCCTCAAAATAACAAATTGGATAACTTACGAGTTGTTACTCAAAGTGAGAATGCAAAATTAGGTGGAACCGGCAAACACGCAAAAAAGGCAAAACATGTCAAATCATTTGATACATAAATTAAAGAGGAGAAAATATTTCAGTCAATGAATGAAGCCAGTACATATTTTGATATTTGTAGGCCTTCGATACGATTTGTTGCAGAAAATATTACTATATCAGCCGTCTCAAAGAAAAATGACCATAAAATAAAATTCGTATACATCTGAAACAATTCAAGGGGGATAAATCCTTTATGGATAAGTCCGCTTGCCTCTCATAACACTCGACTCACTAAGTTACTTGTATTATGACCGTTAAGGAGTGTTTTATCATTTTTTTAAATTAAAGATAAAATGTATTATATTATATTTTTATAAATAATGGATATCAAAGATGTAAATGCTATAATTGCTGAAATTTCAAATTTAAAAAATCGAGGGATAGTATTATCTAAAGATCTCGACTGCGACAGGATTACCTCGGACTATGAAGACATTGAGTATCAGTCTAGTAAGGGTCGTTATGTTTTACGTAAGATGTACAGGCTCGTGAAAGGAATTCAAAAGTCCATCAATGCTTGTTTGTACGGTAACGATATTAATGCATTTATAACGCTATTTAGCACCGTTGAAGCAATACGTCAAAAGCTCGGCCAAGAGTATCAAAAACGAGCCGAAATTAGTTTTAAGGTTCGTGATCTTAGAAAAATATTAAACGAGGAAAAACCCGTATCCTAATCACGTGGCGTTACTATAAAAAAGGCTTTCAGTAAAAAGAAATTTAGCGTTTTTTGTAACACTTGTTACACTTGTCACATAGGATTTTCTCCTGAAAGAATACTCAACAGTTTGGGCTTGCTCATGCAGTTATGTGCGTACTGGATGATTTGGTTGTGGTAGCAAGTAATCACCGCGACGCCTCCATTTTCACGTAGTTGTTGTTGTTGCCGCGTCGTTAACAAAAATCGTTCATCGCCGTTCTCAGATATTACAATTCTGAAACCCCCAGCGATGTTATTTCTGAAACACTCGCGGATAGCGTCGTACAGTTTAACCCTGTCGGAGATGGATACGTTAGCTTGATGGTACATTATTTAATAACTCAGCTTTTAACTGTGATAGTTTCACATCTGAAAACTCAGTTCACAAACAGTATATGGTAGGTGAATCGCTTACAACTAAATTAGCCCGAGAGCGGCTAGCAGCAATTAAAAAGTTTATACCGGTACGAGACAGACTTCGCGAAAAACTTCAGCAGCGACAACAAATGCAAACTGACTTTTCTGTGTCAAGTGAACAACTGTTTACTCCGATAACAAGTGCGATCAAAGATGTGAAAAAGTTAACTGAAGCAGCGATATACGGAGATATTCCTGAAAAAGAACGAGCAAAGAAGGCGCCGCTGCTTGATACGCTTGAAACGATAGCAGCAGTGACTGAACAAACACGCGCAGGGATACAACAGCTATCCAGTGATATAAAACCCAACACGAGTATGAACGATTAGCTGATATTGATGGTTCTGCGCCTGAACCACAACCTGTTGATGTCACCCAAAGAGGTGTTTCCTTTATAGACATACTCACCGAAGGAGCTATAGCAGAAATCAAACGATTTCAATTAATAAAACCCGAACATTATAAGATTTTTGGTAATTTTGCCGCCCAAAGCTTTCATTCCAGAAAGGGCTTTTTAAAAGACGAGCATAAAAACAGTAAAATAAACCGAGATGAATGGGTTAATTGGTTGTATAAAACGAATAAGGAGATTATTGGCCGTTTAGATAAAAAAAGCATTGGAATATAAAGAATTTAAAAAGGGAGTTGATGAGTATGATGAAACTAGTACAGCTAAAAAAGTTACTGCTAGCGGATATTCGATTGAAAATCCGTTAGATTTCAACGCAACCGTGACATGTCCTGGGAATATTCTCAGTGATATATCACGGTTAGAAGTACTTATCGGGGGAAAACGAGGCGGAAACAACTCCATTAAAATAATTAATGAAGCAGCTGATATCTGTAGACGATTATTTGCCGGCGGTATCACGGACATTGATGTATATCGAGAACTCATTGCTGAATTAGTTGAAAATCACAGAGATGCCCATGGTTATTACAGCGATTGATCACTAATTGAAAAACTACTAGTTTTATAACAAGATGATCATACACTACAACCATGATAAACCCGTAAGCGTCTATGTGGTGAACTCACGATTGCCTGTTTATAGAGCATATTACGGAGATGGTTTCGGCAGTACCATTGCGGGGCTATTTACAAGAATGGCCCCCAAAGTGGCGCCGTTAACTGAACAGTTATCAATGAAAGCCATTGATATTATTCCTGATAAGGGAATCAGCGCTGTTGGAAATCTTGCCGGAAAGGCATTTTCTGCCACGAAAGATAAAATAATATCATTGGTGCGACGACGAAAAAAGCAACCAGTTGCACTGCCATCTACAACAGTGATGCCTGCAAGTGTCAGCAAAGCAATAAAAAGCGCAGTGGAAGATAAATTAGCGTCGTAGGCTGCTTCGGTGACTCCGTCATCCGTGGCTGCGCCGCTGGCGAACAGTAACCAAGATGATATCGCAAACATGATAGCAGGAAGTGGTTTGAAACGAAAACAAAAACGACGAAGATTACAAAGAATTTCACAATTGAAAATACTGATGTGAATAATAATAATAATGTTCAAAAGAACAGCTGATCCAGCGTTAGATATGGAAGCCCAAGTACGCAAAGATGATTCTGTCCGCGATTATCAATTTTATTCCTATCATGCAATACAACCAGATATTCGATCACGAATTGAACTTCAAGTCCATGATACCAGCAAATACTTTCTACCCGCTGAAGCGTTTCTCGAAGTAGAAGGAGAACTTGTACGACTTACTGAGACTCCTGCTGTACCCGCACCGTATCCAGATGATGCCAAAGTCGGCTTAGTCAATAACGGTATCATGGCGCTATTTGAATCCGCGAGATATCTCATTGACAGAAAAGAGATTGAGTCTATAGAACGTGATGTTGATGTGGCTACAACAATAATTGGGTTAGCAAGATATTCTGACGATTATACAAGATCAGCAGGTCCGTCTATGATGTTTGCAAAAGATAATAAAAACACTGCTGGACCCACTCAATTTATTGTACGACGACCAAATAATAATGCTGGAGCTGCTGCTGTTGATGTCGAGAATATGATTATAAATACTGATCTCCAGTACAATCTAGGAGCTGCAACACGAATATCAATGTTGGCAGGACAACGTAGATCATTTTCATGTGCGATTCCGTTGCATCATATATTTGGATTTTGTAGAAATGTACGAAAAGTTATTTATGGAGCGAAACATACAGTAGTACTCGTGCGAAAGGGTAGTGACGATGATGCAATATGGAGAATTGCAGCGGATCCTGCAAATCCAGATGCTGACGCTGGTAAAGTCATTTTAACTAAATTGGTCTTGTGGATGCCAGTAATGACCCCATCAATTACCACAGAACAGCGACTACTATCATTGATGGATGCGGGTGGCAAATCATTGCTAAGTTGGCTAACAACAACAACAGATGTTAAGCAATCAAATATCAATGGTACATTTACATGGAACTTGGCATCACAACAAGGCGTTTCAGCTCCACGTCATATATTTATCACGTTACAGGATATGACAAGAATGAATTCACAATTGCACAGTCATATGATATTTGATCAATTAGGAGTTACTGAGGTCTCGTTGAGAATAAATGGCCAGCAGGAACCATCCGAAGATATACAACCTAATTTCGGTCAAAACCATATTGCGCGCGTGTACCATCGTATGCTGTCATATATGGGCCGTGATCAACAAGTTGATACTGGTTTGCAAATATCGCAACATGATTTTAAGAACTTGTATCCGATCTACTACTTTTCGCTGGAACATCTTGATTTAACAAGGCAATCCGTCGTTGATATACACTTCAGAGCTAATGTCCTTCGTGGTACTATTGCTAATTATAGAGCGGTTGCTGTCATTCTCAGTGATAAATCAATGTTGTTAGAAGGTGTTGGTGGACGAATGAGACTTATTGATGCACCAGTGAAAAATATGTAAACGATTCACAATTAGATCAATTGAAAGCATAAATGTGTTTTACAATAAAATGACATATAGTGTTGTTAGTGTCAAGCTGACTGATGGTCAGATCAAGAAATTGCGATCAAAATCCGCTAAAGAATGTGGAACAACAATAACGTTAAAACCAGAGCAGATGTCCGGCGGTACACATAAAATATCATTGACGGATCGTCAAATAAACATTTCAATGATGCGCTAAAGTATAAGCGAGGGGTTCAAATTGTATTTTCAAAGGCTGCAATCGCCAACATGATAAAATCAGGTGGTATATGTCCATTCTTAGCCGCAATACCAGCATTGATTGCAGCGGCGGCCCCAGCGGTGGCGAAGGCGGCTGCGTTGGGGGCCGTTGGTACCGCGGCAGGGATGGCGTTGAAAAAGGCAACTGGGAAAGGATATAAAAAAGGGAAAGGGGTTGTACCTACCAGGAACCCCGTATTCATGGTACAGCGGAAAGGGTCTGAGAATACCAGGAACGGTTTATTAGTTGAAAGCCCAATTGTTCCCATGTCCAAATTTGATTTAATTGATGCTGATAAAAAACTAGCGGTAAAAAACTTCAGAGGGGTTTTTATGAGAGATCAATTACCGAGAAAACCAAATTACGTTGAAACCGGTATCATCAATCTTGATAACAACAGCGGATCGGGAACTCACTGGGTCGCATACGCGATTGATCCACGTGGAATTGTTTATTTTGATTCATATGGGTTAGCCCCACCGAGCGAGTTTATGCGGTATATAAATTCTTCGATAAAACTCAAAGAGTTTCCGATTTTTTATTCCACGCTGCCAACACAACAATTAAATGATCCACCGATATGCGGCCGTGAAGTATTAAATGTTCTCGCAGAGATTTCATCGTCACAGAAACCACCTCATCTGGTTGTAAATAAATACACGAGTGAGAAATTACAAGGTAATTTTAGAGAATCAATAAATTAAAAATACTAGAGCTTTTACAATAATGATTGATATTTGGGGACGATCTCTGTCAATGTTGAAACCCACCGCGGAAACATCTGCGGGTTCTATCGAGGATGTAAAAAAAATGATTGAAGATGAAATCGCTGAGACGTTAAATTTAGCAAGTGTTGACCTGAACGAAATAGTTGTATTTCAAGATCGCCAGGGTAAATTGAAAAGCAGTAATATATCCGCGGATGACATTTTGATACGGCAGAGCGATGCCGCTGAAACTCTACTGCGCTGTATTCCAGCGGTGGACGACTTAAACCAGGCGCACTTGTGTCTACGATCAGCGACGCGATTGCCGCCCACGGCCGTGATCTGGATGATTATATACGAGGTTATAATACCTTTCGCAAAAATGTCGTACATAAATTCTTTGGAACCCCGCTTGTGGTTGGCATGACTCTCGCTGAAATTAAAAACTTTCTATCTTTATTCTTTTTTAACAAGGAGGCGGGGAGGATGATGAATGAAAATGAAATCAAGGCAAATTATCTCGATATTTACACGGATATTTCTAAACTAATAGAAAATTTTGAAAAGGTACAAAAACCCACCAACGACGTCGTTAGTAAGTTTTTTGGATCCCCACATGTGCCAGACTCGACTCTCGCTGAAATTAGCGAGTTTATTATCAGGCATACCCACAATGCCTACGTCGCTAATAATTTCTTCGGTGTCCCGGCTACAACTACGATGACTCTCAAAGATATCAATGCGTTTATAGTGAGACAAGCAACACTTAATACCATCGTGGATAATTTTTTGGGGAGAACACGTGAATCTGAAACCACATCTCTGACAGGCCCGACCCTCGCTGAAATTAGCGAGTTTATTGGCAAGCATACTCACAATGCCTACGTCGCTAATAATTTCTTCGGTGCCCCGACTACATCTACGATGACTACTCTCAAAGATATTAATATGTTTATGGTGAGACAAGCAACACTTAATACCATCGTGGAAATTTTTTGGGGGAAAACACGTGAATCTGAAACCACATCTCTGACAGGCCCGACCCTCGCTGAAATTAAAAAAGCTATTGACGAACAAAAGCTCACCAGCGAAATTTTTAATAAGTTCTTTGAGGGCAGTAACCCCCAGTATATCACGACAAAATTTTCTAACATCGACCGGTATTTTAAAGACAAAACACAGCTTGAAATCAGAATGGCTCTGATTCCATTCTTTATGAACACGAAGAATGGGGGGATAATGACGGCTGCCAAAATCAAGGCAAATTATCTCGATATTTACAATGATATTCTTAAACTAAAAGAAAATTTTGAAAGGGTACAAAAACCCACTAACGACGTCGTTGGTAAGTATTTTGGAACCTCACTTGTGGATGTCATGACTCTCGCTGAAATTAAAGAGGCTATCGATGAAAGTAAAAAAGCTATTAACGAACAAAAACCCACTAACTACGTCGTTGGTAAGTTTTTTGGAACCCCACTTGTGGCAGGCATGACTCTCGCTGAAATTAAGAACCTTCTAACTACATTCTTTTTTAACAAGGAAGAGTTGAGGATGATGAGTCATACCGAAATCAAGGCAACTTATCTCTGTATTTACACGGATATTCTTAAACTAAATGAAAATTTTGAAAAGGTAAAGATTGCACATCCACGCACAAGCATTAAAAATATCGTGTATACGATCAGTCATGGAGCCATAAGCTGGGTAAAATATGATATTAACACTTTATCCATCGGTATCTGGGAGGGGGCCGAAGCGGCGATCAATGGTATCTACAGGCTAACGTGGATCTCTAACTATCAATTTAATATCATCGTGGATGGTAAAACCTACTCTGGTGGCACAGCGACGTTAATTATCAGGGATCGCAGACAAAGCTTTAACTTCGTCACAGATGATAGCTCCATCATTAGAGCAAGAATAACCTGGTGTTTAGAACTTGTAGATAATTTTCCGACTGAAGCTCTTGTATAGGCCCCGCAATTCCCCTTCCACCTAGCCAGCCCCTGGCCCCTTAACGACGGCGAACAATTCAAAACACTAGCGGGTTTAAAATAGTAATGACATCGATGAAATCAATATCACCAGAGGTATCACAATCGCATCGATATCGATATGATACCGTGAAAGAATTTTCCGCGAGCTTGAAATCATTTTCTGAGCGTTATCGTGAAAAAATGAAAAAAATACCGACGCAGCGTAGCAATCATCGACATCACCGTGTACTCGGTGTCCGGTGTGATGGCCAGCGCCGGGGTTATTTTGTCGACGGTGACCATGATGGCTCCGATTGCTTTTCCAATCGCTATCTCCGCGGCAACAACAATTGCGGCAGTCGCCGCCGCGATAACTAAAAAGTTATCGTCGTCTTCTCAGAAAAAACTCAGCGATTATACAGCTCGGTACCGGGTGGTATTTGACGCATACTCGAAACTATCCGAGTTGATCTCGCTGTCGATAGATAATTCGTTCATATCCGATGTTGAATTTTCCGCGATGACCCAGTTGTATAACTCCGAGATGTTGAAATTAGAAATTGAAGACAGCGTTAACAATAATGTCACTCGAACTGCTTCAACGAATCGCGGAGAATACCACTCCGATACGAACAAGCATGATATCAATAACATCAACAAACCCACAATTTAGTGTGAACTTCCCTTCTCCGACCCCAGTGCGCGAGATCTCGCTAGAAAAATTACGAGTATATCATAGCTGGCCTAATATCAGATCGGTTGCATTTGGCGGTCAGCAACCCAATAACTCACTGGTGTTCTCGTATTAGAATAAACCCGATGGTACTCCAGCGTGGGAAACTGTTTCGTTACCAACTGGGTCGTACCAAATTGTGCAAATCGATGCTGAAATTCAGCGTAGAATAAAATCAATCACTGGAAAAGAATCAAAAATAGCTATTAAAGTTCATGAACCGACGCTCTCGTCGTCGATCGAAATAAGCACAGAGGGATACATTGTAGATATCTATAACAGCTCGTTAAGAACAGTGTTAGGATGGCTTGAAAAACCAACGGAAAAATCCGCCACCGACTTAACCACAGACGTACAATCATATCATGAAATCAATCTCAGATATCGAGATAGTTTATCTGATATAAAAAAAGTAAAAATCGCCGATAGATTTATATTTACCAACAAAAACACGTTGCAATGGGATTTTATTATTAAACGAACAGCTGACTCATCTGTTACTATTTCATTTACGCTAAATGACGTCACTGGTTATTTTAATGAAATTAATCAATTACATAAAACACAACTAGAACAACTACGGCAAACAAATTCACAAAAACACGTTGAAATACTAAATCAGCTTGTATCTGACATGGAATATATAAATGAACTAATTATTCAAACAATAACCAATGACAACAGCGACAATAAACAACGATTCCTAACCGGTTACAATATCACAGAAGCCGATCTGCGTAATCTCAAGTTTCCTGGATATAACGCTGAGGAACAAACAAAAATTGCTAGAAACAATATCAAGGTGCTACAAACACTAGATTCAACTGTCCTCCTCAAATATAATAATGATCCAGATGGTGGCGGTAGGCATATTGCCCCGCACAATGTGAATATTTCAACGGTGATTGCGCTCAATTTAACATGTGATGCAATTGAAGGAAGCTATCAAATAAATCTCGAGCAATCAAATCAAGCTCAGCAAGGATATATTCTTTATTCGTTTACACCAACAGCTCCTCCAGGATTCCTAATTATTGAAAACCCAATTAATCCTGTCTACATGCGATGCAATAATAATTCGCTAACGAGAATTAATTTCCGACTCACCGACCAGTCAAATAATTTGATTGATCTACAAGACGAGGTGTTAGCGATTAGTTTGTTTGTAAAATCCTGAAGACTTGATCAAATATTTGGTTGAAATAAATTATTAACCCATAGCAGCGGGGGGGGGGGGGGGGGGCGATGACATCACGACGAGACCGTATTTTGACTAAACGATGAAAACGGTCTTGGAGTATGATTTGCGAAAAACTTATGTTTCGAGCAAGTAATCTTTTTTTTTGGTTGAAAAAGAAGGATTCGAATTAATTCTCTCGAGATGTTTGTTAGATTTAGAGCAAATGATGTCTGGAGCAAATGTAGGATTCGCCCCCCCCCCCCTTGCTGCTACTGTCCTCACTTTGACATACTCAGGTAGGGGTACTTTCCTCATTTATCCTTCATTCTATATCAACTGTCGAAGGTATAGCTGCCAAAGAAATTGACGTTTCAATAATCCAGCGAAAGCAAATTTGATCTGTTTGACAATTTTTCACATTGTGGTATTTGCTTACTATTACTTTTTGTATTTTCATTTCTCGTTCATTCTATTTTCATTCTTGCTTTTTCTCAAATTTTCCATTGTTCCTTGAACTTAGTGATTTTTCCTTTTCTTTTTTATATAATAAATTACAAGTTAAGATGGCCGGTCCATTTCAGTCAAGTACTGAAACAATTCTCAGAAGACATTTAGAGTTGAGACAGAAGATCAAATAGAGGGAAGGCTTATTAAAGCCTACAGAAACGAGTGGACGCAAGGGATAGACATATCCCACGTTCTCGCCAGTATAAGGCCAAGCGCGCCAACTCTGTTGGCCCTACTTCACGCTATGGGTCTAGACTCCAGTGTCGTTGACACTTTAGTTTATACTGGGAGGGGGATTTTCCTACAATACCCCAGGGAAAAGGGCTTCGCACTCCCAATGGGAACAATAGACATCGACAATTTCGTGGCTAAAGTAACACCTGCCCCTCCCCCCCCCCCCCGCGATTACTCAGATGATACAGAAAAAAAACAATAGACGTAGTGGTGTCTCACTTTCCGTGTGAGATAACCCTCGCGAGTTTCCAAGAGGGATTCGAACAACAACTAAGAATTAGTGCCCTTAATGTAAAAAGAGAAACCTTCAAGGCTATGCCCAATATCAGCACAGGCAAGATAGTGGTTAAGGTTGATTCGCGCGATGCGGCGAATATACCGTTATTTTTTAAGATATTTGGATTTGTCGTGCAGACCTGGTTCTTCAGGTGCGTCCATGTGAGGCCTTGTGGTGTTTCCAATAGGACGGGGCATGACAAGTGGAGCTGCCCCCTGCAATCTGCTCGAGGTGGTTCCACTTCCATGCCCAAACCTAACCCCCCCAAATATAAATACTCACACAAATCCTACAACATCTGTCCCTCCAGAACCACTGTTACACAAAAAGTCATATGCAAGTGCAGTGAGGACCCTTTTTGGGAACAGGGAAGATAGAGAAGAAAAAGAAAAAGAAGAAGAACTGGAAAAAGAAATAGAAAAAGATAAAGAGTTTCCAACTGTAGAAGATGATCTGAGAATATCTGGAGATGAAGATTTGATACCAGACACGCAACAAAAATGGATGATACCAAAAACAAGGAAAACTAAAAAGTTCAAAAAAGATCAGAAAACAAAAAAGCATAATTGAGGATCAAGTTACAGAAGTTGCAGAACAAAACAAAAGAGCAAGAGTGTGAAGAAAATGAAGAAGAAAAACTACCAGAAGAGCAAGACAATACTCAAGACCAAGGAGAAGTAGAAATGGAATATGAAATAGAACAGCACGAGACTGAAAGAAGTGAAATACCCAGTGAGAATGAAACAGATGGAAGAGAAGAATATGAAATAGAACAGTATGAGACTGACAAAAGTAAAATACCCAGCGAGAATGAAAATGAACAACTATTCAACAAACCCAAAATCCAGTGGACAACCACCTCACCAAGAAACAAACTTAACAAATGTAAAAAAACCAAAAGGAAAACCACTCACTCAGTTTCTCCAACAATTAGAAAAAAGAGGTCAACAGGGCTTCCAATTACACCAAATAGAACAGCACCAGTAGCAACTGTTACACCCCAAACAGCACTTATCAAGAAAATGCTAAGTGAAACCAAAAACAAGACTATGCCAAGTATCATAGACAAACCTATTCTAGTCCCCTCACTCATCACCTCTGACCCCACAACCATAATAAACACATCTGTCCCCTCCAATACTCAACTGACAAACCCAATGCCTCCACTCAGCAACCCACAACAACAAGCACCCAAACAGTAATAACAACAATAATAATAATCCAATTGCAAACACAGTGCCTTATATATATTTTATTATAATAACTCAATAAATACATGATGGATGAGTTTCATAATATTAAAATTGCCTCAATAAATGTTAAGAGGCCTTTCCTTACAGAAAGCAGAAGATTTAATAAAACTTATAACTGACTATGATATATAGTAGCACTACAAGAGCTACACAACATACAGAAAAAAACATTAATTTCATAGAAGACAAATTAGATGCTTTATTTTGGACTCAAATAAACCCTTCTGATACTAATTCAGGAGTTGGGTTTATAATAATTAACAAACTATTTCAAAACAACTGAAAATTAATTAAAACTCCTGACAACCTAAAAGGTAGAATGATCCACATTCAGATATACAAAACTAATTTGATAAATATATATGCGCCATCAAAACAGCAAAATAAACCAAATTATTATGAGAACCTCAGCGATTATGTATTAATTTATACACAAGAGGACTTAGTAATTCTTGGTGATTTTAATGCGTGTAAAGATACAATTGATAGGAAAAATCGAAATATTTATAGACTACAGGCTTTATTATTAAACAAGTTTATTCAAACTAATAACATTCTAGATGCATTTAGTCATCTACATCCAAATGTGATTTGAAAAAGAAAACAGACATTAAATCAAGGATTGACCATTTTTATGTAGTACAAAAAAATAAAAATAACATAATTAAATGTGATATTTTAGATGAGTTATTAGCAGACTACAGAACTATTATTTTAGAATATAAAATCTACTCACTAAGTAGGGTAAAGGATATTGGAAAATCAACAATAGCATATTAAGGTTACCAGAATTACAACTAGAAATCCAAAATGAAATGGAATCTTTCCATATGGAAGACTTAAAGTCATGGGATTCTCTTAAAAATAACTTTAAAAACATTTGCCAAAAATATTCAAGACTTCAAAGTTCTAACAACAAAATTTTAGAAAAAGAATGTAAAGCAGTGATTAATCTACAATTTCATCCCAATGAGTCACAGGACTCGCATATATTCATATGAGTCCCGCTCAAATGTAATGAGCGCAAACACATTGAGATACATTAATATACATATCAAATGGGAAAACTGAGTGAAAACGATTACATATTTACCATTTTATCTGTATAAATGTATTTGTAACAAATACATTCAATACGAGAATATCTATTGTTTTGCTTGAGAAGTAAGTTTTTGAGACCAAGCTTACAGCTCTACTATACTCCTTTCTTTCTCCGGTTTTTCCTAACCATTATAACTTCGGAAAACATTTATCTTGTTCACAAAATGTTCCAAATTTTATTATAAAACATTATATAAGAATTGTCAAAATATATGTTACAAATAAATACTTGTCAGTTGTATTTCAAAATTGGTTCGAATTGTCTTATTTTCGGTCCAAGTTGGGCCGAATTGTCTATAAGCCGTTTTTAACCAGTTCGTCTGAAACTGTTGAATTTTTGGTAATTTATGTATTACGCTGGAGGCTGAGCACATGTTTGCATCCTGAACATCAGATGACGAAACCAAATGCTGATCAGTGGAATTTGAATCATTAAACAAAATATTTAATTTCCTTTGCTTAGGGTCAATTTTAATCATCGTCTTTGGCGACATTTTAACTGGAAATATGAGGGGAACTGATGGCATCCCATAACAGTATACTGTTAAGGACGTGAGTACCACATGACCGGTGCAGAGATAATATTTGCCTTGTGAAAAGAAAGTCCTGTTAAACAAAATTCACAGTAAGCACGATGTTGGTCCTTTAAAATTTCTTGCGTCCAAAGGAATGCACATATGAACAACTAATGAGTCCCAGCCATTTTTTGTGCGTGCTGGACTCGGGACGCAGGGGTAGATTAATCACTGAAAAGGAATTTTGGAAAATGACAAAGTTTCGGATTATAAAAAAACAAAAACTCAAAAAAACTTTAGAAGATTTACAAAAATATAAAACTGCAGGAGAAAAACAAAGAGCTGGTTTTTACTATGACATATATAATATTGGAAACAAGATCTACAAAAGAGAGGAACTAAAGAAAGGTAAAGAAAAATCACTAATCAAGCTTAAAATTAATAATACTGTTATTGAATAGAAAAAAGATATATTAAATAATGTTAAAGACTTTTACAAAAATGTATATCAAAGTAAGAAAATACCAATAGACAAAATAAACAAATTTCTAAACAATATAACTCTACCCACCATCACTAATGTGGATAGGGAAATGTGTGATAGAGATATTGGCATTCTTGAAATAGATAAGGCTATTGATAATCTGTCTAAAAATAAAGCCCCTGGCATAGATGGTTTAAGTGCAGAGTTTTATAAAAAAAAATTTAAACCAATTTGTAACCCCAATTGCAAAATTTATACAGCCACATTCTCCATTACAACATAATGAGTGACTCAATGAGAATAAGAATAATCACTCTACTATATAAAGAAAAAGGAGAAATTGTCCCACTTCCAATTAGAATACAGCATTCATGTGATGTAATTTGATTCTGAACTCAGACGCTTATTGTCTCAAATATCTATAGAGGTATACACCCCTAATGCTGGACTTTAGTTTATTACGGATGTTTGACTTTTTTGTTGACTAATTTATTGTATCAATACTACCTGGTCATCCATCATACTGATAAAATATGATTTTATTTAAAGAATATACATATAGGGATTGGTGCCAAAGCAATCTAATAGGGATCATTGTTAAAGCGATAAATGTAACTTCGTATCCTCTCTATTACATCTTCTTCAAACAGCGATGTTACTAAATGTGCTCCTAGTCAACACTTCTTTCATTAACCGATGATATCAATAATTCTCGTCCATGCCATATTACTACACAATCTAGGGCATGTATTTTGGTATTCAAGATACAGCCTTATTATGGTTACATCTCTCCATGCCATATTACTACACAATCTAGGGCATGTATTTTGGTATTCAAGATACAGCCTTATTATGGTTACATCTCTCCATGCCATATTACTACACAATCTAGGGCATGTATTTTGGTATTCAAGATACAGCATTATTATGGTTACAGTTCCACTTACCCAAGATGACTAAAATTGCGTCCATAAATAGAAAATATCCCTGCCCTGTTGATCAATGCATTGTTGTAAACAATGTTTAATTCACGGCCCCGTTTTCTTCATTCTGTGCAGAAAGCTCTCACGTGTCATCAATCGACATATGTTTCTCACCGATTGCTTGTTGATGACACTCAAATATAGCTGCTCAAATTACATTACTATTAAATGCGTAGAGAGGCGCATTTCTGATATAGAATCATAGATGACGTGTAACAAACTGCTGATTAAGAACGATAAACCTCAAGTCATTCTCATCACTGCGCAAATACTTTCTCATTGACACTGCTTACCTCAAACAATACGTATCAGCAATACCATCATTAAATGTATACAGTCTGTGTAAAACCTAGTTGTCATTCTTGGTACTAAGGTGTGAATCCACCAACATGTAAAGCACATATGCAAGACTTCATATACAAGGTATACAAGGCTACATATCAGGAGTTGAAACGCATCAGCTACATTCGCAATGTTCATTCGATTGTGGGCCGATAATTCAGACTCGCACCAGTGATGATTTGATTTTCGGGTTAGAGACTGATATCACTTATTCATTAAAAGCTGCATTTTTTGTTGGAAAGGTTTGGCTGAACACATTGTTATATATTTTATACGGTTATCGGTATTTCTCTTGAATGTGGCCATCGGCTGAAGGGTTCCTTTTGTGACATGTACATTATATTTCCGGAATAAATGCTATGTTTGGTGACTTGCCAAATCCCGGTGGAATAGCACGACCATCAGTCCTATGGCCATGTTGACTACTGCGCTAGAAATTGTTGTTACCATTTTCCCATTATGTGTCTAAAGTGTAAACGTTTTAATGAATAGGTGACATCTACCCACATATCGTCATGAGTATCAACACAGATTTGGGAGTTGATAAATCGGTTTAATTCAGTTGATGCTACTAAAACACTGGATCTGAACCAATATATCAATTTGACCTGACCCATATGTACAGCTCATCTAAAAACCTTTATTCCTCTTTTGACACATGCGCACCAAAGCCCAGTTACGTGGAATGAATTGCCCTTCGATATTCAACACAATGACCCCATCATGTCGTTCAATTTTTTTTTAACCATTACCTATTTTGACTACAATTTAGATTATCAGTCATAGTAATGGTTGTATATTACATAGCATAGTAATAGTTGTAGATTATCAGTCATATTAATAGTTGTCGATTACTAGACATATTAATAGCTTTAGATTGCCATAGTAATACTCATAGATTACCAGACATATTAATAGCTGTAGATTGCCATAGTAATACTCATAGATTGCCAGACATAGTAATAGCTGTAGATTGCCATAGTAATACTCATAGATTACCAGACATATTAATAGCTGTTGATTGCCATAGTAATACTCATAGATTACCAGACATATTAATAGCTGTAGATTGCCATAGTAATACTCATAGATTACCAGACATATTAATAGCTGTAGATTGCCATAATAATACTCATAGACTACCAGACATATTAATAGTTGTTGATTGCCAGGCATATTAAAAGTTGTAGATGTGCATCGTGTCATCACCGAGCATCTTCTTTCACGCTCTCCCTTTTCTTCTGTACTTATGTTTAACTTGTTGCCAGCAAATTTAAGTATAATATTATATGAATCGTTTACACAAATTGTCGTCAGCTCAACCCATCCCCGAGTAGACAATCAGCTGACGTATAGCAATACGGGTACACGCATCTATGACGAAACATCTTTACAAACTAATTTAATACATTAAAACCTAAAGCGGCAACAAATTAGTGTACGTGGTTTGTTTGCAGGGTAGTTCCCAGCAGATCGTACTATTTTAAGTTGCACACGTGTGACACATATGAAGCCGTGTAACATGGACAAATAATGCACAATTCTGGAAAGGTAATTTTAAACGAGAAAAACCATGAGCATATGATAAAATATATGTATTTAAGTTTCTTAAAGGTAACCAACAACTATATATCAGTTATCATTTTATTCATGTTTTAAAATCAGGTCACGAAAGCGATAGCTTTGTGGGTTTATCGTGCCGCCGTTAAGTCATTCAACAAGAATGAACTTGAATTGTTTTCATTATATACAATTATGTACTAAATTTGGGGTTTGGTGAATTATACTACTACTACTACTACTACTACTACTACTACTACTGATGTTGCTCCAACATTATCATTATCTTCAACCACTACTGCTGCTACAATTGCTAAAAGAACTACTAAAACTACTACTACTACTGCTACTATTACTACTACTACTACTGCTATTACTGCTACTACTAATAATACTAATTATAATAATAATAGTAATAATACTAATGACCGCTCCGGTGGACTAAGTGGTTAGAGCGTCCATATCGGATATAGAGGTCGCTGATTTGAAACCCGGCCGAACCATACTAAACATTTTACAGGTTGGCCCGATGTAAGGACAATTTGACTTAGTGGGTAATGACGCCACATGTCTGCAGCATGGAGCCCCCGTGCTAGACATCAGTATTAACTGCCACACTACAGACATCGTAACAATATGGCTCAAAATGTTAAAGCTACATTAAAATTCAAAATCACACTACTAATTCTATTATAGTCATTTATAATTGTTACTGCTAATACTACCACCACCTCTGCTACAGTTAACAGTTAATGTTGCCAAATCAACTACTACTACTACAAACTACTTCTAATACTCCGACTACAACTGCTACAATTGTATGGAAGTCAAAGTTTACAAGCTTGCTACAATAAAAGGTTTGATGTTCGTAGACATATTCATCGACTTCCTGTTAGTATACTTTAGTATATTTTGTTTAGGAGTATTTCGACATTAACTCAGTAAATTGTGTGTATGAATATTTCGGTATTACCTCAGCAAAGTGTACGTATGAATATGTCATCCTTGCCTCAGTATACTGTATGTAAACATATCACAGCAGTACCTAAGTATACTGTAGGTATGAAATACCTAAAAGAAAAAGGTGCATATAAATATCACAGAATTAACTAAGTATACTGTAGGTATGAAATACCTAATAAAAAGGTGCATATAAATATCACAGCTTTATCTAAGTATACTGTAGGTATGAAATACCTAAACAAAGGTGCATATAAATATCACAGCATTACCTAAGAATACTGTAGGTACGAAATACCTAAAAAAAGGTGCATATAAATATCACAACATTAACTATGTATGCTGTAGGTATGAAATACCTGAAAAAAGGTGCATATAAATATCACAGCATTAACTAAGTATACTGTAGGTATGAAGTACCTAATAAAAAGGTGCATATAAATATCACAGCATTATCTAAGTATACTGTAGGTATGAAATACCTAAAAAAGGTGCATATAAATATCACAGGATTACCTCATTCGATTCATTAAATTGTGTGTAGGAATATTACAGCATTACCTCAGTAAATTGTACGTTCGAATATCACAGTATTATCTCAGTAAATGTGAATATTACAGCATTACCTCAGTAAATTGTACGTAAGAATATCACAGTATTATCTCAGTAAATTATGTGTGTTAATTTTACAGCATTACCTCAGTAAATGTATGCAGAAATATTACTACATGTTAGTCTGGTTTGAGAAGTATATTTCAAAACTTGCAACTTTTTGAGGGATTTCATTTTCTTTTACTCCCAATTTCGCCTTGTAAACTGCCGTAATTCATCAGCAGTTATCATTGGGGCAAACTATTGTGCTAAACGTTTTGTCATTTCTTGTGTGAAATGACTAATATTTTCATATGGGTTTAAACCAGGAATACTACTGCTACTACTACTACTACTACTACTACTATAGATTATTATTATTATTATTATTATTATTATTATTATTATTATTATTAAATTATTATTATTATTATTATTATTATTATTATTATTATTATTATAATTCTATTTCAATTAATTATTATTATTATTATTATTATTATTATTATTATTATTATTATTAACGCAATCATTGAAATCTTCATCAATGGTGTTTAAACGATAATTGACACGAACTATGGGAATAAACTCGTCAAAATGAATTCTCTTTTCTTTGTCGCAGTTACTTCCCTGTAAGAACTCATTTTAAAAGTACCATTAGGACGCAATTACAGAACGTTTTCCAGCTGAGACCGTGACTGCTACGAATCATTACCGTTTAATTCAATACTTAATTCTCCCCAAAGATTTGTTCAAATCTAACATTAACCTTGTTCGTTTTGGCATATTATTGTAAACAAGACCATTTCTAAGTAAGTCATCTATTTCATTCATATTACTACAACCCATTTAATGGATATTACCCAACCCCTCTAATGAATATTACCCCAATATCTGTAATAGATCGAAACCCGAAACAAACCCCTAATGGATATTAACCATAAACCTCCTCCCTTTAACGGATAATAACCCTAAACAACCCTCTAATGGATACTAACCATAAACAATCCTCTAATGGATACTAACCATAAACAATCCTCTAATGGATACTAACCATAAAATGGATAGTCTTTTTTCAGAAAACACTGGAGTTATTGAATAGACAAAGATTTATTTCGGATGCAATATGTTGGGGAAAAATTGATTTGTTAGCAAAAAACTTGAAACTAAATGTAAAAAAATAGGAAACCCGGTTGGTATAGGCCTAAGAGAGAGAGAGAGAGAGAGAGAGAGAGAGAGAGAGAGAGAGAGAGAGAGAGAGAGAATTCCGTCAGTTCAGAGAAAAGTATACATAAATTCAAAATACAGCCACTGATTACAAATCGGCATCGACTGATTAAACACTTGGTGTAGAAAACTGTAGAAATTGCATTTATTGCAAAGGTGAATAGCGAAATAAACGTGATTGACAAATGACAATTATGTATACATTTATGTGGCCGTGCTTGAGTAATGACAGTGTTGTATACATTTACCTGACATCGATATAATGATGGCACTGTTGTAAACAGTTAAGTGACACTGATAGAGTAATGACACTGTTGTATACATTTATGTGGCCTTGATACAAAAATGACACTGTTTTATACAGTTATGTAGAAGTGACAGTCATTCCAGCCGCAGCTGCCGTACAGACCAGACGTGCCTACCTCCCCAGCTCCGCTTAGGACTAACACGTTCTACAGGAACCTATCACCAGATTTCGGGCCACGCTACTACAGCGGATCCTGTTAGCAGCTACCTGCCACCTACCCCCTAAGACTGGATAACCAAATTCTGAACAGAGGATACTTCATCTGAACTACTAACAACAAAATTCAAGGTACTATTAAACCTACGGGTAAAACTTTATGCCATTATTCTTAATATTCACTTTTAACTTTAATTCACTATCAACTCGCCATAGCAATCTATTCTCGCTCTCAACTTCTCTCTACTCAACTTTTTATTCCCAGAGACTGTTATAGTCCGAGTTTCCTCTGACCCTTGCCACCCCATTTTTGATATTTGGCTTTTTATGTTGGGGTACCCCAACATAAAAAGCCAAATATCAAAAATGGGGTGGCAAGGGTCAGAGGAAACTCGGACTAAGACTGTTAAAGAAATATAAAACAATTAATAACTCAAATATCATAAATTTGTAGAATGCAATCTGTAAACACTAAGAAAACAATAATCTCCACAACTCAAGTGTATGCAAGCCCAGATCTGAAAATTGGCATAATCGACACCAGCAAAAAATCAAACAAAAAAGCCATTCAACTTAAACAGCTTCAATTCGTTTCCACGCCTGAAATTACTCTTATTAGAGAGGCAACTGAATCACTAGACCCAAATTCACCTGTTCAATTTAATCTTCATAACCTAGACCTTCCCGACGAAGTACTTGATGCCACCTTTTACACAGTCAACCCTTACAATAACTCACCCACCCCCAACTTCGCCATCATGGCCGCCTCCCCTAACAAACTACCGGTAGGGATAAATATTGTGGAGGCCAAATCTATTTATACACAAACCCACTTTGCCACATTACATGAAGCCGCTACTGAGGGACCGGTAGGATCTAATTTACGGCAGGGAGAATTTACCTACTCACAGGTAGACACTCCAAACGTGCGCGCTCAGTGCAATTCCTCCACCAAGGACCCCCTGGGAGATCCTAGCAAGCAAACAGGCAAAATTTCACCAGTTAGAGCTCCCAAAATAAAATATCACTGCAGCCAAACGCCGGGGCCTTCAAAACAACTAACTGAAGCGGATTTGCTTTATCCAACTTCCACAAACTCTCCCCCCCCCAGTTTTTAAATATCGCCGCACAGCCAAAGCAAAGGGAAAGGTAAACAATTAGCAAACAGGAAAGGAAAAAAGCAGTCTAAATCTAAAACAAAACTAAGCAGTGTAATTTCAAAATCAATTCAGCTAAAGGATATCACCAGTCCAACTACCAAGGCCACCCAGCATGAACTTTACACGCCTGAAGGAAACTCCCCCCCCCCCTCCCCAAATTGCCATAGAAACAGGTACAGTTATAGGCAAAGGAAAAGGGCCGCTTAACACTAAAAGTAAGACAATAATTAAATCTAAAATACCAATGACTGGCCCCACTATGACTCCAGTGACATCATCAAAATCCCCTCCTAGTCAAACCGCAGGAAAATCAGCATACAGCAATGCTAAATCAACGTCTAAAACTAAAACATATCACAATCTGAAACTTACGCTTTACATCAAAAGAAAATCCAACAAATTTAACAATCTCTCCACAACCAGCATTGCACAGGCATTATTAAAGATACACTCTGGACAAAGTAGAATAGTTCGACCTAATAAAGAATACATTATAATACACTGTAGCACAAGTGCACAAGTTGCAAAATACCTGGAAATTACTCAATTCTGCGGCATGCCAGTAACCGTGGAGCCGCATAAAAGAGCAAACACCCACACCTATTTCCAAAACAAACAAATTAACAGCGTGGAGAAATTAGAAGCAGCAAGGGGGGGGGGATACAAGCTGAGCCAACGACCACCTTCAAAACAGTATTAAAACTTACTGGCAAACTTGGTCCCTTAGTAACACGGAAATAGCAAAGAAAATTGAAGAGGGGGTAATTGTTATTCAAAGATTTACCGCATTGGGTCCAAAAAAACCAAAACATTATCCACGCAAAGCATAACAGTTTTAGAAACCCCTTCCCCCCTCCCCACTCTAATCAAACTAAGTACTACTGGAACCAGGTACAGGTTAGAACCTTTCAAAAACAAACCTCGTTTTTGCTTAAAATGTCAACATTGGGGCCATTACAAAGCGGTTTGTAAATTCCCACAGCTTTGTCATCATTGTGGGGGAAAACATAAAGGAAAATGCCGCAGGATAACTCCAAAATGTGCCAATTGTAGGGGCTCCCACCTACCCATAACCAATGCCCACATGCCATAAGGGAGCAAGCCATAGTTGGGCTAATGTCTCAACTTAACCTGAATTACAAAACTGCTAAAACTACCTATCATTAAAACAATAGCATAAGTAAACTGGTCAACCCACCAACCAAAATCTACCCCAATATCCCATCAATCTGACCCAATTATTCCGACACCAACCACTACCAATAACCCCATCCATCCAAATACCCTACTATCAGAACTGAGCAAGGTTATAATCAGGCTAGGCCAGCTTATTTCTAAAATAAACCTCAAAGACACCAATGTCCAAAACATAGTTCAAGCAGCTATCAATACAGTTCTGAGTCAAATTGAAACTCAATCACCAAGAAACGATAATAGCCTCAATGGATAGTTCAGAAATAAGGGACATAATTATATGGCAATGGAATGCGAGAGGACTGTCAGGCAACACCAATGAATTAAAACTAAAACTCTTAAACACTAAATATAAACCTGACGTCATCTGCATTCAAGAGACAAAACTTTCCCAAAACTCTAGAATATTGCCATCAATTAAAGGCTATGCCCCTGGCTATTTCCAGCATAGACAAGATGGCCGGGGGGGGGGACTAGCCATTTTCATAAATAACAGCATACCATCCGCTACCATTATAACAATTATATCAGCGGATGTAAATATCTCCCTAATTGAAATCCAGGCTTTAGCAATTAACACCGGGAGTACAAAATTCACTATTTATAATGTCTATGACCCGGGAGGGGGCACCAAACTTAAACATAACCTTGCCCTACAAGCATTAAGGCAAATAATTGGAGTCGGCCAGGCGGTCGTCTGTGGGGACTTCAACGCCCATAGTGTGACCGGGGGGGGGAGGTGACGGACCAAAGGGGGAGGTGGGTGGAGAAATGCATTACTGAATCCACCCTCACCCTACTCAATGATGGGGCCAAAAACCAGACTTAGTCCGGTGAATGTCACCCTGTCCGCCATCGACCTCACACTGTGCACGCCCGGGCTGGCCCAGGTTGCCAGGTGGGAGGTGGATCAATCAGATCCAATGGGAAGCGATCACTTCCCAATTGCCACCACCCTGCAGATGTCCGCACAACTTGACTCCAGCATTAAATTACCCAGGTGGAACTATAATAGAGCTGATTGGGATTCCTTTTCGAAAATCTTAAATTCCATAAAACTCTCGGACATTCAATCTAATGATATAGATATTTATTATGAAAACATAGTTAATGTCATAATACAGGCGGCTAATCAAACCATTCCAAAAACTAGTTGTAAACAGAAGAAACTTAGTGTGCCATGGTGGACTATAGAGATACAACACACTAGACGGGATAAAATTCGAGCGTTAAAGAAATTTAAAAGATCTAACAACACTGCTCACTTTTTGGAATACAAAAACTACGATAATCAATTAAAATATTTGATTAAACAGTCCAAACAGCAAACATGGCAACAATATTGTACCAACCTAAATGCTACCACAAGTACTAAACAAGTTTGGGATAAAATTAGAACAATCAGGGGAAAACACGCCAATAGTACCCCAAAAATAAACAACACTAGCAATCCCAAAGAGCAGGCTGACTCATTAGCTACACACTTTCAAGAAATGAGCAGCAATAACAATCATACAGAGACATTTAAAAAACATAGAGCCGAAGCTGAAATTAAATATAAACATGTTTCACGATCAAGGACCCAAAGATTCCCATCTGAACAATCAAATCACTATACAAGAATGGGATCAAGCTCTCAAAACCAAAAAAGAAACTTCACCTGGGGAAGACAACATAGGTTATATTATTTATAAAAAAAAACTTCCTATTAACCTACATAGCTGCCAACTGTCCCGTTTTTTCCGTATTTGTCCCGTATTTTGGACCTGAAAACGGGTCTACGTTTTTTTCTGCAAAAATACGATTCTTAATTTAAAAAAATAAAAATAAAATTTCTTTGGAATTGTCAATTTAGAACGCGCTCTCGGTTCTATTTTCACATAATATATCGCGTGTATATACGAATTCAGTTCTACAATACGATTGGTTCATTCGAAATCGAGGCTACCATGTCTGTCGTATCCGCCATATTGGATTTCGCAATAGTTACCGCTGTTGCTGTATCAAGTCTTGGTAACATTCAGCTTCTAATCATGATAAATTGGAAGGCAGAATATTCAGAATTTTCTCCAGGAAAAATAGGAGACAACTGGAAGGATATGTGTGCCGTCTTGTATAGATTTGTGAAACCATATAGTAAAGGAGAAAAATTGAGGTTTTGTAAATTGTGTAACGTGATTTCGCTATTGGGCACGGAGGCGCCCATGAAATGCAAGAGCACGATAAAGCTGATAAACATCAGCTTCCTGCTTCATCACACACAACTTAGTGTGAACTTATGACGTAGATAAATGACAGAGAAAACCTTAACGTACATCGATCGAAATTTGATTTTTAAATTTCTTTTAGAAATAAACTTTCCTTTTTCACTTACTAGTGTTGTTGGCGATTTATTTTGCACACGTTTTTCAGACATTAAAATCGCAAAAGATAATTCTTATGCTTGAACGAAGACATTTCAATAAGAAAATCTCAGAACTGAGATAATCAAAATGAAAGTTGGTACATTGGAATCAATGATTAAAAAAGAAACTAGGCGTGGAAAGGGCTACTATGAATACCTTGTGTTTGAGTGTGTTGCACTCTTGCACCTTTTGAATGGGTACCCATATGGTACAACTCCAGAAGGTAAAAATGTGCATCTTTGACATTAAATAATTATGTAAGGCACTGTCCAACTTTACTGATGGTTGTATATGTTTCAAAATAGATACATATGCATTGAAATTTAAAAATCAGTATTTGTTCCTGAAAATCAGTATTCTTGTCACAAGTAATCAGTATTTTTGCACGCGGGGGTTGGCAGCTATGAACCTAGTTAAAATAGTCCTAAATATGCTAAATATCATCTGGAAAACAGGACAGCTACCCAAAAAATGGAAGACAGCAATTGTGATCCCCATTTTAAAACCAAATAAGGACAGAAATGACATACACTCCTATAGGCCTATTTCCTTAACTAACAACATCTGCAAAGTAATGGAAACTATCATTAATAACAGACTCAAACATCACTTGGAGAGCAAAAACTTGATATCTCCAAATCAATGTGGATTTAGAAACAACAGATCCACCACCGATCAAATAATTAAACTTGAATCCGCCATTAAAAAAGCCTTTAACAACAAAAGGAAAGCGGATAGGAACTTCATTGCGGTATTTCTAGATCTAGAAAAAGCTTTCGACCTCGTTTGGACTAAGGGGCTCATAGCCAAACTAAATCATTATGGCATAACGGGTCGAATTTTTAATTTCATACAAAACATCCTACTAGACCGCAAAATCATAACCAGGGTAGGGGAAACTTTCTCTGAAGAATATTCCCTTGAAAACGGAACTCCACAAGGCAGTGTTCTCAGCCCCACCCTCTTCAAATTAATGATTAATGACCTTGACTCAAATTTGGCAACGCCACAAATTGGATTATCACAGTTCGCTGATGATAGTGGTCTAAGGCGAGCAGGCAACCCCTCCAACCACCAACACATGTCCGAATTACAGGACAGCCTTAACAATATAGGCAAATGGGCCGATAAATGGGGATTCAAATTCTCTCACCAAAAAACGGTGGCTGTGCTGTTTTCACCCCGTAGGCGATTAAAAGTGTACCCTATACTTACACTGTAAAATCATCAAATAAAATTTGTCAAAGTAGCCAAATTTCTGGGTATGTACTTTGACCAACATCTAACGTGGGCCTACCATATCGATAATTTAGTCAAAAGATGTAATAATGATTTAAATCTAATTAGAAGCCTCCAAGGAACACACTGGGGCGCCAATCAAAAACAATCATGATGCTATATAGGGCCCTTATAAGATCAAAACTTGACTACGGATGTCAAGCCTATAACACGGCCTCTATCAGTCAATTAAATAAATTAAAGAAAATACAGCGAAAAGCATTACTCCTAGCTACTGGCGCGCTACCATCTACGTCGACAGCCGAGTTGCAGGTCTTGACAGGGGAACCACCATTACATCTAAGAAGGCAGGAACTCATGTTAAGATATGTAACTCGCCTGTCGACTCTCGAAATAACACACCCCACATTGAAAGCAATTCAGAAAAGCAATACATCAACTTTAAATGCAAAAAATAACAACATATCTTTTGGCAAAATGGTACATGACCTGAAATCAAAATTACCAGTGGACATATTCCAAGTTGAACAAAACAAACTCACTAATGACAGTCCCTGGAATTTGGTACCTGTTAAAGTAGACATATTCCTAGTAGGCAAAGACAACAAATTAAATGATCAACACTACTTAAAAATGCTTGCCATGGAAACCATCAATAATCAATACAAAAATCACACCCAAATTTACACGGATGGCTCCAGAAGCATTGACCCTAACAAAACAGCAGCAGCATGGGTTATACCAGCGCTCAACATACAGATGGGAGGCAGACTTCCTGATCACTGCTCCATCTACACTGCTGAATTCTGGGCCATCCTTGAATCTTTGCGTTGGATTCAAAATCACAAACCTGATAAGACTCTGATTATTAGTGACTCGCTTAGCGTCCTACAAACCATCAAAAACAATCATACCATATCGCGGAAACATTTCCTTATTCAGATTAATCAGACCATAGAAACATTAAATTCACAAAATCTAACAGTAGAATTTCTATGGGTGCCATATATAAATATAAAAGGAAACGAGTTAGCGGACCAACTGGCTAAAAACAAACTTAATGACCCCAATTACGTACCACTCAAGTATAGTCAGACTGAAATCTATAGTCTGATTTATACTATGATAAATAAAATATGGCAAACTGAATGGTCTACAAACAATCAAAGGAGTACACTGAGAAATACCATCCGAGAAATCGATAGAAATGCCCTCTTACTGAGTAATAACAGATTGCAACAAATCAAAATAAACAGATTAATGCTAGGAAAAACAAAGCTGGCTGACAGCTTTGGTAAATATCTGGGTCCCTTTCCACATAACATCAATTGCTACAGATGTAAACTCCCTGAAGATTTACATCATATATTCAATAACTGCAAAGCAAATCTAAAGGAGAGGAATATATTTAAAGCTAAACAAACCAATAACTTAGCCCCAAGTACATACCCGGAAATACTTCAGCTAAATCAAAACAATTTCAAAATTACTATAACAAACATTATCAATATGCTTAAAATGTCAGGGCTGTTGGAAAGGATTTAGAGATGGTGCACTCATGCCCATGGGGATGCAAAGCAGGGGACCTGAAGGGGTAATGATTCATGCAAGTGGCCCACCTACACTACGCTGGGTATTTCAGCCCCGGAAGTTCCCCATGTCGAGCATCCCAAATGGCCACTGTGCACTACCTTAATAATCTCTCAACATCATAATAAAAACCGATACAATACACTCATAAATTCAAGTGGCTACTTAACTCAAAATCTATAATCACATAAATGAATTAACACTAAACTAGGGAGTAAAATAATCCGAAGACAACAAGCTTAAAATCCCAGGGCTGTTGGAAAGGATTTAGGGATGGTGGACACATATCCATAGGGATGCACAGCAGGGGACCTGAAGGGGTAATGATACGCCAATGCGGCCCAGCTACACTACGCTGGGTAATTCTGACCCTGGATGTTCCCCATGTCGAGTATCCCTAATAGGCTCTGTACATCACCTTAATAGCCTCCCAACATCATAATAATAATACTAATCTAGGAACATAGGGTGTTAAAAAATCCGAATAAATATGAATAAGAACATAAATAATAGTCTGGGACTTTTGCTTACTTCTACTCTCTTCTCTACTGAACTTATTTCATATGCAACCTCACTGACAGCGCACAATTAAACTTTACTTAACCTTAAACTAAGACCTCAAACTTAAACACTGGCTTACACCCTGGTCTCAACTAGACCATATAATTACAAATATAATCCCAACTATGGCCTCAAATATAATTATGAGGTAGTCTAACTCCCAAGACTATCAGGCCCAGCGACACAATGTTGCAACCTAAAAAGAAATAGAACAATCTCCTCAAATTAACATCATATGAGGTGGTCAAACCCAAGACTATCAGATCCCGCAGCACACAGCTGGACCCTATCACAGAATCAAACAAGTATACCAGTGTTAAATACACCAATAAAATTACACTTCATTACAGCTTGTCACGTGGGGTTGCATATCATTAAACCTTGTTACTTAACAAATAATGGCATAAAGATCTTCCAAAACAACCCAATGCCCCCAACAAAAATGTGACTAAGGAGGGACTACCAACTACAGGAAGAAAAACAGAACGAAGTATACAACATCCTCAATTCTGCAACCATCAAACAGAGGAGATAACATCAAAAGGGATGATAACTAAGAGAACAAGACTCCCAAGAAGAGCATGGCGACTCATCTGGCAAGCTGCCTTCAAGACCATACGGCAGAAAGGATAATACAATCCTTCAAAAACAGCCCTTTTCAGGGCTTATAAAGACGAGACATGTCATTTCTTTTAATTTTATTTATATTATCTTTTATTTTTTTTATTTCTCTACTTTATTATTATTAATATTTTTACTATTTTTTCGGGGAAGGTTGTTATCTACTGCTATAAAACAGGCTCTAGGAAATATACTAGAAAACGCCTGGATTGGACCCACACAAGTGAACAGCCTGGTACACCTCTGTGTCGCCCCCAGTCAGTAATGCAGGGATAGCGACTAACCCTATATATTCCTCATGCTACTATAATTTTATATCCTTTTATCCTTAATATTATTCGTATTATTATTTTATCACTTATTCCGGACAGGTTGGTGTCCCCTGCTATAAAACAGGCTCTAGGAAATATACTAGAAAACGCCTGGATTGGGCCCACACAAGTGAACAGCCAGGTACACCTCTGTGTCACCCCCAATCAGTAATGCAGGGATCCCGACTTTTAATTTCTATTTTACTTCTAATTTTATTTTATTTTATCTCTTATTTTATTATTTTCACTAGTTTAATTTTTTTTTTTTCGGGGCTCGGGGAAGGTTGGTGCCTACTGCTATAAAACAGGCTCTAGGAAATACACTAGAAAACGCCTGGATTGGGCCCACACAAGTGAACAGCCAGGTACACCTTTGTGTCAACCCCAGTCAGTAATACAGGGATGCCGACTGACCCCATACATTCCCCCTTTTTAAAATTATAATCTAATTTCAAATTTATTATATTTTTCTTATTTATATTTTTTATTTTTTATTTTATTCTACTTTATTTATTTTATAATTTTTTTTGTATTTCTTTTTTTCTTTACTTCTTGTTTGTCCGTCTGTATTGTCTTGTTTATTTTTATGTTTCATGTTCTTAGATATTGAATTCTTGCCGTGACGATTGGTATGAGAATTCTATTCGGCAAACCAACAAAAGACTAATATGGACAATTTCGAACCACCACCGAATAAATTCAAAACTCCACCAACCTAACCTGAACCAACTACCTTGTCACTTTGACACCTTAGCATAGGTTTTTTCTTTTTTCTTAGGTGACTTGCCCTCGTAAGAAGGGCCTATCCCAGGTAGGGGCATTCAATGTACACTTTGTACTAATGTAGGGCATAGTGATAGGAGATAGGAAATTCCATAACTAAAAAAAATCTGAAATAATTGCACAGGTGGCTTACACATTATTGATATAGGGAGTCCACTAGCACAACTGGACTGAATTTGATAAAAGCAATAAGTAGGGCTCTTTTGTTTCAGGTGTGGGCGATGTTCGTGGCTGTGCTGTCCTTCTCTTTGCGTGTGTGCTGGCCTGCCTTTCTGGACCTTTCCTCCCTTTCCTCAACCAGGGCTTAGCAGAATTTTTAGCGATATGAGAAAACTAATTTTCTCTCGCTACCAGTGCATTGCACACTGATTGGTTGATAGCAATACGATTGGTTGATAGGGTGGGTTTGTGTTGGTACTATTCCTACCCACCCAAGGGGCTTACATTCATGTTGATAGTCACTCAGTAGTAATTCTACATGACGCCCAAATTAATAAGTGCATTTATTTCCACTAAAGGCCCGTGTGGGGGGGGGGAGTAGCGTACCCCCCCCTCGGGAAAATAAATGTCCAGTTATCATGCTGGATTTAAACAGTGGGCCATATGACCCTTCGTGGCCGGTGCCCACTTAAAACTCCACGTAAGCAAGCAAAGAAGTGACAGAGTAATGACACTGTTGTATACAATTATGTGGCCGTGATAGACGAACTACGGTTGCATACAGATATATCGCGCGATAGAGTAATGCCTCTATTGTTTAAAGTTATTTGGTTTTGATAGATAAATGACTCTCTTGCATTAGAGGTACGTGGTCTTGATAGATTAAAATCTTTTGTATAGAGGTATGTGGTATTGATAGAGTAAAAACTCTTGTATAGAGGTATGTGGTATTGATAGAGTAAAAACTCTTGTATAGAGGAATGTGGTATTGATAGAGAAATGACACTCTTGTATAGAGGTATGTGGTATTGATAGAGAAATTACACACTTGTATAGAGTTATGTGGTATTGATAGAGTAAAAACTCTTGTATAGAGTTATTTGGTATTGATAGATAAATGACTCTCTGTTATAAGAGGTACGTGGTCTTGATAGAGTTAAAACTCTTGTATTAGAGGTATGTGGTCTTGATAGAGAAATTACATTCTTGTATAGAAGTGTGTGGTATTGATAGAGTAATGACACTCTTGTATTGAGGTATGTGGAAGTTTCAGAGCAATGTCATTGTGATATTACAGTTACGTGCCCTTGAAAGAGGAATGACACTGTAGTATACAATTATGTGGCTTTGATAGAGTATTGATACAGTAGTATATATTTGTGTGACCTTAATAGAATAATGACATTGTTGAATAATGTTATGCGACCATGATAGAGTAATGACACCATCATATACAGTTATGTGTCCTGGATAGAGTAACGACACTGCTCTATAGAATTATGTGGTGTGTATAGAGTAATAACACTGTTGTATACAGCTATGTGGAAGTGACAGAGTGATGACGCTGTTGTATACAGTCATGAGGTCTTTGATATTGCAATGACACTGATGTATACAGTTATGGGCTGTTGATATAGGAATGGCACTTGTATATCGTCATGTGGAAGTGACATAACATTGTCACTGTTGTATACAGTTATGTGGCCTTGACATAGTAATGACACTGTTGTATACAGCTATGTGGAAGTGACATAGTGATGTGTTACGTATAATTGATTTAAGTCATTTATTTTTAAATTTGTTTGTTTGTTAGATTCAAATTTGGCATTTTAAGTTTAAGATTCGTTCATGGGGGCTGATCTGTACTTTACAGAATAAACACCAGGTGTTGACCTCATTTCTGACCTGGCTTCAACGTTTCAGACAAGCTTTAAAAATGATTGGTTGATTCCAAGGACATTATGGAGCTTTGTATAACATCTTTCTATTTTTAGTTGGGTCATACGGTGGGTACGTGAGTTCTTGAACGTAAATTTGTTTGAAAAGATTCTAGATCACGTGACCCCTTTCTTGTTTACGTAAAAACAGGTGTACAAATTATGTTTTGAGAGCGAACTATTGAGTAGAACTGGGGCTGTTAGAATATTAAGTTGTGTCGTTTTGAGTTACCTTGTATTGGAAATTATTTCAATTCGTTTGGATTCAAGAGGATTTATTTTGTTATTTATCTGGTAAAGAATGGTGCTCGTAGAATTTTATTACCAAGAACTGACTAAATCAAGTGACATCGTCTTCCATCTTGGATACTTCGCTGGGATTCAAACTTGGAATTATTTGGACATTTTATTGTCAGGACTTTTACAACTTCTCTAGTGGATAATATTTTGAATTATTTCTGGATTAATTTTGGAATTGATTCTTAAAACCGTAAGTTTATTTTTATTTTCTGGAAAATATTTGTGCTTAATAAATTGTTTATTAAATTTTTACAAGCTTGTTATTTTCACTCTTTCTATGTTGCTGTTTTTTCGAGCCTAAGCACGTAAAAGATGTTACGCCTTAGTGTTTATTCCATCGGTACACTATCGTTTATCATCAAAATTACATAATCCCGCCTTAGTTATTTAATTAGTGAAAACGCTGTGGTCATGAGATCGAAAGCCAGATGTGGTTATCGTTGGTAATTCGTTTCCAGGTGTCCTTGATAACGACGCCAAGTAATCATCGAACTTCAACTTTTATTTCACACAATTGTTATTGATTCCTTTTGCTTTGTTCGGAGCGTTATTTGAGTCAGTTAACACTGCATACATCTTTGACCTAAGCCCGACAAACTCCTTGATCGGCTTCAACGCAAACTCATCTTTCATTTTCCCGATGACTTTTTTATTTGTGCCATCGTGATGTTTCCCTGTAACGTCAGATAAATCGAATAAGTCTCGGTGATCATAAATATCTTGGTATAAGTCGTTGCTACAGTCTCCGCTGGGAATTTCATAAACGAGTGAGGCGGTATCCGTGAATAACAACCTCGCATTGGGCTATTTGATGTTAGCAAATTTATAGTGAAATTCATACATCATCCATTTCGACATATCTAACACAGCCGCACCAACATAGACTGGTTTATCAAGAAATAACCTTGCCTGCTTCTTTGTTATCAATGATAATGAATCAGTTATTTTTTTCTGCCCCTCAAAACAATTACCGTGTACAAGTTATCTGGTCGCGCTATATTATTGACGATCTCAATACAGATCCGTTTTCTTATATTCTCCATCGTTTTCCCAAACACTGAATTATTCATCAGTTTGAAAAAGTCTTTATCGAAATCTGTTGTCGCAGCGGTTCTCCTTGCAGTGTTATCGCCGATATTCTCTTTCATCCACGTAGAATGATTAAACTGTGACACTTTATGGATTTTTCTTAGTATTAACCCTGCATCGAGAGCCTGTTTTATTATCGCGTAATGACAAACAAAATTCCGCTTATGTTGCAAATTCGGTACTAGTTTTGTTATTTGGTTGCATTTTGTTGTTCTTAACGACAATTGTTCCGGTGATAACATATCGTCAGTGACCATCATCTCCTCTGCCAGAAACGGATAATCGTTGTGAAAATCGTGCAGATGTGGGTAATCAACATCAACCTCGACGACATAACTTGTGTGATCATTCATTGGATTTAGTTGGATCACACTAAGGTCAGTACCGGGCTGCCAATTTGTTGATACTGCTAGGAATTCATCAACGGTGATCGACTTGAAACCACCGTATGGCATGGGCAATACACATCGCTCTGCTATAAAGATTATTTACATCGAGATAAACTATAAAAATGACGGGCTTGCTCTCGTCATACTCTTTCAGGTATTTGTTATTGGCGACGGAATGTTTCTTAGTGATAAACCTGATACCGCCTCTGATCGATTTCTTAATAAACAAGTACATGATGACATCTGTTAACAGTTCTAGTTTGATACCTGTTGTTTTCAATAACGAGTCCCAGGATAACCCTGGCGCTGAAAAATAGTGTGCTGGATCTAGTACAATGTTGTTTATTGATGTATTACGGAAGTTTTCGAATATATCTGACAACAATAAAACATCTGCGGTCAGGTATATATCGCGATAGTCACGAAAGGTTTTACAAGAGAACACTTCCCAGGTTGTTAGCGCTCTCTGATTCTCTTCGTCAGTGAAATCTTTATCAGTCAACGATGAATAAAATTTATCTTTAGATGGTAGTGGTGTTTCTGAAAACCGTTTCTCGTCATCGAAATATTCGTATGGAAATATACCTTTGACGGTAAATATATTTTAACTGTGATACATCGAAATACTTTTCTGTGATCGGATAATTTTTAGTTCTTTGCTATCTGATCCAACGACATGTTCATAAATTGTATACTATCGATAAATCTCAGTTTTCCTATCGTGATAGACATCAATCTCTGTGTTATTCGGAATACATTTCATCTCTATGCCGTTATCGTTACAGTATTTTACAATATCGGGGTGACCCAACGCTTTGAGAATAAAATGTCCGTCATAACCTCTAAGATTATGAAATATTACCGGGTAGAATTTTTGAAAACCTTGACACTGTTTATGAACAACTCCGTTGTATTGTTGTGATATTATGTCATAAAATGGTACCTTTGGTTTACTCTCGCTGAAACCCTTATTACAAATATAACACTCATCCTCAACACATACTAAATCTTCGATTCGTTGTAGTTCAAAGAGATATTTCAACATGTGAATATCTGGTGGTTCATAACTACTGCTGTTTCGGTGATATATCGGCGATAGTTTTGAGTGTCTGTCGTTGACACAAATTATGTTCAACCGATATGAAGCTGTTACGTGCTTTTGTGTTCGAGTAGTTTTAAAATTGCAACTACATAATTCTTTACCACATATACATCTTGTATCATTGATGGGCATGACAAAGGATTCGAAAAAATCACCTACAATAATAAACGGTAGCTTTCGAGTTCGCTCGTACTTCTTAAAGCAACAAATATTATCGGGAGCCTTTGGTGCTGATACCGCTTTTACCATGAAACAATATTTGTTATGTTAGATAAGCTTCTCTTGTAACGGAAACCCACAAGCACAACTATAACAAAAATGCATCTTCGTCTTATTGCTTGACATAGATGAACTCATCAATCTACTAAGATATTTGATATATACATAATGATCGTTAAACCATAATAAATTTATTGCTGAGTTATCAGTGATGTGCTTACTGGATGGTGAAATCAGATATGGAAAAACCCTCAACTGTTCATCTAACGAAAATACATTAATTCCAGCTGAACAGTATTGTTGGTTCTGTTTTTATATTTCGGCTACCTGTTTAATCGGTGTCGGATAATTGATTCAGGTCATATTTAACCGTGATTGATACTTAGTATAGTTACTAACTCTTTCTGCGTGATAGTTAGCTGAAAACAGCGCAGATAATAGCGCCCATAGCACACATTTGTTATCAGTGTTTTTTCACGTTAATACAAGATTTGGTTTTCATTATCTTGGTTGGTAATGGTTGATAAGACGCGTCCGTAACGACTTTAAATTCGTGTACTGATATTTCTATATAATTAATTTTACCAAAAACGTGACCAGATCCCTCCGATGTAATTATCTCGAAATTTCTTAATATGTGCTGAACGAAATCTTTTGCGAGATCGTCAAGATCGGTTGACCTTGTTACAATCTTCGACATAGCCCTTATAGGCGCTGTTTTTATTATATTGGGGTTAACCGCCGAGTACATATCTATGTTGTAACTAACATTTACTTTCAAGGTTGGTTTAGTCGCGAGAATTTAGGAAGAATATCGTTTAAGATTTTGATAATATCATTAACAACAAAATGATTTCTGTGTTTACCTATAAGGTATAAAACGTATATATTTGTCAGCTCCAGAAAACCACTCGTCGGTAACATAGTCTCCCTGTTGTATCTCGCTTAGCACTTTTCGTTGTTTTCTCAGAGTTTTTAATCTCTCAGATAGCTCAAATAGTTCTTCGTTTGATCTCAGCCATGGCGTTTTAGTTTTAGTTAACTGGTAATATTCATCAACAAGTTCCCGAGTAACCTTGTGGCGAGGTTTTTCGGGTTGTCCATTGACGGTAGAACCTTAGTCGGGTTCTTTGTCGGCATCGTAATAGTAGTATATATTTGACTATATCTTTAATTCATTTTGTATGATATATTTAAAGCCAATGGTAAATTAAGACAAATTTGATTTAAAGATTTGTTAAAACGTATTTATATACTATTTTCGTCGTGTCGATGGATGGTAAAAAATTCGACGAAACGATGCGATACAAATGTTACGGCGATTATTGTGGAACTCACGTTCACTTGTTGCGAAAAAGCTCAAACGAGGGTACTACACCTTGTATTAAGTGTGGCGTTGGCGTCCGAGGTAAGATTCATATTTGTGATAAATGTGGACGAAAAGCCTTTAGATCTTTGCACACTTATTACAGTAATAGAAAAAGTAGTCACCACGTTAATGTAAGAGCAACCTCCAACCGAGCAAGAATTTATTCTCGGTTATAAGCCTCGGTCGGTTGCAGTTGTATACAAAATTTGGTACCCCTTTTTGGTATTTTTTATAAGTGTTATTTTACTGATCTAACACTAAAATTAAAAAAATCGTGTGGTCCAGTAGCGAAGCATTCACGAGTATAACCAAAGCACCATACTACCAAGGGAAATCTCAGTCAAAAAGGTCATGGGTAACTCTACGACCAAGGTTCTAAAATAATTATGTGCAACTCTACGACCAAGGGGAATTTAAAATGGGGACTATTTGGGACTGTCTAGCGCCAAGGGAAAGGGGAGAGGTGTGTTGCCGTGATGGTACTGAAGATTGGTAACAATTGTTCAATAATGGTAAAAACTGTTGTTCACTGGATTAACCTCAGTGGGGAGTATTGATATATAGGAACACAGCAGGCGAGGATAAGTTTAACGACACATCCTTGAGAGCAGATGACGATCCTCACAATAAGGGTTTTAACGACCGGCGAAAGAAAATCATGCAAGGACGTTGTTTAGAATTGTTCAATCGTTTGCATTTGAACATGTGGTTTCAAGAGAAGTATTTGCAGAACGGTGTGGATATTCGCTTGAGACTGAATCGTAGCAGTAATGCTTTCCATTTCCTGTCTCATGTCAATGAATTCAAAACCATTATCCACGAAGCCATTTATACGTGTGGAAGAAGTGCTACCTTTCATGTGAAATGACATCAGTCACACTTTGAGCAGAACGACAGCCAAGTATTTGATGCGACGTGTGGAAGTAAAAACGTTTACCGTTGCCACTGGACTCCTATCCAAGATCGAACCCAACTTTACCCAGAAGAATTTTTTGAGGTCGTTCTTGTCGCTGTACAAAGCCAAAGGACCGTTAGTAACCAACACCAGTCACGGTATTTCGTACGATGATTATGCAGGAGGTAATGACTTTCATTCATGGAAATCTAGCTTCACGTCTTCACAACTTTGTCTACCATGTCAAAAATAATGTGTTTGAAGAAACTGTGTTCAATGTTCATAGTTAATGTTTAGTTGATTGTTATTTGAAATAAAAGAAGTGGTGTTTGGAAACAAAATGTATCTGTCGTTAGTTTTCAAAGTTTCATCCATATCTATGCTATTTGATTTCTTTCTATCACTCACCCTAATATTAACATTCTCACCCAACAAAACAATCTAGGGATTTTTCTATTGCGTTTATATTATATAAAAATAATGTTCGTAAATATGGCTACCTATCATTGGCGCATCACCCAAAAGATGAGCATGATGATTGAACTCCAAATCACCTGGATCATGATTGGCAATTCCTGCACGAGATGGTTATGGAGGAAATAGCCGAACAGAACAGGATAGAGAAAGAGGAGAATGAGAAAAAGAAACAAGAAAAGGAGGACATGAATTCTTTTTAATACTTTACCTCATGATGTTTGCAGTTTGTCAGATCACACATGAGGTGAAGACACCTACACAACTAGACCCAGTAAGACATCCACACCCACAGACACAACAATCACAACTGCATCCACGGTTCTGGTATATAGGAATAAAAGAATAACAGGCCTTCATTATCCCTCAAACGGAAGATTGGTGTAATGAAGCAGCTCAAGCTTGCTGCAAGGTTCCAAATACAAGTTTTGCTGCAAGAATGCAAATATAAGCATGCGCAAGCTTGCTGCATTGTTACAAATACAAACTTGATTCAAACTTTATAATCAGCTTGTTGCATGCTTGCTGCGAGCGGTAAAATAATCTTGCAATTTTGGTTTGGGTCTTCATTTCCAAGAAAACAGTGGATTGGTACAATGACTAGAGCCGTCATTGTGTGTGTTAGGCTAGAACTCAATGGTGCCAGCATTAGCCAGGTGTATTAGGAGTTCAAAACACAAAACGGCCCTTCTCAAGGCTAACCAGATCTCTAGAAAAGAGACTTTTGAAATTGCCAATTGGTGTATAAATGGAGAAGTGTAATTATAAACAGTCACTTTTTATTTATGTAGTAGTCTGTGTACATGTGTGTGTGTGTGTGATTTTGCTTCTACTTTTCTATGTGTGGATAATAGATTGTGTGGTGTTTCATAGTTCAGGTGTGATTTGTTTTCTCCTTCCCTTCTGTATAGATTGTGTGGTTTGTGATAGTAGATGATATGTGATTTTGATAGTATATATGTGGTTTGTTTTACCTTACTTCTGTGTGGATAGTAGATGATATGTGATTTTTGATAGTATATATGTGGTTTAGCAGCAGAGAGGGTGAACAGACCACGTTTTCTAGCAAAAATAAGGCTTACAGATAACGTTTTCGAGCAAAATAAGGCTTACAGACTACGTTTTCGAGCAAAAAATAAGGCTTCCAACAAAATCTCATTTAACCAAAAAAAAAAGTCTCCATTTTTGCAAAAACGGAGATTTTACGATTTTTTAATCAATTTTGCTCGCAACTATGTTGTCGTTCACCCTCTCTGCTGCTGGAACTTTTAGTTCTGGGTTAACAAAAAATAATAAATGATTTCAACCAAATATTTGATCGAGTCCGATACGATATCTTGTCCGAGGATCATGTAAATTTATTGTTACAAATCCGTACGGGGTTGACTGAGCGTTACTAAAGAAATTTTTAAATTGATTGAAGTCCATATCGGAACACCATGTTCTGCCAAATATTTCTAAGAATATGAGTATCAACTCCGTTGAATACACACAATAAATTGCAGTTATCTCTGATCACTTTTGGAATCTGTGTGTAGCGTTGAGTGACATATATCACGTCGGTGTTTTTATGCCTGCCTCGGGAAAATATTCTAGCAGGATTTTTTTGTTTATCTAACATTACATCGTCGTATACGACTAAATTGTTGATACTTCCATCGAGATCTTCTACTGATGGTGCCTCGTCAATATCGGTTATAAAATCAATGACGTTCTCACCGCTAATTTCTGATGCATTCTCGTTAAAATCCTTTAACACTTCATAACATCGTTGATCATCTACGCTAGGAGCAATTAAATACAACTTATCCCACGTCATCCATCTCATTATTAAATTGAGTAACAATTGCGTCTTGCCGGATCCAGATGGCCCGATTATAATTGCGCGGATAGAGTTTGGTAGCGCTGCATGATGCTTAACCGGTTCTCTTGCTTTAGTCGCTGAAAATCAATTATATCCATATCTCTATACATAAATTATGGATCTATATTGTGTGAAGTGTAAAACGCGTACTGGCACAAATGATGTGACGACGATTACAACTAGAAATAACAGATCAGCGCTTTCTGGTAAATGCGTACAATGTGGTACAAAGAAATTTAGATTTGTGTCTATGAAATCTGATTTTAAAAAAAACGAGGGGGTGATATCGCAGCCAAATTGGCAAAATTCCCTGGAACCCCATGGGCAAAATACCCCGGAGAAAAGCACCTTCCAGGATATAGCTACTGTGGCCCCGGAACACGATTAGATATCAGACTTGATGATCAAAATCAACCTCGACGTGGTGAAGAACCAATAAACGCCATTGATAAGGCGTGTCATGCTCATGCTGTTGCTTATAAAAGCAGCAACCTGCAACACAGGCATCTAGCAGATGTGAAATTAATTCATGCGTTAAATGCTATTCCTGAAAAATCCTTCAAAGAAAAATTGGCTTCGTGGTTGGTAAAATCAGCTATGAAAAGCAAATTGATGTTAGGTGCTGGTAATTAATAACAACATGGAATCTTTTTATTATTCTCCAAAAGGATACTGGCGGGGTAGCGCTGCAATCAGTAAACTAGCCAACGCCGCAAAAGTGAAAAAGGCTACTGCGGCTCATTGGTTATTCAAACAGGCACTATGGCAAATTTATCTACCAGCGCCTAAACGAATTAATTACTCGCATTTTGATGTTACCGGATCCAATGAAGTTCATCAAGCTGATCTATTATTTTTTCCACATGACCACGGTTACAAATACGCGTTAACCGTAGTTGATGTTGCGAGTCGATACAAAGAAGCAGAGCCGCTGAAAACAAAATCATCAACTGAAGTCGCTTCTGCATTTGAAAGGATTTATCGACGAGGTCCTCTGCACTGGCCAAATCTATTACAAATTGATCCTGGCAAGGAATTTCAGGGTGCAGTGTTATCTACAATGAAATATCATAATGTCACTATCAGACGGGGGCATACTGCGTTACATCGTGATCAGGCAATTGTAGAACGGTTTAATCGGACTCTTGCTGAGCGGTTATTTGGATATCAATACGCAAAAGAATTCATCCAAGAAAAGCGATCCCGTGAATGGGTTAAAAGGTTACCAGCTGTGATTACTGCACTGAATAACGAGATTACTAGAACAATTCACATGAAACCTATCAACACGATTAAAAAGAAGTCTATACCCGCACAACTACAAAAAGATTTCAAAGAACCAATTCTTGGTAGTAATGTCATTGTGAGGTACTTATACGAACCAGGAGAGCTTGAGGGTGGCACAAAAAGGGCTACTGATCCTATTTGGAGTGTTACTGCACACAAGATATCTAGTATAACACGATCAACTGGTAGACCAGCAATCTATAAACTGGATTCAACTGCCCCTCAGCGGGGGTTTACTCAACAACAACTGCAAGTGATTCCTGACGATACTCAATTGCCACCTCATGGTCTTAACTAGCACCACGGCGTCTGTTGCACTCAAGACAAGTCAGCATAACGTTATCGTTGGTATGACCAATGCTGCTATTCTTTCTGTCTACGGTAAATTGGCGAGGATCTTTATCCGAATACTGCCAACGCATTATACAATTGCAACTCGCGCAGTGATTATTCTGTTGTTGTTTCAGCGTAATTATTAATTTAGCATCAATGTCAAATTCTATATTATTTTTTTTATCCTGTTGTTTATAACCGGAGAGTTTTTTTATTAATGATGCTAGCATCATCCATTGTAGTGTCACCAATGATTTCATCATCGCCACTGGCTTCGCCAACGACAACTCTTCGAAGTTGATTTATTTTTCGTACTCTGGATACTGCGAGATAGACTAAATTCGACCATTCGATGCGATTATCCACCATCCAAACAATTGTATCCAATATAGTCAATCCTTGTGAAGAATGTATCGTCGCTGCGTATCCTAGCGTCCACGGGGAATTATTAGCACGCAATGCATCTTCAACGACGCTGATATCAACCAGCACAATATCATTTAATACGAGAATTTGTTTTTCACTCTTCCCTGGAATATCAACTTCAATATTCTGTTTTCGTGTATCCGATGGTCTATAACATAACGGTACTGGAAGCGTTGCAATTTTTTCTTTATGCAATTCAAATAACTTCATCTGAAGTGTGTCTCTGACTATTTTTCTACTTGCTACTATCAAATCATTTGGTCTCCACGTTTTCCAAAAATCATTCATTGGAGTTTCTGAAATTATTTCACGCGCTATTTCACATTGGATTTTATCCGGCTGTAATCCAATTAGGGCTTTGAATTCTCGTAATTGTTCATCAAGTGATCTATAATCAGTGGTAATTTCTTCATAGTAGTCTACAAAACCCTTTAGCCATTCATGTGGAGATGCACCGACAAATGGTGGTGGTTGGCCGTGATCCCCGCACATGACGACATTTGTGTTTTTGTTTAACAACCACTCGAGAAATATTTTTAATACATCTAATGACACTGTGTCTATTTCATCCCAAATTATGATTTCAGGAATGAATTTATCACCCATTCGATCAGGAGTCCATTTGTCACCCTTCCATCGAAAAAAACTGTGATAGGTACAGGCATTTACCCCTCGTTGTTTCATTTCTCTGGCGAGTCTGTGAGTCGGTGTTAACACAATCATGTTGGACCGACGAAATAATTCAATTGCACGAGTTGTCTTTCCTGACCCACCACAACCGTTTAAATAAACTGTCTTGTATCGACATATTGGATCAGATACCGGTGGTGCATTAGAAAATTCTGATTGAATTTCAGCGCGGTTACATGAAAGATATTTATCATCCATGGTAACGTCTGCGGATTCACAATACTCGTGTAGTGTTTCCTTTTTAAATCGCCAACGCCCCCACACTTCCTCGGGATCTGTGAATTTAGATACATCTGATTTGTGTTTCTCGTGGATATAAATAGAATCAGTGGCTACTCTAACCGCGGTATTAGGAAATCTATTTATCATCGAAAATAGATTAATACAAGCATCGGCTAGCATAGAACCTCTCAAATGTGTGTACTGGGAATTATATCCATCACAGTAGGTAACAACCGTACCCAATTTCTCACCATTGGATAGAAAAGCATCCTTACGGGATACAAGTTTTCCCTGTTTCGTTAAATCCGCTACAATAAAATCGTATTCAGCGACGTCTATGATCAACCGCGAAGAGTATTTTGCATTGTCGTATCGTCCACCCTGGGTAAATTTACCGATTATTCTTCGTCCTAAATCTTTTGCTTGTTCTTTTTTAATTTCAAATAACTTCTTAGACCAATTCATGATTTGTTCTTCATTGAAATCAGGAAATTGTTTTCGCTGTTCGCTAATTATACGATCTAGATCGGGTTGTGGTAACCAAACTTCTTTCTGAGCTCGATAGCATATAATAGCTTCACCGACAATCAACGATTGTAACATCTCACAATCAATCATATATCTCAATAGCACTATTGGCATCCAGTGTTTTTCAGATAGGTGTCTACCAAGCCAAACATAACTACACGGATGTAACCCTGTAGCGAGTTCGAATGATATCACACGAGCGAATCCGGTTAAATCAAAATCAGGCAATGGACCATTAATCGCAACACGAGTCATTTCATGCGTGGGATGTCCAAATCGTTTAAAGTATTCAGCGCATTCTCCATACCCGAGAAAACTTCCAGGATAACACGCGGATATATCAATTGAAATCATACCATCACGTGAGTATTTACTATTCCACATTCCTCCATGACCGAATTCGACGCAGCTCGATTTAACATCCTCGAGAAAATCACTTCGTGTTGGACACCATGAGTTTTTTTCTCTTGCGAAGTGAGCTACCACTGATGGAATTGTAAAACTATCCGTGAGTAGTTTTTCATGGAAACTCTCCGGTGAAAATTCATTAGCGATTTTTCTCATTCTGTTATCTAATTCTTCAACGCGATATAATTCTCCATTTGGTCTTACAAATTGATCAAATCCTATTTCAGAATCTTCAGCGCTGCGAAGTAACCACACTGACACAGGATCATCCTTACACAACGCATGAATAGCATCGAATAATTTCTCTTCATAGAAAACATCCCCGACGAATTCCCGTGGGATATATCTCACGGTTCGTTCTCGTGGAAATAGTGTTACTGCAGGTGTCCACGCGTGTTTGTTATGATCAATAATTTCAATTGGAGCTCCTCGCGATTGATATTTCGGTTCGTATAATACTTCTCCGGTTATTGTCGTTACCGATATTGGGAATTTTAATGATGCTTCTAATTTTAGCTATATCAGAAATCTTTGCACCGTGCTGTTTTACCGTTAATTCCCACTCGGTTATTTTTTTTCGTCTTACATCAGTTAGTTTATTCCCCCGGGACGCATTTGTGAAGTGTTCTATTACTCGTGTTGCTACACAATTAAGCCCTGACGAATATTTCATGGGTGCTAGTTTTGCAATATCGGGTTTATCATTTAGCGGGTATATCCCATAAACGATTGCTGTTACGGGATAAGATCTCTCGTAGTATGGTTTGTCGATTCCAGTTAGAATTCCTCGTTTTGAATCCTGATTCACGGTGATAGTTTTTTTATTCTTGAGGATTGGTTCAAATTTATCCCTAATAATCCATTTTCCATCATCACGGATAAGGAATTTTATTCCAAAAAAATGCCTTTTTTCCCCAACACGTGAAATTATCACTGCTGCTTTTTCATCATTCATGGTAGCGTCAACAACACCATCAATTCGAAATGTTGACCAACAATAGGATGCTCCATCACGCTTGAATTCATTAAAACAGTCTCTGATTTTACTAATCATGGCTTTATCAAGAATTTTATTCTTGGGTGTATCAGAAACTATATCAAGATTGAATTGAGCATCTCTCCAGGGTAATCTCTTGTTACGTTTTTTGGGTCTATCGAGATTAAATTTAGGATTAATTTTCAATAATCTCTTAAACTCTTTCATGTTTCCGTCTCTTGGACGTTTGGGTTTAATTTTGTTACGTTTTTTGGGTCTATCGATATTAAATTTAGGATTGATTTTCAATAATCTCTTAAACTCCTTCATGTTTCCGTCTCTTGGACGTTTGAGATTAATTTTGTTACGTTTTTTGGATCTATCGAGATTAAATTTAGGATTAATTTTCAATAATCTCTTAAACTCTTTCATGTTTCCGTCTCTTGGACGTTTTTTGGGTCTATCGATATTAAATTTAGGATTAATTTTCAATAATCTCTTAAACTCTCTATCAGTATTGAATTTAGCATTTTTCGAAGGCGTTCTCCTTAACTCCCTCATGCTATACTAAAAACAATTATCTAAATGAAAAATTTATGTATAATGAATCACTGCAAATGGATGTCACTGAATTAGACAAATAGTATAGTATACGAATGACTCAAGAATTCAGACAGCACCATGTGAGTAAAAGTTATGAAGCATCCAGTGATGGTGTTGTAAGACACTGTAGACTGAAGAACCCAGTTGGGAGGGATAATGGTATGGGGTATTTGATGTTTACTGTTGGAAAGAAGAAATATTACAATCATCGTTTCATATTTGAATGTTTTAATGGATTGATCAAAGATGGTTTTGTTATTGATCACATTGATTCCAATGTTAGGAACAATTCTTTATCAAATCTGCAAGCTATCACACAGAGTGAGAATTCCAAACGAGGAAGGACTGGCACTTGTTCAAAAAAAACGAGACCAGTAAAATCTTTGAATACAACAACTAACGAAGAGAAAATATTTAAATCAATATACGAAGCCGGCAAGTATTTCAATATTTGTAGAGCCTCAATACGATTCGTTGCAGAGGGGGTTTGTCGATCTGCCATTTCAAAAAGAACTGGACAGAAAGTACATTTCATTTATGTCTAATGCGTCATAATTTTCAATTAGAGATATGTCATTGTTATAGAATAATGAATTCTGAAAACATGAATAGCATCATAGTTGAAATAGCAAAATTGAAAAATCAGGATATCAAACTATCAGATGGTTTAAATCCTGATCAAATCATGTCGGATTATCAGGATATAGAATACGGAGTTAACACTAACAAGTATATCCTGCCAAAGAAATATGCGCTAATCAAAAAAATTCAGAATTCTATTCGGGACTCTCTTTCATTTTCCAGTGACGTCAGTGTGTTTGTTCCGTTGTATACTATCGTAGAACGAATACGAAAAGAATTAGGTAACGAATACGAATTGAAAAAAGAAGTCAACTCTAAAATTAGAAACCTACGAGCATTAATTCAGGAAAATGAACAATTTTGATTGCCCGACCCATTTATCATTGACCCGTTATCATTTTTTGATTGCCCGATCATTTATCATTTTTTTTAGCCGACCCTCAAGGGGAATGTCAAAAATCGTGGACAATTAAAATAGAATGGCGAAACTATCAGTATTATTTATTTTATATACAAATTCCACACTTTCGCCATACTTGATAGAGCTGTTAAAACAATCAAATAACACTTCCATGACTGTGTTAAAAATCATCCGACATGTCAAAATAGAAATGTTGAAAGTCACAGTATTATTTATTTTATATACAATTATGTGACTTTCAACATCAATGATAGAGCTGTTAAAACAATCAAATAACACTTCCTTGACTGTGTAAAAAATCATCCGACATGTCAAAAAATCGAATGGGGAAAGTGTGGTATTAATTATTTTATTAGAGAATTCCACACTTTCCCCATCAATGATAGAAGGTGTCTCACGATGAAATAACACTTCCTTGACTGTGTTAAAATCATCTGACATGTCAAAAAGTGGGAAAGTGTTTTACAATTGAAAAATTGTTTCTGATTTCAAATAATGGTCAATGAAGCATTGACGACCCGATTGGCTCGTGAACGATTAGATGCAATCAAGAAATTTATACCAATTCGAGACTCTGTAAGGAATAAACTGCAACAACGACAGAGTCTTCAGACTGATTTTGCTTTAGGGTCTGAAGAATTGTTTAAACCAGTAACCACAGCAACGAAAGGGGTAGAGCGTGCTATACTGGGAGATGTTCCCGAGACGGTAAAATCTGTTATCGGTGAACTCGAAAAAATAGCAGCGAAAACTGAACAAACAAAACAGGCTCTACAAAAAATTGAATAAAAAAAAACAGTAGACGACCTACGCGTGAGATTTAACGAGGAAGGGTTAGAAGCAATTGATAAGACCGATCCATCAGAAATTCCTGCGCTTGTTGTTACGACTTATGAAAACAGAAAAAAAATGTTGAAACCAGAACATCATAAATATGTTAGGAGTATAACTCACTGTGCTGATATATTCTACAAAATCAAAACTGAAAAAAGTCAAATTAAGACAGATAGTGCATCATACATTGGATATATCAATAACGTGGGTGCAGTGTATAAGCAATATGAAGAACTTTAAACAACAACAAAAACCGCAAAAATTGCAAAAAAAGCAAAGGCGACAGCAACCTACAAAGAAAGTACTCTACTCTCCTAAAAAACAACAACTACCACCTGATGATGATGATGATTATCATGATCCTCTTGGTCATCTACAACCCACGGATTTAGAAAAACTAGATGAAACAACTGGTTATAGCGGAAGTGGATTGCAAGATTCCAGTGGAAACTCAAAGAGTGAAAATCCAAGGATTGGAAACTCAAAGAGTGAAAATCCAAGGATTGGAAACTCAAAGAGTTTCTGCCCTGGTAGCGTTCTCAGTGATATATCACGATTAGAACTTCTAATCGGAGGGTTCCGAGCTGGAAATAACTCACCGGAAATAATTAATGAGGCAGCTGATATCTGCAGGCGGTTATTTCAAGGCGGTATCATGGATATCAAAACATATCGAGATTTCATTGGCGAGTTAGTGGAAAGTGGGTATCATAGTGATTAATTGTTTTACAATTGAAAAATTGTTTACAATTCAAATAATGATCATACACTACAACCATGACAAACCAACCCCAGTCTATGTGGTAAACTCACGGTTTCCGGTTTATAGAGCATACTATGGTGATGGCCTCGGCAATACCATTGCTGGGTTATTTGCGAGAATGGCTCCAAAAGTGATGCCGTTAGCTAAACAATTATCAATGAAAGCAATTGATGTTATTCGTGATAAGGGTATTAGCAAAATTGGAGATCTTGCCGGAAAGGCATTTTCTGCAGCAAAGGATAAAATAACATCATTAGTGAGACGAAGAAAGAAACCGTTACCGTCTACAGCGGAAATGCCTGCAAGTGTTAGTAAAATTATAAATAACGCAGTAGATGAAAAACTAGCGTCGTTGATAACCCCTGACCAAAGCAATATTGCAAATATGATAGCGGGAAGCGGCTTTAAAAAAATACGACGATGAAAATCGTTTACGATTTCACTATTTAGACTCTGATAAATAGAATAAAATTTTCAAACAGTCACGTGATCCAGCGTTTGATATAGACGCCCCAGTTGGCAAGGATGATTCTGTACGCGATTATCAATATTACGCCTATCATGCAATAGACCCAAATAGTCGATCGCGAATTGAACGTCAAGTCCATGATACCAGTAAATACTTTCTACCCGCTGAAGCGTTTATTGAAGTAGAAGGAGAACTTGTAACAGCTGCTGATACTCCTGCTATACCAGCACCGTATCCAGCTGGTACTCAAGTCGGGTTTGTTAATAATGGTATCATGGCGCTATTTGAGAGTGCTAGATATCTCATTGATGGAAAAGAAATTGAGTCGATAGATCGTGATGTTGATGCAGCCACAACAATAATCGGGTTAGCGAGATATTCTGATGATTATACAAGATCAGCGGGACCTTCTATGATGTTTGCAAAAGATGTTAAAAATACCGCTGGAGGAAATCAATTTATTATAAGACGACCACAGAATAATGCTGGTGCTGCTAATGTTGATGTCGAGAATATGATTATAAACAACGATCCTAACTTCAATCTAGGAGCTGCAACACGTATTTCAATGTTGGGAGGAGCGCGTAAATCATTTTCATGCGCGATTCCACTGCATCATATATTTGGATTCTGTAGAAACGTACGAAAAGTTATCTACGGGGCGAAGCATACAGTATCGCTTGTACGAAAGAGTGATGATAATAACGCAATTTGGAGGATTCCAGCAGACAATGCAAATCCCAATGCTGATGCCGGTAAAGTCAAATTAACAAAAATATCATTGTGGATGCCAGTGTTGACTCCATCAATCACCGCAGAAGAACGATTACTATCATTTATGGACCATGGAGGAAAATCATTACTAAGTTGGCTAACCGTGAGTACAGATGTTAAACAATCAAATCTGAACGGGTTATTCACGTGGAACCTAGCATCAAAACAAGGCGTTTCTGCGCCACGTCATATATTAATTGCGTTACAAGATGACGCACGAGTTGGCAATCAACTCTTCAGCCATATGATATTTGATCAGTTAGGTGTTAAGGACGTCTCACTGAGAATAAACGGCCAGCAGGAACCATCTGAGGATGTACAACTTGATTACGGTCAAAATCATATTGCTCGCGTGTATCATAGGTTGTTGTCGTTTATGGCACGTGATCAAAATGTTGATACTGGTCTGCAAATATCACAATACGACTTTAAAAATCTGTATCCGATCTATTACTTTTCGCTGGAACATCTTGATTTGATGAGACAATCTGTCGTTGATATACACTTTAGAGCTAATGTGCTTCGTGGTGCTATTGCTAATTATAGAGCAGTTGCTGTCATTCTCAGCGACAAATCAATGCTACTTGAAGGTGTTGGTGGAAGAATGAGAGTGGTAGATGCGCCAGTAGAAAATCTTTGATTGAAAATCCTTCGATTTTTCCAAAAACATGTAATCGAAACTTTATAGCAATTAGATCAATCTGTTATTGTATAATGTCATATAGTAATATTAATGTCACGTTGACACCTGGTCAATTAAAAAAACTACAATCCAAATCAGCTAAGCAATGTGGAACCACAATCACGTTGAAACCCAATCAAATGACTGGCGGGGCAAATAAATTATCGCTGACAACTCGTCAAGTAAAACATTTCAATGATATACTTGTAGCAGAAAAAGGTGTTCAGATTGCTCTCTCTGCGAAAGCGATCAGCAACATGATAAAAATCGGCGGTATATTCCCGTTGGTAGCTGCGATTCCAGTATTGATTGCGGCAGCAGCTCCAGCAGTGGCGAAAGCGGCAGCGTTAGGGGCCGTTGGTACTGCAGCAGGAATGGCGTTGAAAAGGGCAACTGGGAAAGGTTATAAAAAAAGGGACGATCCGTTCACGGAAAGGGTCTAAGACTACCAGGAACCCCGTATTCGTGGTACAGCGGAAAGGGTCTAAGACTACCAGGAACCCCGTATTCGTGGTACAGCGGGAGATCCGTTCACGGATCCGGCCTGAGACTACCAGGAACGATTTATTAATTCAGAAATCTTCGATTTCCAACCCAATTGTTGAGGAGTCTATGATTGCTATGTCCAATTTTGATTTACTCGATGCTGCTAAAAAACTGGCGATTAAAAATTTCAGAGGTGTCTTTATGAAAGATCAATTACCGACACAACCCAACAGTGTTGAAACCGGTATCATTAATCTCGATAACAGCACCGGACCTGGAACTCACTGGGTTGCATACGCTATTGATCCACGTGGGATTGTCTATTTTGATTCATATGGATTAACCCCGCCAAGCGAGTTTATGCGTTACATAAAAGCTTTTCCAATGAAGACTTGGTATTCTACGCTACCAACACAACAAATGAACGACCCACCAATATGTGGCAGCGAAGTATTAAATGTCCTCGATGCTATTTCTAACTCCTTGGGTAACCCAAGGGGAAAACCACCTCATGTTGTCGTAAATGAATACACTAGTAATCGCTGGAAATCAAAGAGATTTTAGAGAGAGAAAGAGTTTTACCATAATATGATTGATATTTGGGGGAGACCTCTGAAACCCAAACCCGATGACACTGCGACGGGTGATGTAAAAAAACTAATCAAAGATGAAATAGCTGAGACGTTAAATCTAGCAGGGTAAATTGAGAAGCAGTAATGTGTCGTTGGATGATATTTTGGTTAAACAACAAAACGCAATCGAGGATACTATCGCGTTATTTTCCGATCAGGGTAGACTCAAACCGGGTGTACTCTTCTCGACGATTACAGATCGATTTAAAACTCTCAGTGATGAGTTGAAAAATTCTGTGTTGGAACTAGCAGCACTTCAATCTAAAACTGAAGAACACGGAAAACAGTTTTCAATTTTTCGTAGAAATATCGTGGATAAATTTCTTGGAACTACATTCGATAAACTCGACATAAAACTCCTAGATATCAAAAGATTCATCGATGAGACGAAAATCTTCATCGAAGCAATCAAAGGGGATGCAACGAGGATGATAACAATCATTGAAAAAACAAAAATTCCTCATGAGAAAACCAACAACGTAGTATAAACGATCCAACACGGATCATTTACGTGGACACCTACAGACAACAAATTAGATATCACTGCAACCGTTAAAGGTATTTATCGATTAACACTAGTAGCACCGACTCAATTTAATATTTCATCGTCAAGTTCATCCGGGGTCAATAATACGATTTCAACGATCATCGACAAGAATACAACTGAACTGTTCACGATAACATCTACTGATAATCATTTGATTAGGGCTCCGGTAACATGGTATGTGGAATTCGTAGCGGATTTAAGTAAATAACTAAATTGAAAGGAAAAATCCTTCGGATTTCACAATTGAAAACGCTAGCGTTTCTAAAATAAAAATGATTTCATCAACGCAATGTCGCTATGATCAGGTCAGAGAATTTCAAACTAGACTCAAAACCCTCGCCGAGGAGTATCACATAAAAATAAAAAAATACCGACGAAGAATCACCGCAATTGATATTACTATGTACTCGGTGTCAAGCGTTCTCGCTGGCGCCGGAATAATACTCGCATCGGTTACAATGATTGCCCCGGTCGTAGTTCCAATTTGCATATCTGCGGTGGCTACAATCGCGGGTATATCAACCGGGATAACAAAAAAAATATCATCATGCAGCCAGAGTAAACTGCAAGACTACGTGCTTAAATTTCATATTGTATCAACCGCATACTCGCAATTATCCTCGATGATATCATCGTCACTCGATAATACAATTATATCAGATAGTAAGTTCTCAGCGATGGTCAGTATTTTTGATTCCGCGATATCAAAATTAGAGAGACAACAACAGTATAGCAACGATGACAACACTGATGGAATTGGAAAACACGAACCCGAAAAGCAGAATGATCTCAATAACCTCAACGATATCAGAGAGTGAGTTCTCAGTGATGGTCAGTATTTATGATTCCGCGATATCAAAATTAGAGCGACAACATGAGTATAGCAACGATGACAACACCGATGGAATTACTTCAACAAATAGTGGAGAACACGAACCCAGTACAAACAAGCATGATATCAATAACATCAACGAAACCGGAGTTTAGTGTGAATTTCCCCTCTCCGGTTCCAGTGAAGGAGATAGCGCTAGCAAAACTACGAGTGTATCACATTTGGCCTAATATCAGATCGGTAGCATTTGGTGGTCAACAACCGAATAATTCACTGGTATTTGCGAATAAGAATAAAGACGACGGGACTCCAGACTGGAACGTTGTTTCCATACCAACAGGGTCATACCAAATCGAACAAATCAATAATGAATTCGCTCGTAGAATAAAATCAATCACTGGAGTAGAATCGAAAATCGCTATAACGGTTCATGAACCGACACTATCATCCGCAATTGAGATAAGCACAGAAGGATACGTCGTAGATATCTATCAGAGTTCTATTAGAACCGTACTAGGATGGCCTGAAAACCCACCTCAGGAAACCGTTGTTGTATCACCCGAACCTAAAAAATCTGATTATATCACAGACAAAATAAAACCTGATAATCCAATAAAAAGTTATAAAGAGTTCAGTATACCCTTAGAGTTTTTTGGGATCACACACGGACCTGAGGTGGTGGGTTGCCGGTATCCGACGTATCTTTTTATTGACAAATCTAAAGTCGTTGAAAATTTCACAGCAATGAATAATGATTTTTCACTGTTGTTAATATCTCTTAAATCCGGCTCTCTCACTCGAGATGAAGTTATCAGCGTCGTAGAAACATGTAACAAAATCATCGACGATATGGAAACATTTAATTTGAAAATTATTCAAATTATACTCGATGATAATAGACTTCCCTTAACGAGAATAAGATTTGCAACAGACTATAATATCCGCGTTGAAGATATCCCCACATTCAAACTACCAGGATATAACGTACCAGAACTAAAAAGACTTCTCAGTGATGTCATTGATGTTGGTTTCAAAATAATTCATGATGCATGGAAAAAAACAGCATCACCGGAAATAAAAATCCTCAAACATAATAATGACCCAGACGGTGGCGGCAGACATATCGCTCCGTTCAACGTGAATATTTCATCGGTGATTGCGCTCAATTTAGTATGTGATGTTATCGAAGGAAGCTATCAAATTAATCTCGAACGATCAAATCAAGCTCAGCAGGGGTATATTCTTTATTCGGTTGCACCAACAGCTCCTCCAGGATTTTTAATAATCAAGTCTCCGGTTAATCCAGTCTATATGCGGTGTCATAATGATTCGCTGACCAGAATTAATTTCAAACTCACAGACCAGTCAAAAAATCTAATTGATCTACAAGAGGAGGTGTTAGCGATTAGTCTGTTTGTGAAGTCCTAGGACTCGATCAAATATTAGGTTGAAATCATTTATTATTTTTTGTTAACCCAGAACTGAAAGTTCCAGCAGCAGAGAGGGTGAACGACAACATAGTTGCGAGCAAAATTGATTAAAAAATCGTAAAATCTCCGTTTTTGCAAAAATGGAGACTTTTTTTTTGGTTAAATGAGATTTTGTTGGAAGCCTTATTTTTTGCTCGAAAACGTAGTCTATAAGCCCTATTTTGCTCGAAAACGTGATCTGGAAGCCTTATTTTTGCTCGAAAACGTGGTCTGTTCACCCTCTCTGCTGCTGGTTTGTTTTACCTCACTTCTATCTGGATATGTTGATATTAGATTGTGTGGTTTGTTTAAAATCACTTCTGTATGAATAGCAGATTGTGTAGTTTATTTTCCCACCGTCTGTGTGGATTATATATTGTGTGGGTTTTGATAGTATATGTGTGGTTTGTTTTACCTCACTTCTATGTGGATAGTAGATTGTTTGATTTGTTTTACCTCACTTCTGTGTGGATAAATCATTTGCGATTTTTGATAGTAAATATACAGCTTGTTTTCCCTCCCTTCTGTGCGGATAGTAGATTGTGTGGGTTTTGATAATATATGTGTGTTTTGTTTTTTTCATCCCATCCATGTTGATAGTAGTTCATGTGTGAAGGGATTCTGAGAGGTGTTTTCCTTCATGTCCGTGCTTCAAAGTCATATAGTCAATTGTACGTCATTCGTGCCATTCAACGTTGAATACATCAAGATGGCCACCAAGTTATTTAACAAAATCAGTCACAGTTGGTTTTGGTTAAATGATGTGACTTATGCGGTGGAAAAGCTTGAGAATAAGAAATATCAATTTAGCCTAGTCTCAAAGTGGTAAGAAATCTCCTAGAAGGTATGCTAAAGGAGGAAGTGGAAAAGTTAAGAAAATGTATTACGCCATAATATGTGAGAGCGAAGTTTAAAGGAGGCGCTGTCAATGTCTTCCAAGTCAGGTACATTCTAGAAGATGTGTTGTTTTTGGACAGAGTGGACTTTTGTGAAGTGGGGGTTAGACATGATAAAAGAAGCTGAAGACAAGATCAGCAATGTATTGAAAGAGGAGGTCAAGAAGATAAAAGATACCTGGGCAAAGAAAGAATTAAGAAAACAAGAAGAAGAAAGAAGATTTTGAGAAACTAAATACCATGTGGATAAATGTTCAGGAAAAGCTTAGATTCATGGGACATCCTGATTGGATTCCTGAGGATGAAAATAAAAATAATTAAAAAGGAATCATTGGAAAAATTAAGAGGTGGTGGAAAATTGGGACAAAATAGAAGAAGAACACAAAGGGCCGATTTCATAGTCACTCATAGGTTTTGAAAATATTTGCTTTCGTTGCCTCAACCCAAAAACTAATATGAAACCTTTCTCCCTGTGTATGTATGTATATATGTATGTATATATGTATGTATGTATGTATGTATGTATGTATGTATGTATGTATGTATGTATGTATGTATGTATGTATGTATGTATGTATGTATGTATGTATGTATGTATGTATGTATGTATGTATGTATGTATGTATGTATGTATGTATGTATGTATGTATGAATATGTATGTAGGCATGTATGTATATCAATGCAAGAAAGAAAAGTATACGCACAGGACGATCAATATGTTGATGGATGAATGAAGATAAAAAAATGCAAGGAAGAACTGACACAGATACGCATAAGTCAAAAGAACACAAATCAATATGTTGATGTATGGATGGCGAGGCAAATGCGATAAAGATCTGAGACAGATAAACAGAAGTCAAAGGGACACAAATCAATGTATAGATTGTATAACTAAAAATAACCAAGGGAGAATTGGAACATGACAACTTTTTTACATCCTACAACACCTGCTTTATCATGTTGCATAAACACTGACAAAACATTGAATATCCCTGCCAAGGGCTTGTTTTAAAATCTTCCTGTCAAGCAGAGTTTTAAAATGTTCCTGTGAAGGCTGGGTTTTTCATTGTTTCTGCCAAGAATATTTTTAGACCTTTCCTGCCAAGACTGGGCTTTGAGATGCTCCTGCCAAGGCAGGATATTTTATTACTCCTGCCAAGGCTCATTTTTATTCATTGTGTTTCTCAGCCTTGTTTTAGATATTTCCTACCAAGGCTGTGTTTTAGGGTTTCAAAGGAACTATACGAAAGAACAAAAATACAGTTTGCAAGACAGGTTATTTTATTCTTCAGCACAAATCACAACTTATCTGTAAAATAAACAGGTAAAATATTTTATAAAATGAATGAATATATACACAAATAATAATATTTTCCTTTACTGTACAGTTCTCGTACTGTCAAGTGAATTGAAATAATAATTCCACATTATTATGAATGTGGGTAAATCCAATTATCATGAATGTGGTTAAATAAAATTTTCATGAATGTGGGTTTCAGCAATCATCATGAATATGGAAAATAAATGAAACTATTATGAATGTTGATATCTCCAATTATCATGAATGTGGGTATATGGAGTTCTCATTATTAAGGGCATATACAAATATCATGAATATGAGTATATGCAATAATCGTGAATGTGGGTATATACAATTATCATGAATGGGTATATACAATTATCATGAATGTGGGTTTCAGCAATTATCATGAATATGGATAATATATGAAACTATTATGAATGATGATATCTCCAATTATCATGAATGTGGGTATATGGAGTTCTCATTATTAAGGGCATATACACATATCATGAATATGAGTATATACAAGAATCATGAATGTGGGTATATACAATTATCATGAATGTGGGTGTATACACAATTGTCATGAATGTGGGTATATGGAGTTCTCATTATTATTGGCATATACACATATCATGAATATGAGTATATGCAAGGATCATGAATGTGGGTATATACAATTATCATGAATGGGTATATACAATTATCATGAATGTGGGTGTATACACAATTGTCATGAATGTGGGCATATGCATCAGCCGACTAATTGGTACCTAAACTAAACTCAATATCAATGTAAGTAGTGACATTATAATTATATATTACTTTACACTTGAAAACAAACTATTATACAGATCACACACACCAGACTGGCATGTTGAATGCCTTCTATATAGACACTAGTAGAGCATAGATGACTGTCAATTTCACATACACCAGACCCATGTTGAATGTATTATATATAGTCAATGGTGGGACCTGGATGCCTGTTAATTTCCCATTCACCAGACCCATGTTGAATGGATTATGTAAAGAAAATATTAGTCCATTGATGCCTGTGATTTTCACAGACGCCATACCCATGTTCAATGTCTTCTATATAGACACTAGTAGGGCCTGGATGCCTGTCAATTTTACATAATCCTTACCTTTGTTGAACTGTTTCTATGTAGACACTAGTAGGCATAGATGACTGTCAATTTCAAATACTGCAAAATATCTGAGACAAAACAATATAAATTTTCATGGTCATAATGCAAAACTCAAAAATGTTTCCATGGTCATTGTAGCTGAATAATGGCCTCTTATGTGGTCTGAATAAATTAATTTCTACAGTACTGCAATTCCACGTTATAGATTATATATACTTTAGGGTCGGGTATGAACAGTTTCTAAGTGATGGTCAAAGGCCAGTCCCTGGAGGGTAGAGAGGGGACTCTAAATACCAATGTTGGCTGCATGAATGTCTTGACCATGGTAAGAAATTACACATATCATTATAAGGTAGAGATCACGATGTCTCCAGAAAATTCAAATTATAAAGCTATGTATCATAACAATGTGGAGACTTTGAAACTTCTTCCAGTGGCATGGTATTCAGTGCAGTTAAAATGAGCAGCTCCCACTCCTTGAACACGTGTGTTGCAAATTTTTTCAAACTCCTAATAATAGTTTTAGAGTTACTGGCCTGCAGAGCAACTTGAAGATTGAAATAACAAAATGTCTAGCATATTTATATACACTCTATTTAACTATAACTTTTCATTGCCTTATTATGTCTAGCACACACACACACACACACATATATATATATATATATATATATATATATATATATATATATATATATACACACACCCTATATAACTATAACATATAACTGCACTATGTCTAGCACATTTCTGTACACCTATATAACACTTAACTGCAGCCATGTCAGGCATATTTATATACACATTATATGACTATGACATTTAACTGCACTATGTCTAGCATATTTCTATACATCTACATAACACTTAACTGCAACCATGTCAGGCATATTTCTATACACATTATATAACTATAACCCTGAACTGTTATTATGTCTAGCACATTTCTATACACTCTATTTAACTACAATATTACTGTATGTATAGCCTGTACATTGTATATAACCATAACAGAACTACCATTATGTCTAGCATATTTCTATATCCCAATATAAAAAAAACACTAAATTGCCACTTTCTAGCATATTTCTATACACATTATATAACTATAACACTAACTATGATAATACAGTATGTCTAGCCTGTATGCTGTAAAACACTATAACAAAACTGCCACAGTATGTCTAGCATATTTATATACACACTATAATAATATCATTGCACTGCCAATGTCTAGCATATTTCTATACACATTATATAACTATAACACTAACTATGATAATACAGTATGTCTAGCCTGCACGCTGTAAAACACTTTAACAGAACTGCCACAGTATGTCTATCATATTTCTATACACACTATAACAATATCATTGAACTGACATAGTCTAGCATATTTCTATACACTATATTTAACTATAATCTTGAACTGTCACTATGTCTAGCATATGTCTATACACTCAACATTGCACTGGACTTCCAGAGTATGTCTAGCATATTTCTAAACACTCTATCTAACACAGCAACTATAATAAAATCGTACTGATAGCGTCAGTTAATTCCAAACTCAATAATCAAACACATATGTTAAGGATCTTGTACACACAGTTCATTTCAAACTCAATAATCAAACAAATAATCTTAGCTGTTCTGATTGTCCTTTCAAAACTGCAAACACATGTACGTTTTGATTTGCTTTACTGAGACGTTCTTCAGTTGAAAGGTAGGTATATTTGTGACTCGCATACCTGAGATTCTTCTCAGTTTAATGGCATACACGTTAATGAATTATTTGTACTGACTCACATATATATATTTTACTCAAATACAGTTTGTAAATACCTTTCATGTGATTGTATAATAATTCAACAGACGTCAATGCCTCATACTGAGGGACATCCATGTTTACGACTCAATTGATGATACTTTTTTTTTTTGACTCCAGTGATTTTAATCTTGTTGTCACATTTTGTAGCTCATCTTGAACTGATTATCCTCATGTCAAACCATGATTTGAGTATAACTAAGGATGATTCTGTAGGGATTCCTGCTATCTGAATGCACTGAATTTCCTGCAATATCTTAGCCTCAAAAGCAGTGCCCCTACTTGTATTAAGGGACAGCCATGTTTATGACTCTTTAGTTTTAGACTGCACCTACTATTGAGGGGCATTCATATTTATGACTCACTTGCTGATGACGTTTCCCTTGACTCCAGCGCTTGTAATCTTGTTGTCACATTCTGTAATACACCCTCAACAGTTTCTATCCTTCCAAACCATGTTTTCAGTATATCTAGGTAGGATCCAGCAGGGATTGCTGAAACTTTAGTGCGTTGAATTTCCTGCAATATCTTAGCCTCAAAAGCAGTGTCCCTGCACTGTTGACTGAGAGTTGTCAATGTTGAGCTGATGTCATTCCAGTAAGTCTGGAAGTCATTAGCACTAATCTGGCATGACTTAGCATGAGCATACAGCTTGTTTCTCTCTTCTCGTAGTCTTTTGATCATGTCCTTTTCTTGCTGACTCAGAGTTGGGACAATGTTCTGGAAGAGGGCGGACAGCAGGGTGATGTCATAGTCATCTAGGTTGGTATGAGCACCATTTGGTGGAAACAAGATGTCCATCAGGGATTGGTTGAATACCCTTCTAAGACTGTTGATCGTATTCCTGTTTTTGACCAGATATTGATCCAGAGTGCAGGTGGAAGTGACTGTGTGACAAGTTAAAAGTTGTCTCAGTACCCTGGATCCAACATCAACTAGAAGATATGCAATACACATGAACCTATCAGTGTCACTGGTTGGTGCAGATGACACGGCACCAGCAGACGCTGAAAGACAGATAATTGTAGAAAAAATCAGTACTTAGAAACATGTTCTTAAATTAAACATTATTCATAAATGCTATCACACAACTTGGAGTTGTACTGAATGTACTGGCACTGTATATTACATAAAATCACTTTCATGCATGGATCTGATTCATTAGCTACTTATGATTAGTGTAGAGCTTAATGATACAAAGGACTGACTTATTTCAAATTAATCAGGCTAGGAAGGGCTGGAGATTTGTGTTGAAAATCCACACACACACACACACACACACACACACACAATCCAGGTATGCTTAAATTCCAGATAAAAAAATATGGCTTCCAGAGTGTAAGATAGCTCAATTAGATACAAAATCACCTAATTAATATATAGAATAACAACACATGATACATATTTCCATATCAACATAACTGATTAAACCTTTTATATACATTTTTCATGTCATCCAAACTGTCTATAATTTTATTATTACTTTAACCATATCAACTAAATTGATTATAATTTTATTATACAGCTTGCTAAAACTAAACTATGAATTATATAAGATGAAACATTTGTTGATTAATGTTGCATTTATTCAAATTAACTCAGTACAGACATAAAACAGTTTGAATTTTATATTGTATCAAAATTAAACCTCGCAATGAAGGATACCTTTACTGTCCCTTTTTGAAATATACATGTGAGTCAATGGCAGCAGCAAAGAGGGTGGACAGATCGAAACTATTTCAGACAAACCGAAACTATTTCAGACAAAGAAAATAGAGTGATGAATGGTTTCGGCTTCTCACGCTACGGAGACAAAGTCTCCAGACAGTCTCATAGCCGACTGCGCTGCGGAGACAAATTGTTTCGATGCTATGATAAAAGTCTTTAGGATTTCACAAACAGACCCATTTGTAAAATCTATCCTCGTAAATCAATCAAATAATTGGATTGGTCATTGAGTTTGAAATTAATTCTCGTTAATGAATCATTATGACATCTCATATAGACCGAATTAGATGGATCTTCAATTATTAGAAATCTGGGTGGAGCCGTTGGTGCAAATGAATATAAAATATACCCTTGTTGGGCTTGATCTGATCTTCCGAGATTTATTTGGTAACTTCCTTTGATAGCATCACATACTAGATTTATTGCAATCACCGAGGATATATTTACATTTTGAGGAGCAATATGCCTATCACAACCATCTGGGTCATTATTATGTTTGAGAATAGTTGTTTGTTGTTGTGATATTTTTTTCCATGCGTCGTGAATCTTTTTAAAACCATCATCTATGGCATCGTTGAGTTTTTTCTTTAGTTCGGGTACGACATAGCCTGGAAATTTAAATGTAAGAATATCTTCTACGTGTATATTACTTTCCTGCAAACTCTGTTCTGTTTTTAGCACTATCGCCAGCTAAGATATATTGCACAAGTCGCAAATTGAATTCATCGATGTCGGCGATGATTTTGTTACATATCTCCGTGTATTTGACGACTTCATCTCGGTTGGGTGGAATTGTACTAATTTCCATTATAAGTTTTTTTTTAAATGTTTCAAAACTTACATTCATTCTTGTGAACTGTCTGGTAACATCTTGTTCATAGATTTCATAATATCACTTATCGTCGGCTCTTTTTCGTGTAAAATAAGTACCAATAATATGATCTACTGGTATGTAATATTTTATTTCCCTAATTCGATATCTACGTTCCTGATCATAACCATGATAAGCCTCCATCGCGGAAATATAATCAGATTTTTGTGACTCAGGTAGTGGAGTTTTTTAAGGCCATCCTAGCACGGTTCTTATCGAACTCTGATAGATGTCTACGGCATATCCGGATGAGTTTATCTCAATCGCAGATGATAGTTTCGGTTCATGAACTGTAATAGCGATTTTCGATTCTTTTCCAGTAATTGATTTTATTCTGCGCTGAAATTCTTTATTGATCTGTTCGATTTGGTAAGACCCAGATGGTCAGGAAACAACGTTCCAGCCTGGAGTTCGTCTTGTTTATTTTACTCGCAAACACTAGGGAATTATTTGGTTGTTGACCACCGAATGGTACTGATCTAATATTAGGCCAACTGTGATATACTCGTAATTTTGCCAGCGCTCTCTCTTTAACATGAATCGCAGCGGGAAAATTGAAACTGAATTCAGGATTGGTTGAGGTTATTGAGACCATGGTTATCTTTTCCGGTGTTGTGTTTGTCGCTATTTGTTGAAGTAATTCCGTTGTCGACAATGACATTATTATTATTGTGTTGTTTTTCTAATTTTGATGTTGCGCTGTGGTATATACTCATCATCGCGGAGAATTCGTTATCTCATATTGTTGTGTCATCGAGACTAGATGATATCAGCGATGATAATTGGGAATACGCATTTGATGCAATATGAAATTTAATTATATACTCATGTCACTTATTTTGACTGCATGTCGATATCTTTTTGGTGATGATGCTAATAATTCCTGTAATTGTTGTCGCCGATGACAAATTGTGACAACTACATGAGCCAGTAGTGTTATCGCTGATAACAATATACCAGTTCCAGCAATTACACTTGAAACTGAATACACAATAACGTCGATGCTGGTAATTCACCTGCGGTGTTTTTTTTACTTTTACTGTATACTCGTCAATAAGAGTTTTTAGTTTATTTTGAAACTCACGAACTTGATCATATCGATATTGTTGGACATTCGTTATATTATTTACTTAAATCAATTACAAATTCGACATAAACCGTAAATGACGCTGATGCTAAATTACCACTAAAGGGGGGGGGGGGAATTGTAAATGTTTCATTGCATCCCTTATCTATTATTGCACATGCAGTATTCACACCAGTAGAAGTCTTAGTTTATACGTTAATTTGCAACGGTGAAATCAGAGTCAGTCTATAGATACCCTTAACATCTGCACACACTCCAATGATGCCATTTTGAGGTGTCCAGGTGAAGGAGTTATGATGTATCGAATACACGGTATTGATATTTTGTTTATGTGGTATTTTGATTTTATCAAGAAGGGTCACGATATTTTTAAAATCACTAACAACATCGTCATTTGTTTGTTAAATCGTATGGATATTTGCTTTAATATTAGAAAGTAACATTGAGACTAATGGTGGTTCTCCAAAGAAATCATCTGTTTGTTCTAAAATTCTTAAGGAGACTCGTAAACATATTTACATGAACATTATACTCAGCTCGCAGCGTCGACGGTTCATCATCTGTGGTTTTATGCTCAGCTTGCAACATCGATAGTTTATTGTCTACGTCATCTATATACTTTTTTGTCACAACATCAGTATCCAGTGTTGGATCACCAAGTGTGGTTATTTTATTTGAGTTCATGGCGAGAACTCCTGTCATTGAGTCGGATTTATTCACTTGACTGTTAATACTATCTATCACAGTTGGTAAAGGTATTCCTGGTTTAATCTTATCAGTGGAATCAAACATCGCTAGGGAATTTTCGATCACTCCATTTATTTTATCAAGAATATCATTCAAGGAAAAAATACTCGTTTTCAATTTACCCTGTTTATCTTGAAATACGACTATTTCATTTGGATAGGTTTAACATCTCAGATATTTTATCTTCGATTTTCTTTTACTTCTTTGGTTGCAGGTCTTGCCCCGGTGGTTTTTTTTAGGTTTGAAAGAGATCTTCCCCAAATATCAACCATTATATACTAAGATCTCTCTAAAAAGCGATTACTCCTATATTTGTGTACGGTTGTATGGGGTGGTTTTCCCGATGATGAAATAGCGTCAGGGACATTTAATGCTTCTATGCCGCATATTTGTGGGTCAGTCATTTTCTGTGTTGGAAGCGTGGAATTCCAGATAGGAATTCTTAAGTGGTGTATATAACGCATAAATTCTTTAGGCGGCGCTAACCCATATGAATCGAAATAAACAATCACACGCGGATCAATCGCGTATGCAACCCAGTGAGTTCCAGGTCCGGTGCTGTTATCGAGATTAATGATACCGGTTTCAGTGTTGTTTGGTTGTTGTGATAATTGATCTCTCATAAACACACCTCTAAAGTTTTTATCGCTAGTTGTTTAGCAGCATCGCGTAAATCAAAATTTGACATGGGAACTATAGGTTCTCGCTATTGAACCTTCGGTTCTCGAATTAGTAAACTGTTCCTAGTATCAGGCCTTTTCCGCTGTACCATGAATACGGAGTTCCCGGTAGTCTTAGACCCTTTCCCTTTTTTTATATATCATAGTCCTTTCTTTAGTTCATGTCATTGAGCAATACTATGTAATTCTTTTTCACCAAGAGCTACAGCAGCTCCTAACGCAGCAGCTTTACCAGCTGCAATTAATGCTGGAATCGCAGCGAGAAGTTGAAATACACCACCTGATTTTATCATATCTTTGATCGCAGCCGGAAGGAGAGTGACTTGAACGCCCTTTCTATCCATGAAAGCATCATAGAAGTGTTTTATCTGACGAGTTGTCAATGATAGTTTATTCTGACTACCAGGCATCTGATTGGTGTTTTAGCAATATCGTAGTTCCACATTTTTTAGCTGATTCCGATTGATATTTTTTAATTTGACCAGGAGTTAACGTAACACTAAAATGACTGTACGACATTTTAGTTAATAACATATTGATCTAATTCTCTACATATTTTTGGAAAACACTACATGTTTTCTACTGGCGCATCATCTACTATCATCCGTCCACCAACACCTTCGAGTAGCATTGATTTGTCACTGAGAATGACAGCAATTGCTCTGTAATTAGTACCACCAGGAGGGTTTACACGAGCTCGGAAATGTATGTCAACGACGGATTGTCTGGTCAAGTCAAGATGTTCCAACGAAAAGTAGTAGATGGGATATTGATTTATAAAATCCAATTGTGATATTTGCAGACCAGTATCTACGTTATTATCACGTCCCATAAATGTCAGCAAACGATGATACGCGCGTGCTATTTGGTTTTGTCCGTAATTAAGTAGTATATCCTCAGATGGTTCTTGTTGACCGTTTATCCTCAACGAGACTTCATTAACACCGAGTTGATAAAATATCATGGCGGCGTGTTTGGTCATTTAATCGCGCAGTATTCTGTAATGCAACAAATATGTGTCTCGGCGCAGCAACGCATTGTTTTGATGCTATGTGCCATGTAAATACACCATTAATATTAGTCTCAATAGTATCCGTGGTCATTGTTAGCTATGATAGCAATGATTTTCCTCCATGATCCATAAATTATAGTAATTTTTCTTCTGCGGTTTATTGATGGAGTCATTACTGGCATCCACAAAGAGAGTTTTGTTATATTTACTTTACCAGCATTACGCCTGATTGCATTATTATCATCAGTATTTTGCACGAGTACTACTATATGTTTCGCTCCATAGATAACGTTTCTAACATTTCTGCAGAATCCAAATATATGAGATAGTGGAATCGTGCATGAAAATAATCTACGCTGTCCTTGAAACATTGTTGCGCGTGTTGCAAACCCTAGGTTGCAATGAGGATTAGTATCCATGACATCAAAAGTAGCAGCTGGTCTTGTATATCCAGCTGGTGCTGGATCAACTGCGGTATCTCGTGTTGCCTTTACCCTATAATACTGAATGTTTTCAGCGTGATATGTAATATCCTTTGAGGACATCATAGACGGACCTGCTGATCTTGTATAATCATCAGAATATCTTGCTAAACCCTCTATTGTTGTGGCAACATCAACATTGTTTTCTATATATTCAATCTCTCTTCCACCAATCATATATCTAGCGCTGTTAAATAGCACCATGATACCATTATTGACAAAACCAACTCGTACATTTGGGTTATCTGCATATGGCGTATTAGCATCAACATTTGTTACGAGATCTCCTTCTACTTCGATAAATGCTTCAGCGGGTAGAAAGTATTTGCTGGTATCCTGGACCTGAAGTTCGATTCTTGATCGACTATTTGGTTGTATTGCGTTATAGGAACAATACTGATAATCGCGTACAGAATCATCCTTGGGAACTGGGGCATCTAAATCGATCGCTGTGTCAGGTGACGATTTGAACATGTTATTATATATTTCTTGATCTAAATCGCGATCTCACTCGGGATTTTAAACCACTTCCCGCTATCATGTTTGCAGTAGTATTTTCCTCAGTGTCATATCCATCATTGCTCAGCGATGCTATTTTTTGATCCACTGCGTTATTTATTTTTTTGCTAATACTCGCAGGCATAAGTTCCGTAGATGCTAGTGGTTCCATTGATTTTGTCATCAATGACGAAGTCATTGGTGGATTCTTTCTTCGCCGAGCTAACGCTAGTAGTTTTTCTTTAGCCGCGGAAAATGCTTTCCCGTTAACATCACCAACAGCGCTAATAACCTTATCACGAATAACATCAATTGCTTTCATCGATAACTGTTTTGCGATTGGTGCTATTTTTGGAGCCATTCTTGTAAATAACGAGACCATCTCCATAGTACGCTCTATAAACAGGCAATCGTGAGTTTACTACATAGGTCATGGTTGGTTTATTGTAGTTGTAGTGTATCTTATTTAAATGCTTGAAGTCATGCAGTAGCAATTACATCACCAGGAAGTGTTTTTTAAGACTTTTTTTGTGTTTTTTAAGACTTTTTTTGTTTGCTTGGATCTCTTTGCTATTTTTTCAAGTACAGGAAGAAGGGCTGTTTTCCCTCGAAGTTCCTCAGAAATGTTTCCCCATATGGCTTTTTCAGCTGTCGATACGACTTTCCCGTTGCTGTAGTAAAAGGTTTGAATAAATTGTTCAGTGTCCATTGTAAATCCAGTTTGAAATTCTTGCCTTGCTTGTAGCTTATTTCTAACAGAGTCACATACCGGAATCTCTTTATTGCAGCTAACCGTTCGCGTGCTAATTTAGTTGCTAAAGCTTCCTTTACCATTATAAACTAATATATCATCTAAATTGTAAGTGAAAAATCTATAGATGCTCACCCACCCACCCCAAATTCTAAGGACAGGTATGATAGCGTTTTTCATTACTTCTTTATTCAGTGATTCATCACCGCGACAAGGGTCTCCGTGCAACAAAAATAACACTATCATACCGGTCTTTAGAATTTATCAATGGGGCAGGGCCTATACAATTTCAACTCATACAATTTGTCGAAAGGACTTTATTGTATGTGGATTACTCATACTTGCAAACAGCGTAGGAGCAGAGTGTACATGAAGTATTAGTGTTCTATGATATTTGGAGTGTTAAAGGCTGAATGAAAAAAATCTTCAATTTTTAAACTCAGATTGATAAAATAACGGCTCTATGTCTGCTGGCGAAAGTGTGGAAAATTTCAATTATATAGGAAATCCGCACTTTCGCCATTTTGCACTCGGATATTGTTGACACATCTCAGATTCATGGAGAGATTTTTCACTGTGTTGGGGTAGCCGAGAGGGGAGAGTGATGCTCATTCGGTATACTATTCTGCCTGATGATATCCCTAATTGCTTTGATTTTTGAGTTTATTGTGCGTTTGACATGATACTGCTGACCCAATTTGGCCCTGACCTTTTCAACCGCTGTGAATAACGGAATAAATCTGTTTACGTCGTTACGTCGTTACAAAATGCAAGTGAATCATTTACCGCATGCTGAATTCGTTTAATCAACGCGTACTTTTTTGATAACACATACTTATTATTCTGAGCGCTATCACCGATATCTTGAAAATCAGAAAGAATCTGATTACAATCTAATTTATCTGACAATTGTATTTTTTGACTCATTTATATTTTCGTAATTCGCTATATGATATTTATATATCTAATACAAAAAAACTAGGTGGCAATTTTGACCCAAAAAAATCACCCCGGGTTGAATGCAAAAACACATTCACACCGTGTGACGGTGTGTGACGTAGCATGTTTCAGTTGAATTTCGAATGGCTTAAAGCCCAAATTATATTGAAAAACCATAATGAACGGTACCGTCAACAATAATGCCTGCCACGAGATACGAACGCTGGGCCTCGGGACAAGATCCCATCCGCGTACAGAATACGCTAAATGTCGATATTTACAGGTATATTATTTTAAAAATAATATATAGCTAAAAATTACAATATATGTCGTAAAGAATTTAACGAATTAAAAACATAATAGTGTATACTGTAGATGCAAATCGTAGATCAATGATAGATGAAAATCGTAGTTAAAAATCATAGACGAAATTATGAATTTCTAGTCAAACCAACACAAAAAATGCCATTCAGTCAGACCATGGGTCATCGAAAAATCCCATTGAGACACGTGACTACAACAAAAGAGTTATCTCTGTTTCAGAAACCACACATACAAGCCCACATGGGTTATTCCCCTTAATGTTACATATAATAGTACAAAATGGAATTTAAATGTAAATGAATTGAATTCTATGTCCAGTACGTTTGGAGAGTGCTGATTTAGTGATATTCTCTGCAACATATCGTACCGAGGTTCTACAAATACCGAAATACTTTTCAGCCTCATTCATTTATTGAAATATTCTTTCTTCATTAGTTGCTGTATTTATAGATTTCATAGGCCTTTTTCCAGTTGATTTACAAGTACCAGTACCCCCACGCTTGGTATTCTCACTCTGAGTAATAACTCGTAGATTATCCAATTTGTTATTTTGGGGACATCCATCAATATGATCAATCACAAAACCATCCGGGATTTCTCCATTAAACACTTCCTGGACGAATCTGTGACAATAATGTTTTTTCCCTCCAGCATTAAATCTGAGAAATCCTCTACCATTGTCAAACCCTAATGGTTTCTTCACTCTGCTATGTCTGACAATACCGTCACGAGATGCTTCATAATTGGTAATCATGGGACGTGGTTGAAATTCTTGGTTCATTTAAATACAACATATTATTTGTCTAATTCATTATTTCGTTTAATTATTACTTGAGAATCTATTAATGTAGTCTTGAGGTGTTCTTATGATCTTGTCCTTGACAGAGTCAATGTCATTGACGGAATCTTTGATGGAGTTTTTAACAAAATAAGAATATTTAACTCGTTTATCATAATAGCGCTTAAGCTCTCTGTATCGCTTACCACCGCAATTGAGACACAACTGCGACTTAACCCGAACACCTACCCCACATCGTATACAAGGACATGGCCTAAACTCCCCCGCCGTTTTGTGAGTGATATCCACAAAATTCATTTCTGCATGATTTGTTACAAGCCGTTACTGATCTTACCATAAGCCATTTGCAATGATTCATTATATAATAATTCTTTATTTAAATACTTGTTTTAATTATAATATGGAGGAGTTCGAGAGATTATCAAAATTTACGCCTTGGAAAAATGCTAAATTCAATCGTGACAGAGTATCCACTGATGTACCAAAGGGTCTAATAAGTGATAAAAGCAAGATAGATAAAATCCATGATGCATTTAATGAATTCAAGCGCGATGGAGCATCTCGCTATTGGTCAACATTTCGAATTGATGGTGGTGTTCATGCTACCATGAACGATGAAAGAGCAGCAGTGATAATCTCACATCTTGACCATAGAAAGTATTTTCTTATTTTCAAATGCAGAAACTACTTCATTTCATGACTTTTTCTTTAGTGGCTTGTTTGTATCTACTCGCAACATCAACTACGGTTATTGCATACCTGTAAAGACCATCATGAGGCAGAAATAATATATCAGCTTGATGAACCTCATTAGGGACGCTGACATCAAAATGTGAGAAGTTAATTTGTTTAGGCGGTGGTAGATAAATTTGCCATATCGCCTGTTGCGGTGGTATTTTCACCTTTGCGGCGCTAGCCAGTTTACCGATTGCTGATTTATCCCTCCAGTATCCCCTTGGGGAATAATAAATAGATTCCATGATGTTATTAATTACCAGCACCCAACATCAATTGACTTTTCATCGCCGATTTTGTCAACCATGAAGCCAACTTTTCTTGGAAGGATTTATCAGTGATAGAATTCAATGGATGAATTAATTTCACATCTGTGATATGTCTGTGTTGAAGTCTGCTGCTTTTATAAGCAACATCATGAGTATGACAAGCCTTATCAATAGCGTTTATTGAGTTTTCACTGGGTTGGGGTTGGTTTTGAATATCGAGTCGGATATTCAGCCTGGTCCCGGGTCCACAGTAACTATACCCTGGAAGATGTTTTTCTCCCGGGTATTTTGCCCATCATGTTCCTGGTAATTTTACTAACTTGGCTGAAATATCACCTCCTTGCTTTTTTTAAAACATCTCCAGATTTCATAGAAACAAATCTAAATCTTTTTGTACCACATTGTACACACATTCCAGCAAGTGCTGATCTGTTATTTTTAGTTGTAATTGTTGTCACGTCATTTGTGCTAGTACGCTTCTTACATTTCACACAATATAGATCCATAATTTATTTATAACAACATGAATGTAATCGATTTTTCGGCAACTAAAACATGAGAAACAGTTAAGCATCATGCAGCGCTACCAAATTATATTCGCATGATTATAATTGGACCATCTGGAAGTGGCAAGACACAGCTGCTACTTAATTCCATAACGAGATGAATGAAATGGGACAAGTTGTATTTAGTAGCCCCGAGTGTAGATGATCAGCGATGTTACGATGTGTTAAAGGATTTTAACGAGAAAGCAAAATCGGAAATCGATGAGGATATTATTGAGTTTATAACCGATATCGAGGAAGCCCCGAGTATTGATGTTATCGATGGAAGTATTAACAATTTAATTGTATATGATGATGTCATGTTAGACAATCAAAAGAATCCCGCTAGGATATTTTCCAGATGTTGACATAAAAATACTAATGTCACTCAACGATACACACAAATAGCAAAAGTGATCAGAGATAACTGCAACAGTCTTGCTGTATTTAATGGAGCTGACACACATACGCTACGAAATATTCACCAGAACTGGTGCAGTGGAGATATGGATTATAATATCTTTAGAAATTTCTTTAGTCACGCTCAGTCAATTCCACATGGATTTGTACCGATCAATTTGCATGACCCTAGATCAAGATATCGTATCGGACTTGATAAAATATTCGGTTAAAACAATTTGTCTCCACAACGCCATCAGCGCCGGGGCTGGAGACTCTGTCTCCGTAGCACGAGAAACCGAAACCGTTCATCGTTCTCTTTTTTTGTTGTCTAAAATAGTTTCGGTTGAAATCCTTTAGGATTTTACTGAAATAGTTTTTGTTTGCTTGAAATAGTTTCGGTTTGTCTGAAATAGTTTCGGTCTGTTCACCCTCTTTGCTGCCATGGCATAGCAATTTTGGAAATAACATGCCTGTCAGTATATACTGTATCAATATATTTTGAAATAAACATGTAGATCAGTGAAAAAGGGACTTTGGAAATAACATGTCTATCTGTAAATCAGTGAAAAAAAGAGTTTGGAAATAACATGCCTGTCATTATATATTTCATCAATCTGACCATCGATCTAGCATTCTAGAGATAGTCTGTCACTATACACCATAATGAATATAAGTGTGTGTGTGTCTGTGTGTGTGTGTGATTTGGATCTTTAATGTAGAATTAGCAATGTTTTGGTCATATCGCTATGAAGTATGCAGTTGGGCAGTGTATAGTGATGTCTAGCACTGGGTCATCATATCCCAGGCACGTAGCACTATGTCCATCCCAACGTGTCCCATGCAGTCACGCTATCCTGACACCAGGCCAACCAGTCCTAACACTAGCCTCTTAATGCTGAGCATCTGTCACTATATAAAATATTTGATCTAATCTCCTTAAATTCTAGTCATTGTGTGTCACCATATACCATGTTAATGTAATCCCCTTGCATTCTGGGGATTGTCTGTCACTATATTGCATTCTAGACAACGCATGTCACTATATACCCTATTAATCTAATTCCTTTGTATTTCGAGCCTTGTCTTTCACTCTATACCATATTAATCTAATCCTTTAGCATTCTAGACATTGTCTATCACTATGTACCATATTAATGTAATCTTATATTCTAGACATTGTATGTTACTATATACCATATTAATTTAATCTCCTTGCATTCTAGAGATTGTCTGTCACTATATACTATATTTGTCTAATCCTCTTGAATTCTAGACAATGGCACTATATACTATATTAATATAATCCTTTTGCATTCTAGATCAAAATGGTATATAATGACCTAATCTTCTTGCATTCTAGATATTGTCTGTCTATCACTATATACCATATTGATATAATTTCCTTGCATTTTAAGGAGTGTCAGTCACTATATATCATATTGATATAATCTCCTTGCATTCTAGACAATGTCACTATCTACCATATTAATCTAATATCCTTACATTCTAGACAATGTCACTATCTACCATATTAATCTAATATCCTTACATTTTAGACAATGTCACTATCTACCATATTAATCTAATATCCTTACATTCTAGACAATGTCGCTATCTACCATATTACTCTAATATCCTTACATTTTAGACAATGACACTATCTACCATATTAATCTAATATCCTTACATTCTAGACAATGTCGCTATCTACCATATTAATCTAATATCCTTACATTCTAGAAAATGTCACTATCTACCATATTAATCTGATATCCTTACATTCTAGACAATGTCACTATCTACCATATTAATCTAATATCCTTACATTCTAGACAATGTCACTATCTACCATATTAATCTAATATCCTTACATTCTAGACAATGTCGCTATCTACCATATTAATCTAATATCCTTACATTCTAGACAATGTCACTATCTACCATATTAATCTAATATCCTTACATTTTAGACAATGTCACTATCTACCGTATTAATCTAATATCCTTACATTCTAGACAATGTCACTATCTACCATATTAATCTAATATCCTTACATTCAAGACAATGTCACTATCTACCATATTAATCTAATATCCTTACATTCTAGACAATGTCACTATCTACCATATTACTCTAATATCCTTACATTTTAGACAATGTCACTATCTACCATATTAATCTAATATCCTTACATTCTAGACAATGTCACTATCTACCATATTAATCTAATATCCTTACATTCTAGACAATGTCACTATCTACCATATTAATCTAATATCCTTACATTCTAGACAATGTCACTATCTACCATATTAATCTAATATCCTTACATTCTAGACAATGTCACTATCTACCATATTAATCTAATATCCTTACATTCTAGACAATGTCACTATCTACCATATTAATCTAATATCCTTACATTTTAGAGAATGTCACTATCTACCATATTAATCTAATATCCTTACATTCTAGACAATGTCACTATTTACCATATTAATCTAATATCCTTACATTCTAGACAATGTCACTATCTACCATATTAATCTAATATCCTTACATTCTAGACAATATCACTATCTACCATATTACTCTAATATCCTTACATTCTAGACAATATCACTATCTACCATATTACTCTAATATCCTTACATTCTAGACAATGTCACTATCTACCATATTAATCTAATATCCTTACATTCTAGACACTGTCACTATCTACCATATTACTCTAATATCCTTACATTCTAGACAATATCACAATCTACCATATTACTCTAATATCCTTACATTCTAGACAATGTCACTATCTACCATATTACTCTAATATCCTTACATTCTAGACAATATCACTATCTACCATATTACTCTAATATCCTTACATTCTAGACGATGTCACTATCTACCATATTAATCTAATATCCTTACATTCTAGACACTGTCACTATCTACCATATTAATCTAATATCCTTACATTCTAGACACTGTCACTATCTACCATATTACTCTAATATCCTTACATTCTAGACAATGTCACTATCTACCATATAAATCTAATATCCTTACATTCTAGACAATGTCACTATCTACCATATTAATCTAATATCCTTACATTCTAGACAATGTCACTATCTACCATATTAATCTAATATCCTTACATTCTAGACACTGTCACTATCTACCATATTACTCTAATATCCTTACATTCTAGACACTGTCACTATCTACCATATTAATCTAATATCCTTACATTTTAGACAATGTCACTATCTACCATATTAATCTAATATCCTTACATTCTAGACAATGTCACTATCTACCATATTAATCTAATATCCTTACATTCTAGACAATGTCACTATCTACCATATTAATCTAATATCCTTACATTTTAGACAATGTCACTATCTACCATATTAATCTAATATCCTTACATTCTAGACAATGTCACTATCTACCATATTAATCTAATATCCTTACATTCTAGACAATGTCACTATCTACCATATTAATCTAATATCCTTACATTCTAGACAATGTCACTATCTACCATATTAATCTAATATCCTTACATTCTAGACAATGTCACTATCTACCATATTAATCTAATATCCTTACATTCTAGACAATGTCACTATCTACCATATTAATCTAATATCCTTACATTCTAGACAATGTCACTATCTACCATATTAATCTAATATCCTTACATTTTAGACAATGTCACTATCTACCATATTAATCTAATATCCATACATTCTAGACAATGTCACTATCTACCATATTAATCTAATATCCTTACATTCTAGACACTGTCACTATCTACCATATTACTCTAATATCCTTACATTCTAGACACTGTCACTATCTACCATATTAATCTAATATCCTTACATTCTAGACAATGTCACTATATACCATATTAAACTAATATCCTTACATTCTAGACAATGTCACTATCTACCATATTAATCTAATATCCTTACATTCTAGACAATGTCACTATCTACCATATTAATCTAATATCCTTACATTCTAGACACTGTCACTATCTACCATATTACTCTAATATCCTTACATTCTAGACACTGTCACTATCTACCATATTAATCTAATATCCTTACATTCTAGACAATGTCACTATCTACCATATTAATCTAATATCCTTACATTTTAGACAGTGTCACTATCTACCATATTAATCTAATATCCTTACATTCTAGACAATGTCACTATCTACCATATTACTCTAATATCCTTACATTCTAGAAACTGTCACTATCTACCATATTAATCAAATATCCTTACATTTTAGACAGTGTCACTATCTACCATATTAATCTAATATCCTTACATTTTAGACAATGTCACTATCTACCATATTAATCTAATATCTTTACATTCTAGACAATGTCACTATCTACCATATTAATCTAATATCTTTACATTCTAGACAATGTCACTATCTACCATATTAATCTAATATCCTTACATTCTAGACAATGTCACTATCTACCATATTAATCTAATATCCTTACATTCTAGACAATGTCACTATCTACCATATTAATCTAATATCCTTACATTCTAGACAATGTCACTATCTACCATATTAATCTAATATCCTTACATTCTAGACAATGTCACTATCTACCATATTAATCTAATATCCTTACATTTTAGACAATGTCACTATCTACCATATTAATCTAATATCCTTACATTCTAGACAATGTCACTATCTACCATATTAATCTAATATCCTTACATTCTAGACACTGTCACTATCTACCATATTACTCTAATATCCTTACATTCTAGACAATATCACTATCTACGATATTACTCTAATATCCTTACATTCTAGACAATGTCACTATCTACCATATTAATCTAATATCCTTACATTCTAGACAATATCACTATCTACCATATTAATCTAATATCCTTACATTCTAGACACTGTCACTATCTACCATATTACTCTAATATCCTTACATTCTAGACAATATCACTATCTACCATATTACTCTAATATCCTTACATTCTAGACAATGTCACTATCTACCATATTACTCTAATATCCTTACATTCTAGACAATATCACTATCTACCATATTACTCTAATATCCTTACATTCTAGACGATGTCACTATCTACCATATTAATCTAATATCCTTACATTCTAGACACTGTCACTATCTACCATATTAATCTAATATCCTTACATTCTAGACACTGTCACTATCTACCATATTACTCTAATATCCTTACATTCTAGACAATGTCACTATCTACCATATAAATCTAATATCCTTACATTCTAGACAATGTCACTATCTACCATATTAATCTAATATCCTTACATTCTAGACAATGTCACTATCTACCATATTAATCTAATATCCTTACATTCTAGACACTGTCACTATCTACCATATTACTCTAATATCCTTACATTCTAGACACTGTCACTATCTACCATATTAATCTAATATCCTTACATTCTAGACAATGTCACTATCTACCATATTAATCTAATATCCTTACATTCTAGACAATGTCACTATCTACCATATTAATCTAATATCCTTACATTTTAGACAATGTCACTATCTACCATATTAATCTAATATCCTTACATTCTAGACAATGTCACTATCTACCATATTAATCTAATATCCTTACATTCTAGACAATGTCACTATCTACCATATTAATCTAATATCCTTACATTCTAGACAATGTCACTATCTACCATATTAATCTAATATCCTTACATTCTAGACAATGTCACTATCTACCATATTAATCTAATATCCTTACATTCTAGACAATGTCACTATCTACCATATTAATCTAATATCCTTACATTTTAGACAATGTCACTATCTACCATATTAATCTAATATCCTTACATTCTAGACAATGTCACTATCTACCATATTAATCTAATATCCTTACATTCTAGACACTGTCACTATCTACCATATTACTCTAATATCCTTACATTCTAGACACTGTCACTATCTACCATATTAATCTAATATCCTTACATTCTAGACAATGTCACTATATACCATATTAAACTAATATCCTTACATTCTAGACAATGTCACTATCTACCATATTAATCAAATATCCTTTCATTTTAGACAATATCACTATCTACCATATTAATCTAATATCCTTACATTCTAGACACTGTCACTATCTACCATATTACTCTAATATCCTTACATTCTAGACACTGTCACTATCTACCATATTAATCTAATATCCATACATTCTAGACAATGTCACTATCTACCATATTAATCTAATATCCTTACATTCTAGACAATGTCACTATCTACCATATTAATCTAATATCCTTACATTTTAGACAATGTCACTATCTACCATATTAATCTAATATCCTTACATTCTAGACAATGTCACTATCTACCATATTAATCTAATATCCTTACATTCTAGACACTGTCACTATCTACCATATTACTCTAATATCCTTACATTCTAGACACTGTCACTATCTCCCATATTAATCTAATATCCTTACATTCTAGACAATGTCACTATATACCATATTAAACTAATATCCTTACATTCTAGACAATGTCACTATCTACCATATTAATCAAATATCCTTTCATTTTAGACAATATCACTATCTACCATATTAATCTAATATCCTTACATTCTAGACACTGTCACTATCTACCATATTACTCTAATATCCTTACATTCTAGACACTGTCACTATCTACCATATTAATCTAATATCCTTACATTCTAGACAATGTCACTATCTACCATATTAATCTAATATCCTTACATTCTAGACAATGTCACTATCTACCATATTAATCTAATATCCTTACATTCTAGACAATGTCACTATCTACCATATTAAACTAATATCCTTACATTGTAGACAATGTCACTATCTACCATATTAATCTAATATCTTTACATTCTAGACAATGTCACTATCTACCATATTAATCTAATATCCTTACATTCTAGACAATGTCACTATCTACCATATTACTCTAATATCCTTACATTCTAGACAATGTCACTATCTACCATATTAATCTAATATCTTTACATTCTAGACAATGTCACTATCTACCATATTAATCTAATATCCTTACATTCTAGACAATGTCACTATCTACCATATTAAACTAATATCCTTACATTCTAGACAATGTCACTATCTACCATATTAATCTAATATAATTACATTCTAGACAATGTCACTATATACCATATTAAACTAATATCTTTACATTCTAGACAATGTCACTATCTACCATATTAATCTAATATCTTTACATTCTAGACAATGTCACTATATACCATATTAAACTAATATCCTTACATTTTAGACAATGTCACTATCTACCATATTAAACTAATATCTTTACATTCTAGACAATGTCACTATCTACCATATTAATCTAATATCTTTACATTCTAGACAATGTCACTATATACCATATTAAACTAATATCTTTACATTTTAGACAATGTCACTATCTACCATATTAAACTAATATCTTTACATTCTAGACAATGTCACTATCTACCATATTAATCTAATATCCTTACATTCTAGACACTGTCACTATCTACCATATTAATCTAATATCCTTACATTCTAGACAATGTCACTATCTACCATATTAATCTAATATCCTTACATTCTAGACAATGTCACTATCTACCATATTAATCTAATATCCTTACATTCTAGACAATGTCACTATCTACCATATTAATCTAATATCCTTACATTCTAGACAATGTCACTATCTACCATATTAATCTAATATCCTTACATTCTAGACAATGTCACTATCTACCATATTAAACTAATATCTTTACATTCTAGACAATGTCACTATCTACCATATTAATCTAATATCTTTACATTCTAGACAATGTCACTATATACCATATTAAACTAATATCCTTACATTTTAGACAGTGTCACTATCTACCATATTAATCTAATATCCTTACATTCTAGACAATGTCACTATCTACCATATTACTCTAATATCCTTACATTCTAGACAATGTCACTATCTACCATATTAATCTAATATCTTTACATTCTAGACAATGTCGCTATCTACCATATTAATCTAATATCCTTACATTCTAGACAATGTCACTATCTACCATATTAATCTAATATCCTTACATTCTAGACAATGTCACTATCTATCATATTAAACTAATATCTTTACATTCTAGACAATGTCACTATATACCATATTAAACTAATATCCTTACATTCTAGACAATGTCACTATCTACCATATTAATTTTATATCTTTACATTCTAGACAATGTCACTATCTACCATATTAATCTAATATCCTTACATTCTAGACAATGTCACTATCTAATATATTACTCTAATATCCTTACATTCTAGACAATGTCACTATCTATCATATTAATCTAATATCTTTACATTCTAGACAATGTCACTATATACCATATTAAACTAATATCCTTACATTCTAGACAATGTCACTATCTACCATATTACTCTAATATCCTTACATTCTAGACACTGTCACTATCTACCATATTAATCTAATATCCTTACATTCTAGACAATGTCACTATCTACCATATTAATCTAATATCTTTACATTCTAGACAATGTCACTATATACCATATTAAACTAATATCCTTACATTTTAGACAGTGTCACTATCTACCATATTAATCTAATATCCTTACATTCTAGACAATGTCACTATCTACCATATTACTCTAATATCCTTACATTCTAGACACTGTCACTATCTACCATATTAATCTAATATCCTTACATTCTAGACAATGTCACTATCTACCATATTAAACTAATATCTTTACATTCTATACAATGTCACTATCTACCATATTAATCTAATATCTTTACATTCTAGACAATGTCACTATATACCATATTAAACTAATATCCTTACATTTTAGACAGTGTCACTATCTACCATATTAATCTAATATCTCTACATTCTAGACAATGTCACTATCTACCATATTAATCTAATATCCTGACATTCTAGACAATGTCACTATCTACCATATTAAACTAATATCCTTACATTCTAGACAATGTCACTATCTACCATATTAATCTAATATCCTTACATTCTAGACAATGTCACTATCTACCATATTACTCTAATATCCTTACATTCTAGACAATGTCACTATCTACCATATTAATCTAATATCTTTACATTCTAGACAATGTCACTATCTACCATATTAATCTAATATCTTTACATTCTAGACAATGTCACTATATACCATATTAAACTAATATCCTTACATTTTAGACAGTGTCACTATCTACCATATTAATCTAATATCCTTACATTCTAGACAATGTCACTATCTACCATATTACTCTAATATCCTTACATTCTAGACACTGTCACTATCTACCATATTAATCTAATATCCTTACATTCTAGACAATGTCACTATCTACCATATTAAACTAATATCTTTACATTCTAGACAATGTCACTATATACCATATTAAACTAATATCCTTACATTTTAGACAGTGTCACTATCTACCATATTAATCTAATATCTTTACATTCTAGACAATGTCACTATCTACCATATTAATCTAATATCCTTACATTCTAGACAATGTCATTATCTACCATATTAATCTAATATCCTTACATTCTAGACACTGTCACTATCTACCATATTACTCTAATATCCTTACATTCTAGACAATGTCACTATCTACCATATTAAACTAATATCTTTACATTCTAGACAATGTCACTATATACCATATTAAACTAATATCCTTACATTTTAGACAGTGTCACTATCTACCATATTAATCTAATATCTTTACATTCTAGACAATGTCACTATCTACCATATTAATCTAATATCCTTACATTCTAGACACTGTCACTATCTACCATATTACTCTAATATACTTACATTCTAGACAATGTCACTATCTACCATATTAATCTAATATCCTTACATTCTAGACAATGTCACTATCTACCATATTAATCTAATATCTTTACATTCTAGACACTATCACTATCTACCATATTAATCTAATATCCTTACATTCTAGACAATGTCACTATCTACCATATTAATCTAATATCTTTACATTATAGACAATGTCACTATCTACCATATTACTCTAATATCCTTACATTCTAGACAATGTCGCTATCTACCATATTAATCTAATATCTTTACATTCTAGACAATGTCACCATCTACCATATTAATCTAATATCCTTACATTCTAGACACTGTCACTATCTACCATATTAATCTAATATCCTTACATTCTAGACACTGTCACTATCTACCATATTAATCTAATATCCTTACATTCTAGACAATCTCACTATCTACCATATTAATCTAATATCCTTACATTCTAGACAATCTCACTATCTACCATATTAATCTAATATCCTTACATTCTAGACAAAGTCACTCTCTACCATATTAATCTAATATCCTTACATTTTAGACAATGTCACTATCTACCATATTAATCTAATATCCTTACATTCTAGATACTGTCACTATCTACCATATTAATCTAATATCCTTACATTCTAGACAATGTCACTATCTACCATATTAATCTAATATCCTTACATTCTAGACAATGTCACTATCTACCATATTAATCTAATATCTTTACATTCTAGACAATGTCACTATCTACCATATTAATCTAATATCCTTACATTCTAGACAATGTCACTATCTACCATATTAATCTAATATCTTTACATTCTAGACAATGTCGCTATCTACCATATTAATCTAATATCTTTACATTCTAGACAATGTCACTATCTACCATATTAATCTAATATCCTTACATTCTAGACAATGTCACTATCTACCATATTAATCTAATATCCTAACATTTTAGACAATGTCACTATCTACCATATTAATCTAATATCCTTACATTCTAGACAATGTCACTATCTACCATATTAATCTAATATCCTTACATTCTAGACAATGTCACTATCTACCATATTAATCTAATATCCTTACATTCTAGACACTGTCACTATCTACCATATTACTCTAATATACTTACATTCTAGACAATGTCACTATCTACCATATAAATCTAATATCCTTACATTCTAGACAATGTCACTATCTACCATATTAATCTAATATCCTTACATTCTAGACAATGTCACTATCTACCATATTAATCTAATATCCTTACATTCTAGACAATGTCACTATCTACCATATTAATCTAATATCCTTACATTCTAGACAATGTCACTATCTACCATATTAATCTAATATCCTTACATTCTAGACAATGTCACTATCTACCATATTAATCTAATATCTTTACATTATAGACAATGTCACTATCTACCATATTAATCTAATATCCTTACATTCTAGACACTGTCACTATCTACCATATCACTCTAATATCCTTACATTCTAGACAATGTCACTATCTACCATATTAATCTAATATCTTTACATTATAGACAATGTCACTATCTACCATATTAATCTAATATCCTTACATTCTAGACACTGTCACTATCTACCATATTAATCTAATATCCTTACATTCTAGACAATGTCACTATATACCATATTAATCTAATATCCTTACATTCTAGACAATGTCACTATCTACCATACTAATCTAATATCCTTACATTTTAGACAATGTCACTATCTACCATATTAATCTAATATCCTTACATTCTAGACAATGTCACTATCTACCATATTAATCTAATATCCTTACATTGTAGACAATGTCACTATCTACCATATTAATCTAATATCCTTACATTCTAGACACTGTCACTATCTACCATATTAATCTAATATCCTTACATTCTAGACAATGTCACTATCTACCATATTAATCTAATATCTTTACATTCTAGACAATGTCACTATCTACCATATTAATCTAATATCCTTACATTCTAGACAATGTCACTATCTACCATATAAATCTAATATCCTTACATTCTAGACAATGTCACTATCTACCATATTAAACTAATATCCTTACATTCTAAACAATGTCGCCATCTACCATATTAATCTAATATCCTTACATTCTAGACAATGTCGCCATCTACCATATTAATCTAATATCCTTACATTCTAGACAATGTCACTATCTACCATATTAATCTAATATCCTTACATTCTAGACAATGTCACTATCTACCATATTAATCTAATATCCTTACATTCTAGACACTGTCACTATCTACCATATTACTCTAATATCCTTACATTCTAGACAATGTCACTATCTACCATATTAATCTAATATCTTTACATTCTAGACAATGTCACTATCTACCATATTAATCTAATATCCTTACATTCTAGACAATGTCACTATCTACCATATTAATCTAATATCCTTACATTCTAGACAATGTCACTATCTACCATATTAATCTAATATCCTTACATTCTAGACAATGTCACTATCTACCATATTAATCTAATATCCTTACATTCTAGACAATGTCACTATCTACCATATTAATCTAATATCCTTACATTCTAGACAATGTCACTATCTACCATATTAATCTAATATCCTTACATTCTAGACAATGTCACTATCTACCATATTAATCTAATATCCTTACATTCTAGACAATGTCACTATCTACCATATTAATCTAATATCTTTACATTCTAGACAATGTCACTATCTGCCATATTAATCTAATATCCTTACATTCTAGACAATGTCACTATCTACCATATTAATCTAATATCCTTACATTCTAGACAATGTCACTATCTACCATATTAATCTAATATCCTTACATTCTAGACAATGTCACTATCTACCATATTAATCTAATATCCTTACATTCTAGACAATGTCACTATCTACCATATTAATCTAATATCCTTACATTCTAGACAATGTCACTATCTACCATATTAATCTAATATCCTTACATTCTAGACAATGTCACTATCTACCATATTAATCTAATATCCTTACATTCTAGACAATGTCACTATCTACCATATTAATCTAATATCCTTACATTCTAGACAATGTCACTATCTACCATATTAATCTAATATCCTTACATTCTAGACAATGTCACTATCTACCATATTAATCTAATATCCTTACATTCTAGACAATGTCACTATCTACCATATTAATCTAATATCCTTACATTCTAGACAATGTCACTATCTACCATATTAATCTAATATCTTTACATTCTAGACAATGTCACTATCTACCATATTAATCTAATATCCTGACATTCTAGACAATGTCACTATCTACCATATTAAACTAATATTCTTACATTCTAGACAATGTCGCTGTCTACCATATTAATCTAATATCCTTACATTCTAGAGTATCAACCGCTTCGGTGGCATAGTGGTTAGATGATTAGTCTCGAATGAGGGGTGTTATGGGTTCAATCCCCATCTGTGTCATATCAAAGACTTTTAAAAATGATTTTAACAGCAGCCTCATTTGGCACTCAACATTAAGATGTTAAGATTAGGCCTGGTCAGTATGGTGTCAGGATAATGTAGCTGGGTGGGACATCATGCTACATGTCTGCAGACAATTACCATCAATACGTGTGCACATAGTACAAGATAAATTCGCGAGGCAAGTCTCCAATGGGACTTTGTGTGCCCATATTTATCCCGCATTGCAGCATAATTATCAGCAAGAAAGAAGAGAAAAAACAATTGATCTGAACCCTGAGCAATTTTATTTTTTGTGACAGGTGTTAAGAATAGAAAAAATGCTAAAAACAAGAGCTTAAGAGAAGATACCTAAAAGATAATCAGAAAGTACGTGTCCCAAATGATTACTTAAAAGTCAGCATTAAAGGCAAATGTCATTAAGAATTCTCGCATACATGTGAATACAATTATACAAGGAAAAAGAGTAAGTTATATTATATGCTAGATATGACTAAATATCCAGACTGGGATTGTGTTCTTTTCTTTCTCACAATGCACTTACTAATTGGAGGAGCTACTGGTAAGCTTTCTCACATAACTACATTAGCTGAATCATAGACTCGAACCTACAAAGAGGCGAGATGGCAGTGATCCATAGCGGAGAGTGCTTTAGATCACCCTGCCACTCAAGGCCCCTCGCAAGGTGTGGCAACAGCAATACAGTGTACTCTATGAAGAAATGAAAGTTTTGAGTGAAGCCATTTTTCAACCTTGAGTCAGACTGACCTTGACTTTTAGTGCCTTTAATTTTAAATCATCATACATCTTCCTAAGCCACAGTACAACTGTAGATTGTGGAGAACTCAAGTTATTGTGAGGAAACAATTTTTCTGCATTAGTGACCTCTGACCTATTTACCATGAAATCAATATCATTTCCATATAGATGTGCTAACCAGCAACGTTTAGTAACAGTTGTGGAATGTGGAGAACCACGTTATAATGCAGGAATGACACTATCAGCAGACAGATGAATGAATAGACAGATCTATAACAATATTACATGGGATTCTCAGTGTAATGTCATAGTTTGTAAGGTAAGAAAGATTCTCAGTACAATGTCATACCTTGTCAGGTGAAAAAGATTCTCAGTGTAATGTCATACCTTGTGTGATCAATAAAATTATAACTGTGATACTACATAATTTTATGCAGTATTGATCTACAATTTTTTATATCATTCAAATCAATTTTGTAGATATAGAAAAAATATTTTTTCATTAATAAAAGAATTGTACTCATAGATCCATAATATTTTTATTGAAATCAAACTTTGTACTGATATAATCACCTGTAAAGCATAGCATTCATGATAGATCTTTAGGTTTATGTCAATAAGAATAATGTCATACCTTCTAAGGTGAGAAAGATTATCACTGTAATGTCACAGTTTGTAAGGTGAGGAAGATTAACATTGTAATGTCATATCGTGTAAGGTGATAAAGATTCCCAGTGTAATGTCATACTTATAAGGCAAGAAAGATTCTTAGTGTAATGTCATACCTTGTAAGGTGAGAAAGATTATCAGTGTAATGTCATACCTTGTAAGGTGAGAAAGATTCTCAGTATAATGTCATACCTTGCAAGGAGAGAAAGATTCTCAGTGTAATTGCATACCTTGGTAAGTGAGAATGATTCTCAGTGTAATGTCATACCTTGTCAGGTGTGAGAAAGATTCTCATTGTAACGTCATATCATGTAAGGTGAGAAAGATTTTCAGTGTAATATCTTACCTTGGTATGTGAGAAAGATTCTCAGTTCAATGTCATATCTTGTTAAGTGAGAAAGATTCTCAGTGTAAAGTCATACCTTGTAAGGTGAGAAATATTCTCAGTGTAATGTCAAACCTTTTCATGTGAGAAAGATTCTCAGTGTAATGTCATAGCATGTAGTGTGAGAAAGATTCTCAGTGTAATATCATACCTAGCCAGGTGAGAAAGATTCTTGGTGTAATGTCATATTTTGCAATGCGAGAAAGATTCTCAGTGTAATGTCATACTTGTAAGGTGAGAAAGATTTTCAGTGTAATGTCATACTTGTAAGGTGAGAAAGATTATGACTAGTTACTGGTCACCAGTACGTGGTGGTAACTGGTACAGTGCTTAGTAACCTGTGACTGATGTTCATGCGCATTCAACAGTGTTTACCTGGTGACAGTTATTATGACCAGTATGTAACCTTTGACAAGTAGTATCATGACTGGTGGCTTCTAGTCAGAACACATTGATTAGTGTCTACCCTATTAACCCAGTGATGTTACAAATCAGTGAGAGAAACAGTCCCAAGAGCAATGAGATAAAGACTGTCACATGACCAAATGCTGGTTGCACAGAAGTGTTTATTGTAACTGAAGAACCTATCCTCTGAAATGGAAATGGCTTCAATATCTCTCTAAATGATTGGGAATCTATCCTTCCGAGAAACGTGTTTTCCATTTTTTTTTAGAAAACTGCTGCCTCTTCTTTCGGTAACCAAGAGAGGGCATACTTGTTCCCAGCTTTCAGATGATGGTCTTTAACAACTGCTACTGCCCTCTTCCTAGAAGACATGCTAAAGCACATTGTAATACCTCTAAAGGAAATTCAAGTAGTTTCCAAGTATGCTTTTCAATAGTACTATATTTATCTCAGGAATAACTGCTGCCTATCCATTGCAAATGAAAGAGCTCCATAACTTAAAAAATTACACATCCATTGCAACATTTTCTGGAAGTACATTTTCTTTGTACACCTCAACTGGTGAACTCATTAACCCCTGGATATAATTGCACATCCAAATTATATATGTTTCCATAAGATTTTCATTTCTCTAAATACCCTTGGTTTGTTGAGAAATTCACAGTTATGTTTTAGCTTTTTGGTTCACACATGTGCAGATAGGTAAAAGTGGAAATACTTCTTTCTATTGTTTTAACATATTGGATTCAATATATTTGAGTCCATGCCACTTTTCACTCCAAATCTGAAACTTAGCTGACCTTTACATGTCTGAATGTAGTTAATAATAGTTTTCTTTTTGTCATCAGGCAATAAGTGTAATATCTATATACAAACTTTGGATCCAAATCACACTAATGTTTGGCCATACAAAAGTCAGGTCTCAAACATTATATTTGTCTGACTGTGATTTGGTATGCAAGTAGAGAATCAACATTTATTTGGTATCGATGCAGATCTACGTCTGTCTAATTTTCTAGAATACCACCCAGTTTGATGTATTTGTAAAAGATGATGATGGTACAGAGTTTGGAAATTGGGGGAAATCCTCATGACATAAATGTACACACTGGATTAATCAATGAATGGTTACATAAATCTGTCTCGCATATCATGGTTTCATGATCATATGTTAATAAGAAGGAAATTTGAAATATATTTATAGATAATTTAATTTTGGGACTAGTTGTTAAAGTATTAATCATATCTAGTATAACAAGATGTAGAATCTCTTGTATTGATACAATCCATTACAAGTCTAGTATAACAAGATGTTGTATCTCTTATATAGATACAATCCATTACAAGTCTGGTATAACAATATGTTGAATTTCGTGTATTGATATAATCCATTACAAGTCTAGTATAACAAGATGTTGAATCTCTTGAATAGATACAATCCCTTACAAGTCTGGTATAACAAGATGTAGAATCTCTTGTATAGATACAATCCTTTACAAGTCTGGTATAAAACGATATTGGATCTCTCTTGTATAGATAAAATCCACTACCAATCTACCTGGCTATCAGTCTTCAGATATATTTGATAATATATCAATATAATCTGTAAAACATTTAAATGCATTTAAAACCAGAGTGCTTTTTGTCAGACCTGGTCCCATTCTACTTACCAACTATTGTAAGAAGTCATTGAAAAAATGTATATGAATTTTCAGTGACATGTGACACTGAGTATTGCATTTGTATTATTTATACAAAATTAAAATGCTAGGATGCATTCTGGAACAATTCAGTCAAATCCTTCTCAGTAGTGTTGTGAAATATTTCCCAAGATTTTTAACTTTATTTAGTAAAGACAACCAGATTTGAAGGTTGGGGGGAATTTTGCACATAAAGTTAAAGAACACATATGTAAGCATGTTTTCAGCCAAATTTATTCAAATTCTGCTTAGGAATATTTGTTTAAAATTCTTCAAAGACTTTTATTCTCTATTAACGATAGCTGTGGATGATAATAAATCAGAATACCTTTTACAAATCATAATTACTTGTACAAATCAGAATAACTTGTACAAATCAGAATAACTTGTATAAATTTGATACAGCTCTTTATGCTAGGATACTCTAATGAAGAAAAATAATTTCAAACTGCTTCAAGAATTTTGAGGGTTGTTTATAAGGGTTTTATAGGTCTTTGTAATACAGTCAAACTGGATGGCATATGAGCATCATTGTATACAATTTAATGGACTTTATGCCAGGAAGCTTTCTGTTAAATTTAGTAAAATTATGGCATGCAATTGTTCGTTTTTTTATTAAAGAAAAGGTGGCTAAAGATTTTCCTAATTTAATGAGGCGTTTTTTTTATTGAAGAAAACTTGAGAGATTTCATGCACAGACACATCTTCTAAATTTGGTTATCTTTCCTTGAGATTTTTTAAAGAATTTAAAATAAAATATTAAAAATAGTTTTAATAATGTGCACAACACCGGGTGGTTACTGGTAATCATTTGTAAATTCTGATACCACCTGTGAAATTTGGATAAAACCTTTGTAACAGTTTTCAGTCATAAGAGATTAAAAGTTTTCCTTTTTATCCTGATAATTTATACTTGAAGGCAAGATGCTTACCCTCAACATTGGCTTCAATTTTTCCAGTGATTTGTTAAGCTTAGAAAAGCAAATGTTGAGGGATGACAGTTGGCACATAGGCAAGTACAAGACATGACCCTTCTATGCGTTCAGTCACAAATACAAGTTTAAGACATGACCATTCCATGAGTTCAGTCATTTTTGTAATTGCAATACATGACCCTTCCATTGAGGTCAGTCATATATTCACATTTGATACATGACCCTTCCATAAGTTCAGTAATAAATGCAAGATCAATACTTGACCCATCGATGAGTTTAGTCAAACATGCAAGTTCATTACTTGACAATTCCATGAGTTTATTTATAAATCTAAGTTTTATACATGACCCTTCGAATAGTTCAGTCATAAATGCAAGTTCGATACATGACCCTTCCATGAGTTTAGTCATACATGTAAATATGAATCATGACTTTCATGAGTTCAGTCATAAATGCAAATTCAATACATGACCCTTCCATGAGTTCCTCGATAAAGCAAGTTCCCTATAGGACCCTTCCATGAATTAATTCAAAAATGCAAATTCAATACATGACCCATCCAGAAGTTTAGTCATAAATGCAAGATTAATGCATGCCACTTCAATGAGTTCATTGATAAATGCAAGTTTGACACATGACCCTTTGATGCATTCACGCTATTGGGCATGTTCGATGCATGACCCTTCCACGAGTTCAGTCATAAATGCAAGTTCAATACTTGACCTTTCCTTGAGTTCAGTTAACTGTAAGACTCACATAGCTCAAAAACAAAATGAAGTTTGACAACCAACAGATGAAAGATTATTCTGAAATAGAGTCTCACAAATTATTGCGTAGATAAAACATGTAAGGAGATAAACATATACTTACATCTGGCATCAGATGGTTCCTAAAAAGTAAATACCATATTCAAGTTCATCATTCACTCTTAAAATTAATTTGTGTTATTTGCATCATATTGTATATGAAATCGTGCTTAAATATATAAAAGGTCTTAAATGTATACGTCATGTTCGGTATGCTTCCAGAACATTTAAACTTTAGTTTTACTGAAAAACGTGTGTTATCCACAAGCATTTAAACCTTAGTTTTACTGTTAACACATGCTATATTTAAACTTTGGTTTCATATTTACATGTGTTATCCATAATCATTTAAACTTTAGTCTTACTGTAAAACATGCTATCCACAAGCAATTAAACTTTAGCATAACTGTAACACATGTGTTATCCTCAAGCATTTAAACTTTAGTTATACTTGAACATATGTGTTATCCACAGGCATTACGCTTTAGTTTTACTGTAAGACATGTGTTATACACAAGCATTTAAGCTTTAGCATAACTGTAACACACGTGTTATCAACAAGCATTTAAACATTTGCATAATTGTGACAGGTGTTATCCACAAGCATTTCAACTTTAGTATTATTGTAATTCATGTTATCCACAAACATTTAAACTTTAGTTTTATTTACACACGTGTTATCCACAAGCATTTAAACTTTAGTTTAACTGTAATTCATGTCTTTACAACAAGCATTTAAACTAGTTTTCCTATAACAGATGTGTTATCCACAAGCATTTACACTTTAGTTTTACTGTAATACATGTGCTATCCACCAGTATTGTAACTTAGTATTAATGTAACACGTTAGTCATCCACAAGCATTTCTACTTTAGAGTACTGTAACACATGTATCATCCACAAGCATTAAACTTTATTTGTACTGTAACTCCAAAGGAACATATTTGTTCTGACTTACCTCTTCCTGAAACCAGAACTTGAGTACATCTTGGGACCTAATCACATGAATGTCATCATGGAAATGGCATGGAACATCTACATTCCCTTGAAGATCTGCAAGAGGGATCAGGCATTCTACTCTGTATCCATCACATTTTGGACACTGTACAGACATCTCAAATTTCAGACTATGTCCCAGGTAACCAATAATACTAGTGAGAGTCTTGGTGATGAACTCTTGAACTTCAATACACAGTTTAGAAGATGGCATCATCTCAGTGGTTCCGAATCTGATAACTTGTACAAATATGACGTATTTCCTGAATAACACAGTCACTTCATGATGAAGATCAAGGCTGAAGATACAACAACCACAGAAGATCTGATTTTCTGACTTTCTTTGGGCAATGGGCCACCGAGACACACAGGTGGCTAGCAGGCGATGGAAGATGGGAGAAGGCAGAAATTTTTCCAGGAAGTTGTAACAAAGGACTGAGGAGCTGCTCTTCATTTCTGGATCTGGCTTAGGAAACATGACGCTTTCTGGTGTCGTTTCTTTAAGCATACAGGGTGCAAGGAAATAGTTGTCCACCTAAAATATAAATAACGACTGTCCTACAATAGCTCAAGTTCTACTGGTAAATAAAAATTCAAGGAATCCAACATAAAACCCTTACTACTTTTACTGCTTAGTTTTGAAACATCTTTGATATTCTTGGATTACCTAAGTCCAAATAAATATCCATTATGTTGGAGTAGCAAGGCTAAAACCTTCAACATGGCCACTATAGTTTTCGTATTAGATGCAATATTGATACCTTTTTTGTTTAGGTCTCTTAGTGAAAAACGTGTATAAACATGCTCATCCATTGAGGATGAGTTGTATGATGGCCACCATGTCCAATTTGCGCATTCTTCATGAAGGACCAGCCATAATTGGGTTGTACAGGTATTCAAATGACATGCAAATCCTTGAAGTACTTAGGGAGGATGAGTGAAATCAAACTTTTGCAACTGATGGATGGCAGATAAAACCTAACAAATAGTTATGTATATAATGTGTGTGTGTGTTTTGTGTGTGTTCATTTGTAAAAGGTGCAAACCGAGACATCAGTGGGAATACACACCCAAAAAGTGGGGATACACCTCAAAACGAGAACTACCACATTTTGTTAGGTTGGTTGAATGGAATGCCAGGTCCTTATTTAATTATATAAACCTTAATATAAGCTTATCTGAGCATGTCACCATTTTGCTGGTATTTTTTTCATATCATGCTATACACAACAATACACACGACCCACTCGACACAGAACCTGATGAGTATCAGGCGATAAACTTCATTCTCATTTTAGTGGTAAAAAGTCACACTTTGTGCTATCAGCTTGAGCAATTTGTATCCGAGTTACTGACTGATATATATATATATATATATATATATATATATATATATATATATATATATATATATATATATATACATACATACATGTACATATATATATATACATACATGTAGTGTGTGTGTGTTTATTCACCATCCTGAGCATTGTCTTTGTGATGAGGATGTCAAATTATATGCATTTGCTGAGTAGCTATTTGTGTTCATCTTGCCAACAAACACCATGTTTGTCAAGCACACCATTCCATCGACTATAATCGCTGTCAACACAGGCATTGAAGTGCCCCAGTGAATGATCTTGCCGTCAGTTGAAACTGAGTATAGTACAGAGCTGAGGTTCACATAGAACTGCTCAATGGTTTCCGCTGGGCTTTAGAGGGTAGGGCCATTGGCATTGATGATTGTTGCATGGCGTTTGTGGCTGATAGTTAGTCACAATTTCATTAGCCCCTCTTGGAAGCCAACAGGCTATTCCAGAAGCTGCTTCAGAGGACTTGATTTGATATTCAGGCTGACTCGGTGGATCCTGGTATCGTTTTGGGCTTTTCCTTTCCAGAAGAAGGTGTAGCCAATTGCATGCTCAGTCAGAGAACACTCCTACATGAAACTGACCTCACTCAGGGCTACAATGTCAATATTGTAGCATGAAATCTCCTGAGTGATTAGGGCTGTTCTTCTGTATGGTCTTTCTACATTCTCTTGTTTCATGAGAGTACGGATATTCCATGTATTAATAAGAAGATTCTTTCTTTGAGAATTATGGCTGTAGATATTGATGATCTTGCCAACAATGGCAAGCTGGCCAGAGCTTGAAGGGCAGGAATTTTAAGGCCACCTTTTATAGACCCCTCCCTATTCAGGGTGAGCAGTGCTGTCCTGAAAAGGTCTGTTCAGTCACCCTGGATGCTGCTGAACTGTTCTGCCAATAACTGACAATCCAGGATAATTACTAACTTACTTAGCTGTAATATTTTACACTGACCTGGACCTGAGAGCTGGTTCACAACATTTAATGCTGGCTTTAATTTTGCATTCAGTCACATGATCCACTAATGCTAATGGAGTCTACTTGCAATATACATACATACATACATACATATATATATATATATATATATATATATATATATATATATATATATATATGTGTGTGTGTGTGTGTGTGTGTGTGTGTGTGTGTGTGTATCAGGTAGTTTAGTGGCTAGAGTGTCTGCCTTGGATGCAGGCTGTTGCAGGTTTAAACCCTGGCAGAGTCATACCAAACAGAGATAAAAATGGTTCTAGCGGCTGTCTCAATTGAAACCCTGGATTCATTGGTGTTAGGAATCGTTGGCCTGGTTTTAAGGTCCATAAAGCGGCTGGGTGGGAAATGATGCTACATTTCTCTGGGATGATACCTCATTGCTAAGCATCGCTATAAAATATCATGTTTTCTTAGAGACATGACTGAAAAATTGCCAAAGCTAACTTAAAAAACCCAACACAAACACACACACACATGCACACACACACATGCACACACACACACACACACACATATATATATCCATTTCCAGCTCAAAATGTATGACAAATTAGTATGTTGGGCCAATAATCAATAATCATTCTGTAAAATGGACACAGTTCTGAATGACCCCTTATTGGCAAATCAATTAAGATCATATATAACTGATTTTGACCAAATATATGTACTATGTCTGTCCAGCTGAAGAATTTCACTTGTCAACCTTTCACTTCTGTATCTGAATAATTTACTTGTCTATCTTCAGAATTTCACTTGTCTATCTTAAGAATTTCACTTTTTCTTCTAAAGATTTTGAAATGCCTGTATATCTTAAGACTTTCAAATGGCTGTCTATCTTGAGAATTTCACTTGTCTATCTGATTAATTTCACTATCCTATCTGAAGAATTTCACTTGTCTATCTTAATAATTTCAAATGTCTGTCTATCTTGACAAATTCACTTGCCTATCTTAAGCCATTCACTTTATCTTAATAATTTCAAATGTCTGTCTATCTAGACAAATTCACTTGTCTATCTTAAGCCATTCACTTTATCTTAATAATTTCAAATGTCTGTCTATCTTGACAAATTCACTTGTCTATCTTAAGCCATTCACTTTATCTAAATAATTTGAAATGTATATCTAAATAATTTCACTTGCATAGTTTGAGAATTTCACTTTACTATCTAGAGAATTTCACTTGTCTATCTTAAGAATTTTAAAGGTATGTCTTTCTTAAGAGATGTACATGTCTATTTATCTTAAAAAAATACTCATCTATCGTAAGAGTTTCACTTGTCTTTCTTAAGAATTTAATTTGTCTATCTTAAGAAAAAAATACTCATCTATCGTAAGAGCTTCATTTGTCTTTCTTAAGAATTTAATTTGTCTATCTTAAGAATTTCACTTATCCATCTGAATAATCTCACATTTCTATCTAATTTCACTTGCCTATCTTAAGAAGTTCACTTGTCTATCCTTAGAATTTCAAATGTCCATCTATCTTAAGAATTTCAAATGTCCATCTATCCTTAGAATTTCAAATGTCCATCTATCTTAAGAATTTCAAATGTCCACTATCTTCAGAATTTCAAATGTCCATCTATCTTTAGAATTTCAAATGTCCATCTATCTTAAGAATTTCAAATGTCCATCTATCTTAAGAATTTCAAATGTCCATCTATCTTAAGAATTTCAAATGTCCATCTATCTTAAGAATTTCAAATGTCCATCTATCTTTAGAATTTCAAATGTCCATCTATCCTTAGAATTTCAAATGTCCATCTTGTTAATTTTGCTTGTATGTCGATCATAAGAGTTTCACCTATCTTAAGAATTTCACTCAACTGTCTATCTTTAAGAGTTTCACCCGTCCCTGTCCAAACAAGAAAGGAGCAATGTTTATCTTCACTTTTTGATGTTGTTATTGAAGAGATGTTATTTAAAACACAATTTTTCTTTTGTTCAGATTTGAAGTATTTATCCTCCAATTGACCACTAGATTGCAACTTGAATTATTACATCATCAATTCAAAATAAAACTCTACTGTATTAAGGTGTCAATCTTGTACTGGTCATAATTGCAGATTAAAGCAAAGAACCTTGGTCATCTATTTCCACAGATGAACTTAAAACTACTTTATTAATTTTTACATTTGGAATAAATATTACTTGGATAGCAACAGTTTATTCAAGGTCAAAGACTAATGTATTTTGGAATTAGGGAAATTAATTAATCAATAATTAAGGGAAATAAAGAATATGATGTAAATATATGCATTTATTTTATATTAATTTGATTGTTTTTTCTTCACTTTGGTGATGTTAATGAATATCTTTGAAAACATTTTAAGATGCTAATGCATGTTTACCCAATTGAGATGTAACTTTGCAAAGGTAGATCACTGTAAACGTATCAACAGTAGTTATAATTCAACCTTTTCTGCCATTCTAGACTGCTCTATTTGATTAGATAGATGCTGGAATCATTTGGTCACAATGCAAATTGTTTTACATTGCATGAATGGTTTAAAAATGTCTTAATACATTTTAGGTGTTCATTTAAATTGGTAACACATGACAGTATTATCTTAAAAATATAGGAAATTGTGTCATTCCCTTGTGTGAGAAAATCTTATATTCGACACCCCTATTTGGCAAAAATATCAAAACATGCACATTTCACTGTATTGTTTCACCCAAGAAACAATATTAGAGAAATTACCTAAATTTAAACTGTCATGAAAAGAACACAGCCTAATGTAAACACTTCATGTAATACGTGATAAATCGACATCATCATTCCATTAGTAACAGCTAAATTATAATTAAGCAAATAATGCATTTCTTGCTATTTTTGGGAGTTCTTGGAAACAAAGATCATTGGATGTACTTGTACATAGATATAAACTGAAAGATATTTACCTATTTCCAAGTCTAAGGGTTTATCTCCTGGGGCAGCTTTGTTCCTAGAATTGGTTGTCACTCAAAAATGTTTTGGGAAACATTTTCTTTTAGCAGGATAGTGTTTTTAGTAGTCTCAGGGGTTGTCCATAATTTAAAGTTATAATGGAGAAGGCAGAATAATTGTTTCCAATGCAATGTTCTGTGATGAAAGAACATAGTATAGGAGAAGAAAAGACAAAATCCAGACCTTAGAGCTAACTAACCTTGATTTCAGACCCATCTTCACTGAAACTTCTTGGCCTGGCAATGATGTTAAGATGTTCCATGAGTAGCAAAATATGTTCTTTGTTGTCATGGAGATCTGGGTATTTTTCCTTTGTCCAAATAGCATCTTAAAGTGAGAAGAGAATAATAGTAATATTAGAGTCTTTATTTTTCACAAAATTGCATTTTGAGAGAATTGTGAGAAAATATTATCCTTGACAAATATTGAAAAAATGTAATTCTATCTAATTAATTATATTTTAGTTTAGGAATATGTTATAAAAATCTTGACCAAAAATCTCATTCTCTTAAATTCATTTTTTGTGTGAACAGTTTCCGTAATGGGAAACTATTGTTTATGCAAGATTTTTTTTTTTTATATGTCATACATGATTTCACATCAGAAATGCACCTCCCTACTCCATGGATGGTAGCATCAATAATCTCAATAATCAATAATCTCAAAAATCAATAATAACAATAATCAATAATGTCAATAATCAATAATAACAATAATCAATAATTTCAATAATCAATAATGGCAATAATCTGAAACAGCCGTGACAGTCATAGGCATATTCACATATTTCTGTCAGATTTAAAAGCAAATATTACAACATTCACTTGCCCTCTAAAAATCAGTGCAAGGTGATTAACTCAGATTGTTGGAAGTTTATCCCCTGGTCAATGCTATGCTAATTTTTTTCATCTCACTCATGAACATCTTTAACCACTGACGATGTAAAGGAGACATGCCAGACTTGTTCTTCATTTATAATTAAATACTTGACTGATTATTTAATAACCGTTTAAGTGAAGCTTCGTTGCTGCTTTGTATCTTGTTTGCTTGTATTGACTTTCAATGCTACACATCCAGTGTGTCAAACACTAAAATGTTACATTCAGTTATAGTCCATGGTTATTGTTTTTACAGGTCCAAGGTAAAACAAGATAATAACCGCCAATCAGAACTGATTGTAGCTTATGAAATGAGTAATGCACCAATCAGAACTAATTGTAGCTTTTTCACTCAGTGATGCACCAATCAGAATTAATTGTAGCTTATGAAATGAGTAATGCACCAATCAGAACTAATTGTAGGTTTTTGACATAGCGATGCCCAAATTAGAACTAATTGTAGCTTTTTCACTGAGTGATACACCAATCAGAAAAAAAACTATGAGTGATACACAAGAAGCATCACATCAAAACTAAATAAAAATAGATACAAAGCAAAAGCTTCACACAAAAGTAGAAGGCATATAATCTACACAGTACTTAGGTTGCACATAGGAAGTCAGTTTGGAATTTTACCCTTTATGCTGATATAAGTAATCAATGAATGATTGCCTACGGGAAAGAATAAAAACAAATTCCAAAACATAAGCACAGTCTTGGCAAAGGAGTAGATTCCAAATCACATGAGTTCTATTCACCTTTTGAATCACTAGAATGGAAGTTTGTGTTGTCAACAATTACCTTTCTCACTGACAGAAACAAGTGACAGTAGCTGGGGCAGCTTGTTTTGCATCTGCAGTATTGTGATGGATTTAATTGTTTTTTTGTTCTACACAAGATTTTCCATATATAAAGAAACTACACTCTCTCCACTGCAATGAAGACATGATCAAATTACCTTCAAAATTTAAGTAAAGACATGAAATACAGCAAGATATTCTAAAGAAATTTTCCAGCGTGGAACAAAAGGGCATGAATGCCAAGAGGAGTTCATCCTCTGATCAAAATGTTCAATTAAAATCATTACCAACTAAGAGGTAGTCTTTTTGAAATCATGTTTTACTGATATCCTGATAAGGCTATTTCGTCTATGATTTACATTATGAAAATGCAACCATAATAACAACACATATAAAACATTACTCTGTCCCTGATAGAATGTCAATTGATGAATTGACCATGCCAACCCAATCCTGACACCTATTATAAGTAGCAAAAAATATTAATTTGGGTATAAAAAGTGTAATCTATACATTTCATGCCAAAATTACAACATTATGAAAAAGATACATTTTTGCTAGTATTCTGGTTTTGCAGATGGTCAAAACTCTTGTCACAATGGGCCCAATCCATATACATTACAATCAGAATACAAGTATAAAATATACTGAAAAAATGTATTTATCTTCAGAATTCTCATCAACTAGTCTACATGTGTAACTTCCACTGAATGATCTTGAATGGAATTCTGCAATAATTATGGTCATTTGCTCAGAGTGAGGTATTACATTGCTCTCATTTTCTTCCTTTAAAGTTTGTTATGTGGTGTTGATTTGTCCCATTTCTGCTATGACATTTTCCATCATATAAGATCAACAACTCACACCATAAAGCATTTTATTTAAGATCTGATGCTATTTTCTTTGAAAATACATACTGGTTCACTAACTAACTAGTTTATCAAAATAAAAAAAACTAAATTCTGTCCCACTGAAATTAGACTCAAAGACACGGTGTTCACTTTTAAGAGTGCTCTTAAAACTCACCATTTTTCTACTGCAGGAACAAACTTAGAGATATAATAATATTTTGCATCATATGTTTTCAGCATGTTTTTAAATTTTCCAATTTTATGGTTGCTGTTTGTTGTTTCTCTGTATTATAGTCAAATCATTATACATGTTGTAAAGCGTTTTTAGCTTCTAATGATATGGCACTATACAAAGTCCTCATTATTTTATTATTATCATTAGGCACAGTTCTCTTTTATCACTATCTCTGATGGGTTTGATGTGCTGAATATTGTTTCTGGAGTTGTATGCATTTTCTTCAAATGTGTTGAACATGCTGATTTATATAATATCTGATATCACTACAAGCAATATTTCATTCAGAAACAAGTGTGAAATAAAATGTGTTTAACTGACCAATGGATTATTATGAATATAATATGGGGATGTATAGATATTTGTTATTCATAAATAAAAATGTGCTATTTGAAATCAGGCTACCAGACTTCCTGAAAGCCGTTGGTCCATCGGACATGACCGACAAATTTTTACCCAGACCGACAGTTTGTTAGTCGGCATCGGACCGACTGTCCGGCAGTTTTCTCACTCTGCACAGTTCGAGCAGTCGTTAGTCAAACTAGTTTGTTAAACAGATTTCATTGGTTACAAGCTTTTGAGTGATCCAATCGCTATGCCTGTTATAAACAGTTATGCCGCTCACCGGTCATCATGGCATCATTGAAATATTACGACGGAGCGAAACCAGGGGAAAAAAAAGAACACTATCTAATTTAAAGAAAAGAAAAAGGATTTTGAAAAACATAGGGTTGAAAGAACCTTTAATGATAAATGGAAAGAAAACAGAGACTGGTTAATATTTGATGAAATAAAGCAATTTATGCAGTGTGCCATGTGTCTCAGTTTCTACGGCGAGAAAGCGAGGTCTGATGAAAATTTGCGAAACACAAACGCGTTTATCGTCGGATGTACAAATTTTAGAATGTCAACAATAAATGATCATGAACTTTCCAAGTTCAACAAACAAGCATCAGAGTTTGTTCCAGGCAGACAGAAAACTGCTCAGGTAAAACTAGTGTCAGAAGCCGGCAAAGCACTTAGGCAATTAAAGGCAGCTGAAAGAAGTAGATTAGTGCATTTGTTCAGAAATGCACACGCAGTAGCCAAAAATAATCGTCCACTATCAGATTATACATGGCTGTGTGAAATTGACAAAGCTAAACAATTATACATAGGCAGTACATATATTAATGACAAAGCAGCTGCAGATTTCATGCACAGTATAGCACAGACAGAGAAGCAAAAAACTGTCAATCTTATAGAGTATATTCCATTTTTTTGCCTTTATGATGGATGAAAGTACAGATATCTCAGGAGATGAACAGGAGACCATATACATAAGAACTGCAATGAAAGGTGTTGTTAAAGAAAGGTTCCTGAATATCAGCACTCCAAACTCAACAAAGTCTCTGGATCTCTTTGAGAATGTTATGCAGGTCTTCAAAGAGAACAACATCAATGAAAGTATTATTCATTATAAAAGTTTAACAAATTCTGTAAATTTGATTAAACAAGATCTGATTTGTTTTTTAATTCTACAAAGCAATGATTAAATTTGGTAAAGTGATAATTATTAATAGGTACATTAAAAAACTAAGATGAACTTGACAATTTTGATAAACTGATCATGTTTACAATAGACTATCAGTGAATTTGACTTAACTTTACTTGATTAACCTGTGTTATTTACACTTAGAAAATAGAAAACAAAACACGTTACAAAATACCTCAATTTTGTTATATTTTGTCGGTCTGACAGATTGTTTTTCGGTCTGACAGATTTTCAGGTTTTGTCAGACCGAATGTCTGACACTTTTTTTTAGCTTTCGGGAAGTTTGCGGCTACACTTTAGCCTGATGGAAAATCACTATATCTCACTCGGTTTATTTTAAGTATATTATTTGTACTCACCGATCTAACTGTATTATCTACTGACCACTGCTTCTTTGTTATCAACAGGTACTCAAGCTTATGAACATACTTTAGGTAAACAAATTTCAAATTGCTTTTATTTAAATTAATCTGTTAATTAATGAATATTCAAACAATGGTTTAGCACCATTAGTTTTGTATAATCATCACTTGGATTAGTGTGGAAAATGTACTCTTGGGTTACTTGTGGAAACTCTATAGTTGTTTTTCTGATGGACAATATCCACTTTGTGTTAATGTAATAACTTAACTCGTGGATTACTATGGATACTCTACAGTCGGGTTACAGTGGAAACTGCAATTTGACTACTGTAGAATCTCTGAGCTTTGGTTATGATGTAAAATCTAATTATGGGTTATTGTGTAAACTACAGGTTGCAAGATTAGGGATTCATTCCAAGCTCTATAAAACATTAAGAGTTCAAGCCAAGCTCTATAAAACATTATGGATTCATTCCAAGCTCTATAAAACATTAGGGATTCCTGCCAAGCTCTATATAACATTAATGAGACATGTTCTAAAAACATTAGGGGTTCATGCCAAGCTCTATAAAACATTAGGAATTCATGTCAAGCTCAAGAAAACAATTGGGATTCATGCTCAATTAAACACTAGAGATTCATGCCAAGCTCTATGAAATATTAGGGATTCATGCAATGCTCTATAAAACATTAGTGATTCATGTTAAGCCCTATAAAACATTAAGGATTCATACCAAGCTCTATAATACATTACAGATTCATGCCAAGCTCTATAAAACGTTAATAATTCATACCAAGCTCAAATAAACATTAGGGATTCATCCCAACCTCAAAGAAATATTAAGGATTCAGGCCAAACTATAGAAAACATTCGGGATTCATGCCATGCTCTATAAAACATTACGTATTTATTCAACAGCTCTATAAAACAGTAGGGATTCATGCCAAGCTCTATAAACATTAAGGATGCATGCAAAGCTCTATAAAACATTAGAGAATCATGCCGCCAAGCTCTATAAAACATTAGGGATTTATGCCAAGCTCTATAAAACATTGGACTGAAATGCCAATAAATCAAAATGACCCTTAGGAAGAAATTAAAAGTTATCCACATCTTGGTATGGAACCATCACCAATTAATAAAGGTCACACAAAAAATGATTTTGGCACAAAATGTGGAAACCTTCACAACAAGTTTAATCAATTGGCCCAGTACTAGGACATCAAATGGATATAAAAAATAACAAGAAATGCTGATGGGCGGAAAACGGATAAAATATAGGCAGATGTAATCCAAATAGATGTTTGCCATAAGGTTGCACTGCCATGTTATTAGATTGCACTGGCGTTTGCCAGTTCAGCTAAAAATGTGGTCGATAACAACATCACCTGAACTAAAGTAGCAAATTCACACAAATATGGGGTAGGCAGAATTGCAATGGCATGCTTACTGTTAAAAATATGAGGACAAAATTTACATCAGAAAATACCCTTTTGGTATTTAGATAAATTAATAACAAATATAATGAGGAAACCACATTTGGAAATATTATACAACACAATACATTTACAAACCAATCAGTTCTGGAGAAAGTGTTCCACTCTTGTTAAACACATCCCACTTCTCAGTGACAGCGGGGGCATTTCTCAGGACAAACATCTCAGCGGTGATGAGTGACTTGACGGCATCAATCATCCATTGTGGTACCAAGACAATCTTATCTTTCAATACTTCTATGCTGTATATGAAAGCAAAAGATATAAATGATACCAAGTGTTTCAACTTTCTCGTTTCTTTTATACTCATTGAAAACAGTAAATGTGTACTGCAGTGGCCTGAACCACCTATTTGCTGGAGGTAAACTGAAAACAGACAAGGTGGTTTGCTTAATGGAACACGTACTGTTTGTGACAGTTTATTAAATGCAAACTAATCTGTACTATCATTTTGCTTAATAGCAATCTTGTAAGAGATAGTGTTTCACTTTCTTTTCTGTAATCAATGATCTTCAATATGTGTAGGATGTTGATGCCATATATGTAAGCTCTTCACATCTGAAAGCATTAATAATCCCTTGTATCATTTTCCTTAGGATGCAAGGGAAAGATTTTATGTACAAATTTAATGCTGCATATACCTGCATAATGTAAAAAAATCACTAAACAATAATCTACATGAGCCAGGTAAAATATATCAATATATTTGGATAGATATAATAAAGCAACACATAAGAATACAAATTCACTCGACCTGACAATTCAGTGGAATTACATAGAATTAAAAGTTTATGCACCTCACCCCCACATTTATACATTTAGTTTTCTTGTCTGAAAGCTATTTTTGAGAACACGTATTATGTTCACAGAGCAAGCACAAGCCCTTTGATAATTTAGAAAAACATAGTGTACTTAATAGCTTCATGCTATTAAAAATAGCTGTCATCCAGGCAGATTTTGAGATATTATAATTGAGTTGAACCAAAGTGCCTACTTCTACAAGTGGCTTGCTCTGCTTTCCAAATGACTGTTGGTATTTCACCGACTACATAATGGTGCACTGACTACATGAGGTGTACATGCCTTACACCTGTGACTTTCAAGAACACCACAAGCCAAAAAGTCTAAATTAAAAAACATATTTCATTATCATTAATTATTAAATAGTTCCTGAAATATTTACACTATTGTCTTAAGCTAAGAAATTTGACATTGACCAATACAAAAGTGTCCCCTGCCACCTTAAGCATTCTGTGACAAATAATTTCTGCCAATAGTGTTGTATATATCTTAAATTATTATATAATATCTCAAAATGGCACACCATAAACTTAAGAATTTTCCAGGGGCTAATATATGAGACTGTCCCCTGTCACATTAGTATAATCCACTTATGAGTTGTCCATTGATTAAAAATTATATATGGTGTTGTAAGGTTTGAGTAAGTGTTTTGATTATTTGGATGTGATTTGATTTCATACTAAACATCCAATATATTAATAGAATCTCTCAGTGACATCTAACAACAGTTAACTTGCCATAATGTTGTTTGTCTTATTTTCAAATAGTTTAACATCATTGTTCTGGAATTTTTTTTTTGAAATATTTCTAGATCTCAATAAAATGCTATGCTGAACTGGTAAACACGTGTATCAGAAATAAATTAAAGATTTCCTTCATAAGGACAACTGTAGCCCAAACTTTCAAAAAGAATGTATGATGTTAATCTACCATCATAGCAATCATTGTAGTGCACACTACAAATGTGATTGTCTAATATTAATCTGCAATCATTCTGACATCCAGTGCCCAGACTACACATGTGAATGGTTAATATTAATCTGCAATCAATCATACTGACAACTTCAGCCCAGATTATAGATGTGAATGTCTAATTTTAATCTGCAATCATACTGACATCTGTTTCCAGGACTACATATGTGAATGTCTAATATTAATCTGCAATCATATTGACAACTGTCGCCCAGCCTACAGATTGAATGTCTGATATTAATCTGCAATCATACTGACATCTGTAGCCCAGCCTACAGATTGAATGGCTAATATTAATATGCAATCATACTGGCAACTGTCGCCCAGCCTACAGATTGAATGTCTGATATTAATCTGCAATCATATTGACAGTAGAGCAGATTTGATATGTCAGTGATCTGTAATAGTGACCAACATAGACCAATCAGCCACCTGGCACCCAATCTTAGACAATAGGCAACCATAGCAAACAATATATAACCATATCAGACAATATGTAACTATAGCAGACAATAGATAACCATATCAGACAATAGATAACCATATCAGACAATAGATAACCATACTGGACAATATATAACAATATCAGACAAGAGATAACCTTATAAGACAATATATAACCATATCAGACAATATGTAAATATATCTGATGATAGATTACCATATTAGACAATATATAACCATATTAGACAATAGTTAACCATATCAGACAATAGGTAACCCTATCAGACGATATATCATCATTTATTAAAACAACAATATGAACAGCCATCACACATTTGTAAAAGAAACAATTCTCCTGAGCTTTACTTAAATAATTAATATAATTTATTGGATTTCAGCAGTGGTCATATTCTGGTGAGTAGGTTATTTTTAGAATGAGTAATCAAAAGACATTAGTTACTGTAATAATATTCAATGTGGCTTTATTTGATTGGAGATTAGAATGAAATGATGTTTTAAAATTTAAATGCCAATGCAAACTTAGTCATTCCATTTTCACAAATCATTTTAAGATTTATCTATCTTTGTAATGACAGCAATATTTTATTAGTGAATCGGAATCATTGTATTATTTTGAAAGACCTTGTGAATTATGGTGATCCATTTTTGAGAAGTTGTTTAAAGCGGCCATATTAGTTGCCTGATTCATATCATTTGTACAAATTGAAAAGGGCTTCTTGCCACAAAGTCTTCCATACAGTTTAATAGAATGCTGTTGAGGTTTTTTTAATTCAAAATGCAGTTAAAACACATTTTGTTTCTTTATAATATTTTCAATATGGCTATATTTTAAGGGAGATTGAAATGCTGTTACAAAATTTAAATGGTAATGCATATTTGGTCAAAGAATGTCCAGACCCTTTCCACAAATTCTTTAAAGATTTATAATGTAGTAAATAGGTATTACTTGCTTGAATGGATTTTTAATTTTTTAACAGTAATTGTGTCCATACTGGACATCAAATGAGTACCATCTGTGTCATCTTTAATGGTCTTCATGGCAAAGATGTCTTCTCTCAAACTGATCAAATTATTTAAAAAAGTTTTTGAAAGTAAGGTTATTAAATATTTATATATTTCTTGCAATAGTGCTATAGTATTTGACTTCATTAGGTGCAATGAAACATCATATACACTGCTATTGTCTATTGTCATTTAAAGGTATAAAAGTGTGATTTGAGACAAATAAAATGAAGTCAAAGAATGATGTTTAACTGAGTAAAATAAATTATGTAAACTATAAATGCTTGTATAAAGTACACATAGACCCCAATTACATCATGTTCTTGATATTCATACCCCAAGAATCTGAACATATTAATTTTTAGACTCCAGTGCTGACTGTGTAAATATGTTAAGAATTTTATTGTCCTTTTGTCTTCAAAGTGTTTTTGTTTGCTGGATGATAAAACCACTACTTTGATCATACAGGCATTTCGCATAGAAAATATGAGCAGATTAAAGTATCTGAAGTACATGTACTATTATAAAAACTACATTAGTTTCCTGACCATCTCCAATAAATGTAAGGTAATATTGTTAAAGATAGTCTTGTTACATTAACCAACTTCACTAGATCTAATACATGTATGTGGTACTATTGTAAAATATAGTTTGGTTCCCACTATTGAAAAGCTAAATTGTTTCCTTGACCAACTTTACTAAATCTAATGAGGTTCTATTGTAAAAGTTGGATTGGTTCCCTGACCAACACTACTAAATCTAATGAGGTACTAATGTAAAAGATAAATTGGTTCCTTGACCAACCCCATCAAACCTAATATGAAAGACATCTTCTTATCAAACATGGGCAAGGGAAAATATAAGGTTAAATTATAAGGGTTGGCAAGTGTGATATTATTATTACATGTTTAAGTTTTACTGAGATTATTATTGCCAATTCCAATAATGTATATTATTATTGAGATTATTAGAGATTATTATTGTCAATTCCCATAATGTATACAAAACCGAAATAGTTTACAAGAGTAAACTATTGTTCTTTAATGTTTAGCTAATTAAATTATGTCATTGTAGTAAATAACAGAACAGCTTAATTAAGCTTAAATGTACTCTAAAAATGTAATACTGAAGACAAAATGTCAGATTAAATTCATTTTTGTAAAATGATTACCGGGTATGTCTGAGGTGAGAGGAATTTGATATCTGTTTCAGGTAAATGTTCATTTTCAATGATCATTTGTTACAATTTACTGACACAACAAGCTACTACCAAAATACCTGAGATATTCCACTGACCTTTGATGTAGGATAGTGAAAAATATTATATCAATCTACATTATCCCAAAAATTAAACAGGTAATACGAATACTGGTTTTATAATGCCCTAAATCCTCAGTAAAAGCACTGATTTAATTTATTTTGCATATCTCTTATCGTAACACATCTTCTTTCATTTTGTTGTACATATAACTAATGATCCATAATTATTTATATTGTCACTTAAAGAATTATATACTTACATTAGCTATACCTACAGTAATTATCTGCATTTATCATCTCCACAGTCATTTAGAGAATAATATGCTTACATTACAGTCTCCATAAAATTAATTATTTGCATTCATCATCTCCATTGTCACTTAAAAAATGATATGCTTATATTACTGTCTCTACAAAAGTAATTATATGCAATTATTGACTACACTGTCATTTAAATAATGAGATGGTTTCTTTATGTTATAGATAAAAGTAATGATCTGCAATTATCATCTATCTCCATTGTCACTTAATCATTGATATGCATACATTAGTCTAGATACAAGTAATTATCTGCATTTATCATCTCCATTGTCAGATAAAAATGATATGCTTGCATTACATCCCCCATCAAAGTAATTATCTGCAATTATCATCTCCACTGTCATTTAAATAAAGATATGCTAACATTATGTTATACATAACAATAATTATCTGCAATTATCATCTCCACTGTCATTTAAATAAAGATATGCTAACATTATGTTATACATAACAATAATTATCTGCAATTATAATCTCCACTGTCAACTTAAGAATGACACGCTTACATCACGGTCTGAATATGAGTAATTATCTGCAGTCATCATCTCCAGTCATTTAAAGAATGATATGCTTACATTACAATCTTAACAAATGTAATTATCTGCATTTACCATCTCCCTATTGCCACTTAAAGAATGATATGCTTACATTACAGTCTCAATAAAAGTAATTATCTGCATTTATCATTTCCATTCATTTAGGATGCCCAGAGCGGCCAAGTGGTCTAAAGCGCTTTCCGTTACAGATTACTGCCATCTCACCTGTCTGCGTGGGTTCGAGACTAAGATTCGGCTAACGTAGTTATGTGAGAAAGCTTGCCAGTAGCTTCTCATGGGTCGGTGGTTCTATCCAGGGTTTCTCCCAGGTTCATCCTCCACCAATAATACTGGCCGCCATATATAGCCTATCGTGTGCTGAAAAATGGCATTAAACCCTAAAACAACAACAACATCTTGTGTCAATTAAAGAGTGATATGCTTTCATTGGCCTCAATAAAAGTAATTATCTGCAATTATCATCTGCAATGTCACTTAAATACATTACCTGAAGTAAAGGATTGTGCCAATGTCATTCTGAAATTTAAGAAATAAATCCAATTCTTCTGTGGGTATTGGAACATCTTCTGCCTGATTGAAAGCTTCTAATAGGGTCCGAGGTATCACCTGTAGAATTTTTTGAATAAGTTTAATTCATTTTATACAATTATTTTCTTTATTATTTTCGATTTTCATTAGTTTTCTTTGTAACTCTCTCTCTCTCTCTCTCTCTCTCTCTCTCTCCATCTATGTATTATCATGTAAATTCGTTATTCAAGCAGTCTATATTAATCATACTAAAACTCTCTCTCTCTCTCTCTCTCTCTCTCTCTCTCTAAACTATCCCCTACCCAACGCTCACTCTTCAGATATGACACCCATGAATAAATTTGAGAAAAAATCTACTGCATTGTGAGGAAACAGTATGTAAATCAGTGAATCACTACAACCTAAGGCACAGTGGCATAGTTTGTAACAGAATTGTTACCGAGAGGAGGGTGGATTAAATGAACAATACAAACACAATTTGTGAAAGAAAATATAAATTTATGTAATAAATTATAAATAAAAAAATACAGATGTAACAACACAATAATTCATGCACTCAACCCACAATTACACTCACAACTATTCACAATACATGAACAAATTAAATAACAATACAAAAGGAATCTCAGATGTAAAGGGATCTCTTGGATTATACACAGATCCAAGAATCCTTTACGAAAGTTAAATAAATGCAAGAATGATTTACGAAAAAAAAATAAACACAAACGACAAACTATCTGTCGCACGATGGATTGCGATAACTAGCACGATCATATACTTGTATTCAATCAAGTTGCTAGCTTTTATTGATATCTATGTGATCACTTGAAATATTATTGCGATCTGACATAAGCATGCAAATACAACAATGTATTAAATTATATTATAATTTCAATACACCTATGTGTCTCCCCTGTATAACCGCACGATTCAGCAACAGTTGAATCGTCTCCCAGTTTCCCCGAGAACCGAGGGTTGACCAATACTATTATCGGACGTTTCCCTACACGGATCCACCACAGTTATACGTTCAGACAGCATACAACATCTACCCGAACCAACGGTTCCTCACTCCCCTAGATGTCTACCCGGACGTTTTACAACTCTAAGACAGCTCCGACACTCGGACTTCTAGCTTTCCGGATATTTACACGTTACACAGATATTGACGAACAGACAGTTCGACACACAGACAGATACTTCAATTCCGTTTGCACAAATTAACGGCACAATCACATTCAGATATTTATACAGAGATGTTCCACAACAAATCAGACGATATCAAAGACGTTTATCAAAAGATGGTATCAGATGTGTTAACAGCTACGGTATCAACGATGTTATTAGCAGCTACGGTATCAACGATGTTATTAGCAGCTACGGTATCAGAAACATTGTAACAACTACGTTAGCAGCTACGGTATCAGAGACGGTATCAACGATGTTATTAGATGCGCTATCAGTGATGTACTTCTACGGTATCAACGACGGAATCAGACGGAATCAGACTGAATCAGACGGAATCAATGATTGTCAGATGTTATCAGATCTACGGAATCAACGATGTTATTAGATCTCCGGAATCAACCCTTTGGCTGGAGATTTGCAAGACGAGGTTATCTATCCTTTGATTAGATATTTTAGTTCCCGTCAATAATAATGAGAAATCCATCGCCTTATATACTCTCAATAGGTGAACATAAATCACATCGAGCTTGACGTGCACCACGTACAACGAGTATTTCGGATTTCATGTAAATTACAAATTGGCACATGCAAATCGTTACACGCCACTTAATCACCCCAGGTAATGCGTGTACGACGAAATCAAGAAAAATGGTGAGTTTCGTTTGCAATTGAAGAACAACAAAAATCAGTTCAATTTTCGCCTAATTCTGTGACAATACCTCCCCCCTAAGAATAAAAATGTACACATTTTTAAAACTAACACAGAATAGAAGAAAAATAACTATTGATGATATCTTACAACATTTACACTGGTTATACTACAAACTGGATTTTATTACTGGGCAAATTCATACAAATTTCCCATCATGCCCTACTCAAGTAGTCTGCGCCTATATTTTCAACTCCCCTTATTGACATTGTCGCTCTGTCTCTTGATATACAGCTTGAGCATGTTCGCATGGAATGTTTTTACATTACCGTCCATGTCAATTTTATAGTCCATGTCACCTTTTACTTCTTTAACTTCATATGGACCTTTCCACTGGACTAATAACTTATTCGAACTCGTTGGAAGAAGCAATAGCACCTGATCTCCCACAAGAAATTTCCTATTACGCGCTCTGCGGTTGTAATACTTGGCATATCTGCGCCCGGATTTAATCAATTCGTCACGTGCCATCTGGCATGTACTCTCAAGTTTGTTTCTTAGATCTAACACGTACTGGTAAGTCGTTTTTATTTCCTCGTTCGCGACATCACCAGTCCATAGTTCGCGTAGTATCCGCATCGGGCCTCGAACTGTCCTACCGTACAACAGTTCGAAGGGTGAAAACCCTAAACTTTCCTGCGGTACTTCACGGTACGCGAACAGAACAGCGTTTAAATAACGGTCCCAGTCTTGCGGACGTTCCGCGCACATCTTTCTCAGCATGCTTTTCAGGGTACCATTAAACTTCTCTACCAGTCCATTGCACATCGGATGGTATGGGGTAGTGTTTAGCTGTTTGATGGATAACAGTCTACTTATTTCACCCATGAGGTCAGAGGTGAATTGGGCACCACAATCAGTGAGGATTTCCTCTGGCACCCCTACCCTACTGAAGATATCAACTAATGCTTCAGCTACCCTTTCCGTTTCAATAGTTGGTAACGCTACGGCTTCAGGGTATCTGGTTGCGTAGTCAACCAGAGTAAGAATATACCGATTCTTTCTTTCGGTAACTGGGTGTATTGGTCCTACAATATCTACTGCCACTCTTTTAAACGGTGTATCTATTAATGGCATCTGTCCCAAGGGCACCCTTGTGACCCTTCCCTTACAGACGGTTTTCTGACATACGTCGCACGACCTACAGAACCGTGTGACATCGCCATTAACACCTGGCCAGTAGAATTCAGCGACTACCCTGCTAGTGGTCTTAGCCTTACCTAGGTGTCCTGCCATGCTTGACTCATGCGCCACCCTAAGTACTTGAGATCTATATCTCTGGGGTACGACCACTTGCCAATACTTCTTACCCTCCCGAGCGCTAAACTCTCTATGAATTAATCCGTTCTTGCGAACGAATCTCGAGCTACCCCCACGCTTGCAATGTTTAATCGCGCCGGACGTGATTTTCTCAACAATTGTTCTGATGGATTCATCACGATCTTGCTCTTGTTTGAAATCATCACGGGAAATTCCTGAGATCGATTCAGGGACTATTAATTTATGAAACGCGGTTTTCTCTCGCCGTGTTTGCGCTCGCGTTTCGACTGCCTGGGCCAAAGGTATTTTAAAATCGGCCATGGTTGGAAGACGGGAACCTCCAACATTACCGATCGTCAGATCGTAAATAGGATTGTCCATACAAAGGGCATCAACAGTTCCCGTTAAGAAAGGTGTTTTTACTGTGATCCTTGCTACGGGAATGCGACCCATCGTCTGATCAAGTAACATACATGGGGATTCCCACCCGAGCATTTGGTTATCCTGCACGAGACTACGTTTGATCACTACGCCCGTACAACCAGTGTCACGCAATACCACGACTTCTCGACCGTTGACAAACCCTCTCGCGGTTGGTACACGCGCTTCAGGAAATAAACACGTGCCAAGCGAATGAATACAAGGTTCTACCTGTACGATGTTATCAGTTATACCTTTACTTTGTATAGCCACTGCTACCTTATGTATAAGTGCCTTTCTTTTAGGACAGTCTTTTTGAACATGACCCAATGCATTACACAAGAAACACCGCACACGCTGAAAAACTGGATTCCCAACTGACCTTTTTACCTCAGCTGATTTTACAGGCTCCCTAGGCATAGGTCTTACAGACTGGTTTCCAGACTTAAAATCTTTTAAAACCACGTTCTGGGTTCCCCCATGAGCTTCGGCAAATAAATCGGCTTGCTTAGCCATATCTTTTACGTTCGTGAAGACTTTCTCCTTCAGAAATTGATCTAATTCTCGCCCAACTGTATTAAATAATTGATCTCTGAGCAAGAAATCAGTCAACCCTTCAAACGTTTCCACCGCTTTGCCGCATTCAATCCACCGCTCAAAATAGTTCGCAATTCTGACGGTGAACTGACCAAAGGTTTCTCCCTTATCGGGCTTGCTATACCTGAACTTTTTTCGAAAACCTTGTTCAGTGAGCTCGTACCTTTTGAGAAGTGCTTCCTTTAGGACGTCGTACTTAAACACATCGTCCCTAGGAAGTCGCGAGTATACATCCAGTGCTTTACCTTTTAATAAAGCACTCAGATGCAGCGCCCAGTCATTTTGACTCCACTTCTGGTTTTCGGCATACCGCTCAAACCGATGAAGATAACTATCTATGTTATCTTTTTCATCGTCAAAGGGAGGTAATTTGGGGCCCCTTAATTTGTTAGTGGCAGAATCGTGTTCTCTTCCAGATGTCGCTAATTCTACCTTACGCTCATGATCCCGTTGTTTTGCTCTTTCTTCTAACTCTAACATTTCTACTTTAGCTAGTTTATCTAACTCTATTCGCTTTTGCTCCGCTTCCATTTCCCATCCTATCCTATCCTTTTCGGCCTGCTTCTCTAATTCTATCTTTTCCTTCTCTAATCCTATCTTTTCCCTCTCAAAGGCCCATTTCCTATCTTCGGATTCCCTTTCTAATTCCCGTTTCCTTTCATCGGATTCCCTTTCTAATGCCCGTTTCCTCTCTTCGGATTCCCTTTCTAATTCCCTTGACCTTGCCCTTTCTTCCCTTTCCCGGGCTTGTTCTTCTTGAATAAATTTCCTTAAGCTTTCACCTTCATATCCAAATTCTTTGCCTAAGGCAACCAAGTCCTTAAGGGATGACATGACAAATGTAATACGAATATAGATAGGTAACCAAACCAATGTTTTAAACACGTTTATACTGGACACACGGACCTAGGTAAACTAAACAAAAATAAACTCCAACTAGAGTATTATCTTAACAGAAGGTCACGCTCGAATATAAACATTAAATGTATACCTTCACAAAAATGATTGACAGTTCACTTAATCCAACGATCCCACCTCTGACACCATTGTAACAGAATTGTTACCGAGAGGAGGGTGGATTAAATGAACAATACAAACACAATTTGTGAAAGAAAATATAAATTTATGTAATAAATTATAAATAAAAAAATACAGATGTAACAACACAATAATTCATGCACTCAACCCACAATTACACTCACAACTATTCACAATACATGAACAAATTAAATAACAATACAAAAGGAATCTCAGATGTAAAGGGATCTCTTGGATTATACACAGATCCAAGAATCCTTTACGAAAGTTAAATAAATGCAAGAATGATTTACGAAAAAAAAATAAACACAAACGACAAACTATCTGTCGCACGATGGATTGCGATAACTAGCACGATCATATACTTGTATTCAATCAAGTTGCTAGCTTTTATTGATATCTATGTGATCACTTGAAATATTATTGCGATCTGACATAAGCATGCAAATACAACAATGTATTAAATTATATTATAATTTCAATACACCTATGTGTCTCCCCTGTATAACCGCACGATTCAGCAACAGTTGAATCGTCTCCCAGTTTCCCCGAGAACCGAGGGTTGACCAATACTATTATCGGACGTTTCCCTACACGGATCCACCACAGTTATACGTTCAGACAGCATACAACATCTACCCGAACCAACGGTTCCTCACTCCCCTAGATGTCTACCCGGACGTTTTACAACTCTAAGACAGCTCCGACACTCGGACTTCTAGCTTTCCGGATATTTACACGTTACACAGATATTGACGAACAGACAGTTCGACACACAGACAGATACTTCAATTCCGTTTGCACAAATTAACGGCACAATCACATTCAGATATTTATACAGAGATGTTCCACAACAAATCAGACGATATCAAAGACGTTTATCAAAAGATGGTATCAGATGTGTTAACAGCTACGGTATCAACGATGTTATTAGCAGCTACGGTATCAACGATGTTATTAGCAGCTACGGTATCAGAAACATTGTAACAACTACGTTAGCAGCTACGGTATCAGAGACGGTATCAACGATGTTATTAGATGCGCTATCAGTGATGTACTTCTACGGTATCAACGACGGAATCAGACGGAATCAGACTGAATCAGACGGAATCAATGATTGTCAGATGTTATCAGATCTACGGAATCAACGATGTTATTAGATCTCCGGAATCAACCCTTTGGCTGGAGATTTGCAAGACGAGGTTATCTATCCTTTGATTAGATATTTTAGTTCCCGTCAATAATAATGAGAAATCCATCGCCTTATATACTCTCAATAGGTGAACATAAATCACATCGAGCTTGACGTGCACCACGTACAACGAGTATTTCGGATTTCATGTAAATTACAAATTGGCACATGCAAATCGTTACACGCCACTTAATCACCCCAGGTAATGCGTGTACGACGAAATCAAGAAAAATGGTGAGTTTCGTTTGCAATTGAAGAACAACAAAAATCAGTTCAATTTTCGCCTAATTCTGTGACATAGTTATATGAAACACTACAAGCAAATATTTTGGGGGTGGGGTGGGAATATATCCATAGTTACATTCAAACAAATCAATATTGCTTTGGTATGCATTCCTGGCAGCTTGTAATATGAATTCCCTACAGTGTGAATCTTGACACTAGTAGTGACAATTTTCTTTATATTATGAATCTGGACACAATTAATGAAAAGTCATTACATTGTAAATCTGGACACCATTGAAGAGAATAATCTTTACATTGTAAATCTGGACACCAATGATGAGAATAATCTTTACATTGTAAATCTGGACACTATTAGTGATAATATTCTTTACATTGCAAATCTGCACACTATCAGTGATAATATTCTTTACATTGTTAATCTGCACACTATTAGTGATAATATTCTTTACATTGTAAATCTGGACACTATTAGTGATAATATTCTTTACATTGTAAATCTGGACACCAGTACTGATAATATTCTTTACATTGTAAATCTGCACACTATTAGTGATAATATTCTTTACATTGTAAATCTGCACACTATTAGTGATAATATTCTTTACATTGTAAATCTGGACAATATTAGTGATAATATTCTTTACATTGTAAATCTGCACACTATTAGTGATAATATTCTTTACATTGTAAATCTGCACACTATTAGTGATAATATTCTTTACATTGTAAATCTGCACACTATTAGTGATAATATTCTTTACATTGCAAATCTGCACACTATTAGTGATAATATTCTTTACATTGTAAATCTGGACACTATTAGTGATAATATTCTTTACATTGTAAATCTGCACTATTAGTGATAATATTCTTTACATTGTAAATCTGCACACTATTAGTGATAATATTCTTTACATTGTAAATCTGGACACTATTAGTGATAATATTCTTTACATTGTAAATCTGCACTATTAGTGATAATATTCTTTACATTGTAAATCTGGACACTAGTGGTAAAAATATTTGTTTAATTGTGAATCTGAACACCAGCAGAGATTATATTCTTCAAATTGTGAATCTGGACACTAGCAGTAATACTATTCTTTACATTGTAAATCTGGACACCATTACTGATAATATTCTTTACATTGTAAATCTGGACATCAGCAGTATTCATTTTCTTCAAGCTAATGGAATTAAAATGAATTCAGACAATCTACATATGCATGTATACCATCTAATAGCATTTGTCCATCACAAGCTTTGTTTGTTACCAAAACCTAAAATGTTTTTGACAAAAAGCTTTCTCCAAATTCGATAGTATTTAACAAATTTGCACTGAAACATTAAAACCCAATCAGGTCATTTACATGTAAATACAAATACTTAGAAACAAAAACTGTTTTGCAACATCCAGGAAAGTCTGCAAAATTACACTAACAAGGATTTTTGACAAACAATTTCATGTCCAAGATGTCAAGAAAGATATACAAAAAATTGAAAAAGTGTTTTGTAATGATCATACAAGTTCACCAAACATTTACAAATGGATATAAATATCACAATACCAGTATACATGACTAACTAAAGTGGCTCTTAGTCTAACTCAAGATGCTTTTACTTAGAGATCCTGACATGGTTTTGGTCTCCAAAAGGTACATACCAGGTATAGCTAACTCATGTGCATTTTAGTCATTAATTCCAACAAGAGTTTGGGGCCTCGAGTGGCCTAAAGCGCTGTTCGTTACGGATCACTGCCATCTCACCTCTGTCTGCGTGGGTTCGTGTCTAAGATTCGGCTAATGTAGTTATGTGAGAAAGCTTACCAGTAGCTTCTCGTGGGTTGGTGGTTCTTTCCGGGAGTTTTCCCGGGTTCTTCCTCCACCAATAATACTGGCCGCCATGTATAGCCTATATTGTGCTGAAAAATGGTGTTAAACCATAAAAAAACAACAAGGGTTTGGTCCTCAAAAGATATACATGTATATAGCTAACTTGTGTGTATTTGAGGCATTAATTCTAACAAGATTTTGGTCCCCCAAAGATATATATATATATATATATATATATATATACATAGCTAACTTGTGTGTATTTGAGTCATTAATTCTAACAAGGTTTTGGTCCCTTCTCCTCCCCACCCCTGAATGTATGCATGTCTAACTTGACTGACTTTAGCTCAATAATGCGGATAAGGTTTTGGTCCCCCAAAAGTAACATGTCTAACTCAAGCTACTTTTACTCGATGTTAAAAAGGTTCTGGTCCCTAAATATGTCTAACTCATGTGACTTTTACTTAATTATGTTATGAAGGATCTGGTCATTAAATATGTCTCACTCAAGTGACTTTTACTCAATTATGTTAAGAATGTTCTGATCCCTAAATGTGTCTAACTCATTTGACTTTTACCTGATCATGCTAAGAAGGTTCTGTTCCCTAAATATGTCTAACTCAAGTGAATTTTACTCAATTATCTAAAGAGGGTTCTGGTCCCTAAACATGTCCAACTCAAGTGACTTTTACTCAATTATGTTACAAAGGGGTCCATAAATATGTCTAACTTAAATGACTTTTACTCAGCTATGTTAAGAAGGTTCTGGTCCCTAAACATGTCTAACTTGAGTGACTTTTTCTCAACTATGTTAAAAAGGTTTGATACCTAAACATGTCTAACTTAAGTCTCTTTTACTCAATGATGTTAACTAGGTCTTGGTCTCTCAAAAATGACAGTAATTCAAAAATGTTTAAACAAATTCATAATTGCTTTTATGATCAGACACCATAAGTTGGTGTTCTTAATAAGAATCCAAACGGTGCAAAAAGATTTTGGTTAGAAGTCTTAATCCAAATGCTCTTGCACAGTAACAAAGGTTTAACTTAATTTATTTGTGGTCAGAAGACTAGAAGATTGAGACATTTTCTGATCCTGTTGTATCTTTACTAGTAGTTTGTCAACATATGGATAACCTTTCGACTGTTGAAACTACACTAACTGCTTGGTTCTGATCTCGTTGTATCTTTACTAGTCCTTCGGCAATATATGTATAACCTTTGGACGTTTGTATTTTTCTTGTCTTTTGTCCACATATGGATAACCTTTGGACTGTTGACACTATATTTTAACTGATGGGTGATGAAACAATTATTGATATTCTTACATCATACAATTTCAAGTTAGCAGTATCAGTGGCGATAGTGTATACAACACCAATTTCTTTTCCATTTTAGAAACATCAGACATCATTAGAATACAATTGGTAAAATCTCTATGCCAATATGAAGATCCATTGTGGGCTAGTAGTGATTGATTTTCATGATGACCATCATAGCTGTCATATTTGATAAAAGATTGGCACCATTTGCACTTAGGAAAAATTAGATCTAGGAACCCATTATGTAATTAATATGACCATCAAATGCTGAAGAAAGTAATCAATGTTTTAAAGCTGCCATGGTTACAATACTGGCTGTCACTCCTGCATCATTTTCATTCATGAGCAACCCATGACAATATAACATGTTCTTCAGGAGGAATTGCTATAGTAACAGTTTCAAGATGGCTGCCATGATGGCACTATAAAACTGGCATTCTGCTTGGAAGCAAGAATAATAAGACTTTCAAGATGACTGTTATGATAGCAATATCTTTTATTTAGGACCAACTCAACTTCATAAGAAACCTTCTGAAAATACAATGTCTAGAAGCACTGACAATAATAATATTAAGATTGACAGCATGGTCGGGTGGTGGTCTTGTTGAAAGCAAGATTGGCATTATGTCCATTTAGGACCAAACAAATATTGGGATGAATGTGCATGTAAAGTTTCACTGCAATCCTACAAGCAGTCTAGACAGAATTGAAATAATTTATACTAGTGGACAACAGGCCATCCCATGAGCTCCTCATCTCTGTGACCAGTAGAACTATATACACTGAAATCTATGGAGGGCATCTTCTAATGACCATGGTATATATGCAAGTTTAATATATGTGGTACTATACTGTTAACAGGTAGAAGGCAGCTAAATATTGTCCCCTTCAACTATATATCTATCAATGTATACACTATAAAAGTTGATTTTGACTTTTACATTGCATTTGTAAACATGTACCTTGATTCCAGCAGCCTTGAGCCTCATCAACTCTCTTTCCAGAAGGATCCAACGTGCAGGTACCGCCTCTCCCCAGTATGGTTGCTGCGATGCTACCTCTACAATTTTCTTCTTCAGAGCCACCAATTTGCTATCTACAACTGTGTTGTCAATGGCAAAGTCCTCATCAACCAAGTGAAACCTGGTAGGTTTATCCTTGAGATAAGAACGGATCTCTCTGAAGTATTTCTCACATACCTCATGACGATACGTCTATAACAGAAAGAAGATCAGCACAAAGTGAATGTAAAAAACCCCACCTGCTGCTGAGTCAGAAAAAATAAATCACTGAAAAATTATTCTTTATTTAATTGTTAGTGATGGCAGCAATACATGATGGTGATGGCACAAAATGTTTATATGTCTGAAAATTCTTCATGCCTGGATGCTCTCTTTCCACTTGAATAAAAACAATCGAGTAGGTTTAGAGAAGAAATTACTAAAAGCTTTTCCTACATTTAGTAACAGTGACACTATTAGAGGGAAGATTAGGATTCTTGTTATAAATGGGAAAAGACTTTATGCCAAAATGCTTATCTCTAATATGATCACGTTCTCTTCAACAGTCATGGAGACAAAGTTTCATTTGTTTCGGTTTTCAGTAAGGGCAGCAATATTTGATAAAACTGCAAGTCCTCTGTGTCAAATTACTGTCTTATATCATCAGCATTTTTAAAAGTTGTTTATAAATTGTTCTTAGTTTCTAATAGCAACCAGATTTAAAGATGAATTGGGATATCATATTATGTATACATTTAAAACTGTTCTTCAAGCCAAAATGTCTTGCCAAATATGAGATTCTGCTTGGCAGTTTCTGTGAAATGAATTGTTATTTTCATTGAATTCTATTTGGAGTAATGGTGGCCATAAATCAGAATGGTAATCAATGGAATAATGAAACAGTTTTTGGATCTGAAACTTTTACCTTTGACTCAAACCATTACAACTTTTATGAAGGAAAATTAAAATACATCTCTTCAAAAATAGTTAATTACCGTAAACTATCTTAGGACCACTACCTCACAAATCCAGCCCTCTCAATTTAAAAATTGGCTATACAAACCAAAATATTGTCTGCTCACATATGCGAGTCATCCTTGCAACAGTTCCATTCACAAATATCTTTCAGCTGATGCCACTAAAACACACGTGTGTTCATTAGTTCTTTCAACACTCGACTATTGTAACTCGATTATGTCTGGTTCATCTCAATATCTACTCCAGAAACTTGACAAAGTTCAAAACACAGCTGCTCGGATCATCTTTAGAGTACCACGATTAGAGCACACCTCCCCACTGCTCTGTACCCTACATTGGCTATACATTCAATCCAGAATCAAACACAAAAATTGTTCTCTGTGCTACGTTTCACTGACGAGTGACATACTCCCTTCCAGTATACCTATCAGGCCTCACCCATGTTTTCACACCAGCAAGATCCCTACACTCCTCTTCTGACAATCGTATACTCATTATTCCCACTATGAAAACAATGTCATATGGAAAACGTTATTTGGATGCCAGGGCCCAGCAATGTTGAATGATTAACCATTGAAATTAGACACAAATACATAATGATACCTTTCAAGGGTGATCTTAAAACTCAACTTTTTAGACTGCAAGAACAAACTTACAGACCTAAAATTGTTTCCTTCCTTAAATATTCTCAGCATTTTCTTTTTCTTTTCCAATTTTATGGCATTTGTTTTGGGGTTTTTTGGTACTCGTATCATAATATATGTAGTAAAACACTTAGAACTTATATCGATTAGGCGCTATTCAAAATCTTCATTATTGTTATTATTATTATTATTATTATTATTATTAATCTCCTCATGGATACAGGATATAGTGCAAAATTAGGTCAATACTTCAATTACTACTTACTTGAAAGGGTGAATCTGTATTTAGAACAGTTTTATACAAGAATCACATTTTGCTGCAAACAAAATTGTTTTCTTCTTACTCAAACTGTAATACTTCTTGAGAATAATAATAATAAATAACTGCAAACAAAATTCTTCTTAACCAAGCTGCAATACCGCTAGAGAATAAAAAAACTGACAAGTAATGAATCTCACCAATGATGCTTGTGACTAGCAAACACAGGTGAACCAATAGAGATATACATTGTCATTGTAATGGTTCCTTATTATATTGTCAGAATGCATGGTACATTGTATTTTGGGCACAATGCTAAATAATAATAATAATAATAATATTAAAAAAAATAATAATGAGGACTTTGTATATCGCCTAATGCTAAATAATAATAATAATAATAATAATAATAATAATAATAATACTGAGGACTTTGTATAGACCCTAATGCTAAATAATAATAATAATAATAATAATAATAATAATAATAATAATAATAATGATGATAATAATAATAATGATAATAATAATAATAATGAGTACTTTGTATAGTGCCTAATGTTTAGAAGCTCTAAGTGCTTTACAACATATATAATGATATGACTACAAAACAAAACACAAAAATACACCAAACAATTAGAAGAAAAATTGCTGAAAATATTTAATGTAGGAAACATTATTAGCTCATTAAAATTTGTTCTTGCAATCAGAAAAGATGAGTTTAAAGAGCACTCTTAAAAGGGACCACTCTGTCTTTGTGTCTAATTTCAATGGGCAATTTGTTCCATGATGCTGGGCCATGGTATGCAAAAGAAAATTGTCCATATGACTTTGTTTTTTAAGATGAGAATAATGAGAATATGATTGTCAGAATTGTGGCATTAGTATCTTGCTGGTGTGCACACATGGGTGATATGTTGGACTGTAGTTCATTAGTGAAACAGAGAACACATTTTGCGTTTCATTCTGGATCGAATGTGTTGACAGAGTAGGGTACAGAGCAGTGGTGTGGTGTGCTCTGATCATGGTACTCTAAAGTGGATCAAAGCAGCTGTGCTTTAATAAATTTTAAGTTTCTGGAGTAGATATTTGGATGAACCAGACATAATTGAGTTACAATAGTCCAGCCTTGAAAGTACTAAGGTACACACAAGTATTTTAGTGGCTTCAACTGAAAGATATTTGTGAATGGAGCTGATGCGTCTCAGCTCAAGATATGCAATCACTGCATATGTTCCTGACATGTTGGTGTAATGTGAGAGTACTGTCTAGAGTAACACCTAGGTTTCATACTGACTGTGAATTTAATGCTGGTGTTACTGATATTTATTAATTGAAGTAAAGGATGTGAATGAGAAAGTCGTGTTGTGATCAGAATGGCTTCAGTTTATTTCATCATTCATCTGAAGCTTTTTACATTTCATAAATATGTCAAAATTTGTCAGCTCAAAGGAGTCTTTGTTTCTTATATATACTCCATTTGATGATGATTAAATGTGTTTGAAAATGTGAAACAGCAACTTCTTATTGTGATGGTTGCTAACGTCTTCACCTTCAAAACCCACTGGAGAAAGTTAAGCTAATTAATTAAACTAATTGAAGTTTTAAGAAGAGTTATGTGTTCATGTTCAGACCATTGTGACATAGCCTTACACATTTTGAGTGGTTGACCTTAACATATCCATCCAGTTTCCCTTGTACATATAGCCATCAGAGCCATCTTCTTCCCTTTATATACATTTACAGTGGTTGACCTACATAGCCATCCACTTCCCGATGTACACATTTTGAGTGGCTGACCTTCATAGCAAAGCAATCCTGTCCACTGCTTGTTCTCAGAAATGTTTGCCTCTTCAGGCCTTTCTTAAAGTATAACATACACCAACAAGTTAACAGCTCTGAGTTTAAAATGAAACAACTGCATTCAAGGTTGTTTGAGCAGATGAAGAATGACCCAAAATTTATTTGTGATTTTCACTAAAAATTTTAACTTTATTCATAATTGTTCCACATGAGAATTTGGAAAAGATGCACTCTAATTTTCATCATCTATAGAAATTTCTTTGGTATGTTCAAGATAAGAAGATGCATATATACTGTTGCAATCTATCTAATAAGCATAGACTATGAAAACATTTAGATATGGGACTGGGGAGATAAATGTTGGATGCTTTTCATTCCACCTATTTCCAGATTGATTCATGCATAGCTTAGCTACCGAGTGTACAGATTCAATTGAATACTGAGGGGTTCAGTAATTTAGATTAACCAATTATTTTGAGATGAGTCTGTCAATATAAGATGTCTGCCCAGAATGGAATTGTCATTGATGATACTACCTAGGAAAACCCCATCCCTCTAGGCATACATCTGGTCCTCATTTATGTTTGTGAGATAATGGAATGCGACAAATGAACATGCCCTTTTCATCTATAAGTTTCATCTCAGAAAGATTAATCTGTAAATGTCAGTAATTAGGGCATAATCCATTGCTTCCCATAAACAATTGTCATTCCCTGAAACTTGACCTGCGAGAAAATACCAACCATAAGCCAAGTGAGACTCTTCCATTTATTTAGATTATTTATTTAGATGTGACATCATATCAGAAACCAGAACAGCTTTTTCATGTGTGTTATGCTTCAATTATTACTGGGGTAATATTATCATTTACACTGCACAATGGTCTCAAAAATCAGTGAACCAGGACCATGGGAACTTCAGAAACAATGCTGCGAACCTGAAGGCAATATAATTCTGAGACGCAATGCGAATCTTTGAGCAGATTAAAGATACTGTTGAGATGATCTTCAATGCACACTTGTAAAGAAGACACCCTGTTCACAAGCCTTTTTAGCTTGATGTCTTTGACATAGAGATGATCATTAAGTGAGACACTAATCTGTCCATAATTCTTGTGAGGACACAGGGCTTGATGTTGAGACCAAAACAGACTGTCATCAACTCCAATAAGATTATCCACTGTTCTTCTGATCATCCCGGACCCTTGATAACAGTTTCTGAATGCCTACACAGCTAGAATGACTTTTCCTTACTAGGCATATCCCAATGTGGGAGAGCTGCCATTTGTCTGTATTCTGGAAAGAACAGTTGGGTTTCTGATGCTGGGTGGGCCTGTGCCTCGTGGAGGCATGCTTACAGATTTACTCCTTCAGTCAGTCGAAGAGAAGGTCCAACAATGGATATATCTAAAGTATGAAACTCTCAGACAAAGGCAAAGGGGGAGCCTTGAGAGCTTGATTTATCTCATGGCATTGGAAAGTGCTTGTTGTGTTGCCCTTTCCAGCATGAAACATTTGCAAAACTGATTCCCAATCATAGCCAGTGAGCATGATGGAAAGTGAAATGAGAAACTGTTACACTTGCTAAAAAATTAGCATTGATTCCAGATCAAGCAGATAACCTACTGCAAGGTTGTGTGTCACAAATATTTTCGGTTTGTTAAAACTGGACAGCAGTCATTGTTGTAAAGAAACGACTGTCTTCTAGCTGCCTATCTAGACCATGTCCTTGACCACACTGTGGTCTTTTGAGTATGAAGCAAATTTTGAAGCAAATTATGTTTATCCAAGAATACTTATCTGATTATATTAACATTAGGAAAACAAGCCTGTTAAATATGAAAATAGCCCTACTAAAAGTACATAAATTCAATCTTTTGTCCATAACATATTGACAAAAGGCAGTAACTCTTGTCCATTATCAATTTCTTGTCATCACTAGGTTTCTCCAGTTTTATGCAGAGAGAACATGAGAATGGTGTGGGCAGTCTTCAAGTAATGTTATCATGTAAATATTCTAGGAGAAACAATTTATTACAGAATTTGCTTTTATCTTTTAATACATTCCCTGATCACTTTAACATTAGGAACATAGATAATAGGTGGAGGAATGCCTGGTATCCTGTCTACACCTTAGGTATTCTTCTAGGAAGAAAGACTGGATTCCCTCTGTGAAAAATAATCTTTTCTCCTGCTTAAAATAACATGGCCTGCAGTCACATGATTGTGACCACTCTATCATGTTAAGAAGATGATAACTAAATCAATGATGAATTCAGCAAAAGCCAAGATGCTGTGCTGGTTTAGTTAGGTTTGGTGGAAATCTATGCTACAGCCACAGGACCCGATGGATTCACATTTTGTACAGCTAAATGCCTAAAACAAAATTTTAAGGATGACTGCATGCTATCCAATGATGACTAGGATCCAAACATTGCCATCCAATGATGCCTAGGATCACAACAGTGCCATTCAATGATGCCTAGGATCCAAACATTGCCATCCAATGATGCATAGGATTCAAACATTGCCAGCCAATGATGCGTAGGATCAAACCATTGTGCTCTAATGCAATGCTCACATATATCGCACCAATGTCTTGAGCTGAAATCCACATAAAGCAACTTTAAAATTTCAGCAAATAATTTATTTACCTAAAATGCAAAGTGAAAACTCAAAAGACATGTATAGTATTGCGAATATATTTCTCAATTTTAGATGTCCTATCATATGTCCAAGAATATAGATTGTTCTGAATTCCTATAGTCTGGAATGTCCCTATGTATTACAATAGTGCAATCCAGAACATATTTGAAGGAATTCTCAATCATCTCAAAGTAAAGTTTTAATCCAAAAAGTAAAAAAGCAACTTTGAAAATAAAAAGTACAATTTAAATAATTTCTCTCAAGTTATGTCTGAACACAATTTATTAATACCGTATTTTGTTGTGTATAACGCGCACTTTTTTTACCTAATTTTCTTATCTTAAGTCGGGGGTGCGCGTTGTATACAAGAACTAAAAAAAAAAGATTTTTTCCAGGTCGATCTGAAGAGGATGAAGGCACTCACTACTTGTGAAATATTAAATCCATTGTACATTGCATTGTAACTAAAATGTTTACCGGTACTAGCCGTATTAAAGAAATAAATAATGCTTACAAATAGTCTTGTTCTTTGATTGCTTATGTTAATAAACTGGTTTCATTTCACGTCACTGTGTCAAGTTTTGTTCTCTCCCACGGCCGGAAATACATGTACATAACGACTGGCAACTTGTTCAAAAGCTGTGCAAAGTGCCGCATTGGAGCGGAACAAATACCACTGTGTGGATTACCGTACTTGTTTCGTAAATGTTCAGTACCGTATTCCATAACTGTTGATCTAATCGAATTTTTCTTCATTTATTATTGATCGAAATGAAATATAATATGTGTAGAATTCAACTAGTGTTAATGTTCTCATCAGAGCATCCGTTGTGGACATATATATTTTTGCAACTACGGGTTCTTTCTTACGGGAACACTGATACGTTGTGGAACAAAATAATCAATGTATGAAGTCGGGAAACATTTTTTTTCCTCTTTGGAAAATAAGCTTGTTACGTAGTTTTATTTCTCATCTTAAATCATAGTATTTGAGATATCTTTGCGATTATACAGTGATCAATGGCTTCAATGCTTCATCGACTCGGTGTGGTCTTTTCACGGTAACCGGCGCCAGGTAAGCTTTGATGCGCTCAACATAGTTACAATGCTTTGTCTCGGTGAGCAGTATTTAATTGATTCAGGACATACAGCGACTTTTCGAAAGTAATGACGACAAAGTGGAATTTGAGGGATTTGATGCAATAGACTGCGTCAACTAGACGAACATTTAAAGGGCCCTTTTAAGGGCCAACAATAAAATCGGAAAGATACAATATCAATATTGCCACTATTTCATTCACTATCTAATATGACCAACTGTTGTTGCACTATGAAAACGGAGCGAAATAGCGGTAGTCAAAATTTTAAAATGCATTATATCACATGAGCGTTATATGGCAGAACTACGTTTTTTCCACTTATTTTGGGTCGAAAATCGTTATACACACCAAAATACGGTACCTTGAGTAGATTGTTGATGCAGGACTTGTCCCATCATGGAGTAGCAATCAAAATTTTCTTGCAATTCTGACACAATATTTAGGGAAATAATTCAGCACCAAAATAATGTGGGTGTGAGTGTTGTCAATGTAATAATGTATATATGTGTGTGTGATTAGGATTTTTAACATAGCTTTAACAATGTTTCAGTCATATCACTACAATGTCTGCAGTCAGGCAGTTCATAGTGATATCTAGCACTGGGGCATCATGCCGCAGACACGTAGCATGATGTCCCACCCAGTCCCATTATCCTGACACCAAGATCATGTGTGTGTGTTTTCAATGGATGAAGGTACTTTTCTGTTTGACAATACTAAGAAACTGAAATAACAGGGCAATTGGATGAGGGTGATGATGTAATCTACATTTTAGTGAAACTGCAGACTCTTTTATTCAGTCTAGACAGATGGACTTGAAATTGGTAAAATGTTCTCCTGGCAAAAGAAAACCCAAGAAACTTGTGTGCCATCAGATGGATAGGGACATGAAAGTTGGCATCTGTGAGATTCAAAGATGACTGACTACTCATCCATTTTGAATGATGAATAAGTAGCCATCATTATCTCCATCTTGAACATCAGAGGAAGAATAAATTCATTGAGGTAACTCAAGTCTATTAATGGCAACAACTTAAAATTGGTCTTCTTAATAAAAACGTACAATATTAGAACCCCTTATAGGTTTGCTTTAGTAAATCTCCTCTGCCAATATATTGATGAGTGACTGTGTTGCATACTGAATAATATTTTCCTCCTGTTCTGATTGCAAATTCATAAGACGAGATGATGAGAAAACTGAACAATGGCAGAGAAATGAAACAGTTCCTTCCTGAAATGACTGGGGTCATCCATCTGTTATTTGATGAATAGGTTCACCCAATGAGCCGGGAGGATGGTCAGCCCAGTTGACAGTTATGTGTAAACTGGACAGGTCAGCTTTCATACAGGTCTTGTCAGCAGTAGTGATGGGAATCGGTCAGAAAGTTATAATAGATAATCAGTTCCCCTTAACCAACTGATCATCAATTATAATCGGTTACTAAGAGCAAATTTTAATTTCTTTTACAAAGTTATATCTTTGATCAAGAGTTCAATATGTTTATAAATGTACAGGAGTAATCTCTTTTAAATTAATGACATGTATACTTTACCCTGACAATAATATTACATTGCGTGTTACTTTCATTCTACAACTTTGTTAAATGAAAACAACATTTTATGGATGATCAGTCATATGTAACTGAAATACTGCTACATTCTTTCGTTCATATATGATGTGTCTATAATTTAAAGTATAGATGGACAAGATTTTCTTGTTTGTCATTGTTTATAAATACTACAAAATATGTTGCAATTTAACTGAAACAAATCAACAAAATCTGTTTAAATTTATTAACTCAACAATTTATGAACATGACTATGTAATCATGACAAATATGTTCCTAATTATAAATTGTATGGTTTTTTATTTGTAGTTATAAAGTGATTAAAAAATTTCAGGTCAACTTTAGTGGCTGAGAATTTTACTAACCTTTGTGCTTTGCATACGCTTAAAAAGTAGTCTCCCTTCACACACAATCGATTATGGAGTTTTACAATCGATTATCTTATTGATTTGCTCAACCAACGATGATCGATTATAATCGATAATCGGAACAACACTAGTCAGCAGCATGATTAGACAGATTTTCCACTTCTATCCCGTTCTTGATCAGAATGGGTAAGTCAGCTTAGTAATACAGAAAGATCTTGCACTAATATTCCTGTCCTTACAAAGACATGAAGCAATATGTCTGATCAATCAGTCGGCTCTAACAATAAGAACACCTTTTCTTTAATAATCAAAATTAGTCCAACGAAATACATCTTTTGGATGGATATCTTGAATTTAATACCAAAAAGTTTGGAAGGAATTCGAGTCTTATTTCATAATATGTTATATACAGAAGTGAAGCTTAAATACTGGCAACACCTAGTGGTGGGAACTAGAGGTAATGGCAAATGTCGTTTTGCTAGATGATAATTAGCCAGAAAAAACTAATTTTTATCATTTTTAAGGACTTGATTTGGGAAGTAGCAGGCATATATTTCTAAATGTTAATACTAAAAGTCAAATTCTATTCAATGGTGAAATATGCTGGCAAAATTCACATAGTATCAAAATTAAAATTTTCCTCAATTGCTGCACAGAAAGCTCTGTATTCTTCAATCATTATCCAGTCAACTGAAACTAATGGAGCTGACTTATACCTGTGGATGGTACTAAACAGTAATCATCCATAAAAATCATCTGTTTTACCCAGCTAGTCTGTAATATTTTTCAGTCAGTGGCTCCAATGCACATCACTAAATTAATATAGATGTGACATGGCAAGGTTTATAAAAATGGTGTTCATATGTATACTGTACAGTGAAGTTGGTGTTTTAATAATGTTCAACGCTTTGCCTCAGACAGAAAACAGTGAGAATTAGTTACACATATTGATTATGTATAACTGCCTTACACACATAACTCCTTCAATGCAATCAGTAAAGTTGGAAAATAGACATGACTGGGGATATTTTTAGGTTTCTAAATGTCGAGAGATAATGCAATCTGGTAATAATAGCTTCCAATTTCACTTGAGCTTTTCCATTTACTCAAATCAGGCCTCTGCTGCGGGCTAAAATCTCTTAACCCAAAGTAAAAAAGGCATATAATGAGACTCATGGAAGAGCTTTTGATCAATATATGGTCTATAACTATTCAATAGCTTGACTGTCTGTTGGAGGAGCTACGCAAGTTTTAAATTAGCCAAAATTTGGCTAATTCCTAAAAAGTTGATCTTCACACCCTTAGGTAAGATCCATATTTTGGATAAATGTATGATTTGACAAAATCTGGCTAGTGTCTTTTAGTATAACCCCCATGTATGGCTGCAAAAGACCAAACTCTAGGTAACTATGATTAGCCAAAATTTGGCTACTGCAATATTGTCCCTTTCCATAATGTATTGTATGACCTTTTAGGCAGAAACCAAATTTCGGATAAATGTATCCTTAGCCAAAATTTTTCGGAGGATTCCTGTTTGCCATGCTCAGTAAGTCTGGTGCACAGCTAATGTCCTTTTAGCAAAATTTGGATAGTGTCAGCAACAGCTTTTCAAAACATCTGCACGTATGGCTGTTACAATTTAAAAGCTCTATAATTAGCCATATTTGGCCATCCTCCTCAGTGTTTCATTCCAAGCTGTTGTGTAAATGCAAGCTTATAACATTGTTGGCCATTGCCTGCCATGTTTTCTTTTGTATAACTTACAGTAATAACTCTTAGAAATCCAAATTTGGCTACATATATCATTTATAGGGAGTAAATGCGGTATTGACTAAATATGTGCTTGAACAAAGTTTGGGAAATGCATGCAGGTTCACTGGTCATGATCACCATTGATGGCTTCCAAAAACAAATCTTGTATACTATATTTGTATGATCACAAGAGTTTTTAAATACAGTGTATGAGCAAATGCAAAAATTCATTTTTGTCATAGAAATCACAGCTAAACCAGAGCAAAATAAATAAAAGTGACACATTTCAAAATAATGTTTTATATTATTACTAAATTGTTCTCTTATAACGAATACTGTTTTTTTGGACTCTGTTGGTAAATACTTGACAAATACTTCGAAGGCAATCCACAAAAGCTCCTAAACTGATTTCTTTCCATTCATATAACTCTTCCATTAGTCTGAATATACATCCCCATTTCTTTGTACCCTCATTCCAATTTTGTTTAGAAACAACCATAACTTAAATTAAAAAAATAAGAACTTGGTCACTTAATTTATTGATTTATAATTTCAAACCATATTATGACCAGAAGGACATCATGTTTCATCTCAAACAGAAATTTTCAGTGTAAAAGACTACCTCGCTTGTTTGGTTACTTCCAGTTCCTGCACAAGTATATTTTAAGCAAAGGGGGGGATGCACAACTACATGTTCATTTACACAGAATGTACATACTATGACAATCTACTTCTGATATATACAATGTCAAACCATGGAAAAGAACGACAACTACAAATTTGCATTTCACATGGATTTAACTAGTGGTTTAATTTCTATGTACATGTGTGCAAGGTGCTATAACTCTCAACCTGATAGTAATTTGTGGAATTATCTGGCAGTTACCAAACAGGATGAACTATGTTACTCTGCTGTCAGAGGAAAATATACTCACCTATAGTATACATAACATGACACAGTGTGTTAGCAATTAAAGTATATTAAACACAAAATCCACAGACAATGACAGTGCTAGGGCATTCCTGGTCCGAGATTATAAATCAGTGAATGAAATGACTATTTATGTGCATTTTTATCACACCAACTGTTTTCATTATTGATATTGGTAGCGGGGGGGGGGGGGGGCAATAATCATACTAAATACTTCAAGTTTTGCAAGAACTGTAAAACCTAAATTGTATACCAAGTATTTAACAAGAGAGATGAACCAATAAGAAGATGGATGCATAGGGAATCAAGAAAACAGCAAAATATTAAAACAAATGATTAAATACACAAAATATGTATTATATTTATCATATGACTGAAATGGTGTAAATTGTACATAAAAATTTTAATAATATTATATGCATATGAAAATCACCAGAAAAATTTGTAGTACCCAATTGGTGTTTTCCTCCAATGTAAAATGAAAATATCTTTTCTACTTTATTTGAAAGAACAATGCTTGTGGAATGCCTGGCAAGCAAAATCTTTTCTCCTTCATCTGAATGTTTTTTTCCTGAGGAACGAATTGGCTAGGTGATTCTTTCTCCCACTCCAAAATAACTGGCTATTAAATTCAACTACACATGTTAAGCACGAGAAAATGAAAAATGAAAATCCATAAAAATGGATACTTATTGTAAGAATTTAATAACAACTGATCCCCAAAGCAAATGAATATTTTTTCTAAAAACAACCATATTAAATTAAATTTTAATGTTAGAACCTACCATATTAACAGGTGATCAGGTGGTTTATATGTTTTTATTACTTTGGATTTTATAATCAGAATATTAAATGAGGAAATATAACTACCAGGTATTTTAAGTCTTTCATGGAAGAAATATGATTGTCAGCAAATATTTTATTGTAAATTTAATTATTCTCTCTCTCTCTCTCTTTCATTTTCTTCTTCTCTCTTATTATGTCTGTCTTTCTCTTGAACTGTTTTTCTAAATTTACCTCTTTCCTTTTCTTTCCCTGTGTTTCCTGTCTTTCTCTATTTGTCTCTGCTCGTTGTCTTCCTCCCCTCTCTCTCTCTCTCTCTCTTCCTCTTTCTGTTATTCTCTCTCCCCCCTCTTTTCCTCCCTATTACCCTCTTTTCCTGTATTTGCCTGTCTTCTCCACTCTCTCTCTCTCTCTCTCTCTCTCTCTCTCTCTCTCTCTATCCTCTCTTTCTTCCTATCAGTATTTAGCTCAAAGCTTCCTCGCATTTTATTCCCTACATAAAACTGCCTCTTTTCTCTTGCTTTCTTACTCTTCATGCATCTCTTATGACATTTTCTCTTTTACTTATCTCTACTCGCATCATTCTTCTTCTCTCTATATCATCTGTCTTTATCTTCATATCTTCCTGTCTTCTTCTTTTTCTTTTTCTGTCTTCCTCTTGTGTTCTCCTCACTTTCTCTCTTTTTCTTTCTCTCCTCTGTCTTCTGCTCTTTTCCTATATTGGTCTTTCTCTATTGCTGCCTCTCAACCTCTTCTCACCTCTGTCATGCTCTCCAAATTATTGAAATCTTATAAAATATTCAATGTTACAAAGTATGCAGTGTATTACAAAATGGAAACATGTCTGATTAAGTATTGATTTGTTTATTGTACATAGTTAGTTTACATATAAGAATTTGATCAAAAAATATCTATTCAGTTGTTTATTAGACAAAACGAGTTACTGACCTGCAAAAATTAAGACAAATACTTGCTAAAATTCAAGATATGAGATCTGGTTGCTTTGAATTTACAATTTGAACTACCAATATGATTTGAAAGTGACTGACTTCAATTCCAAATTGTAATGTCATTCTGCAACACCATTGTTTTCATCAGCTTGTGTACTCTGAAAAGATTATTTAGTGCTAAGGAGTACAAAACCTGAATAATACTGATGGTATGATGTGATCGTATACTCTTTATTGACTCCTTCACTGTCATCAGGACAAGACTATTCATTTCAGGCACCAACAACATATTAAAGAAATGTGCACATATAAGTCAGTAGACTTGTTTATGAAAATAGTCGTGTCTTTAAAGTAATATTACTTCTCAAGTCATAATAATGTACTGAAGGTTAATTTGTTAGTAAATTCATTTTTTTCAATCTCAGTGGGAAAGATTTGTCATTTATGATTTTCTTTGTAGGTAATCTCTCCAAAACATATTGGGCTGGTGGAGTACAATGCTGGTAAAGTCTACATGGGACTACTGGAGGGTCAAGATTAGATTTACTGCAAAATGCCATTAGGGAAACTTGAGACTTGAAATTTGAAATTTCAGTTTGCTGATTGTTTAGAAACAACATTAAATATGAAAGATATCCAGAAAATCTATGAAATTTATTAGACCACCAAGTTTGAACTAGAGATAGTGAACAACTAAATATATTATATGAAAGAGGACCATGAACAAATAAAGGAAGCAATTGCAATATACATTGGTTGATCTCTTAAGTAAAACCTGCTTCCTTACTGCATATTACCTCCCTCCTTGTAGCTAATGAGTTTTACTCTGGGAGCACTGAATTTCACTGGTAGTAATAGTTCTCCTAAAGTAATATGAATGGGTGATTATTATCAAAGAAACATATTATGGTATGTTTCAACTTACTGATTTTTAATGGGTAAAACAGCATCTCTGTAGCCACTAGGTCTCATCAATTATTTTTGAATTATAATACAAGAGATGTTTCTTAGAGTGTGTAGAAATTTATACATTTAACCACTTGCCATTAAATCACTAAAGATGAACCTCAGGCAATCTTTAAAATGGATGTTTTTATACTGTTAATATATGAAATTTATCTTGTTAAAACTGTTAAGATTTAAATATGTTATAAAATATCATCATATACTAGAAGCAAAGTTCTACATAATTATTAACATGTACATTTGAACTTGAAACAAAAAAACCATGTTGTTTGTGTTTACTGTTATATTTAAAGCTTTAGTCACTTCTCTTATGCGATGTCAGGTCAGAATTAAAAATAAAATGGATTACCAGGGTACATACTTGATAATATGCTTTTTATTACTTTATCGGAGCTAATTACCATCATCGAACATGTGCCTCCTATCCCTTTTATGAAATATTCAAATAGAGACATAATATCAATTGCAAGCTTTTCCTTCATTCATTTACCTTCTTTTTGCATAGATTTGATGGTTGAACAGATTATACATTTTAGCTGTACTTTAGTTATGTGCTGCAAAGATGTATGGTTTTCTGAAGGTCAAAACACATGAATCCCTGGAGGTTTTTGCTGTTTTTGCAAGAAATGCCTTTTCTCTTGTTTAGAGGTTGCTCTCCCCGCTGATCTTCATAGACCATTTCTGGGGAGGACCTCCTGCCCTATTATGTTTGTGTTTGCTATATCTATATATATATAAAAATGAATGTTTGTTTGTTTGTTTGTTTGTTTGTTTGTGTCGTATGCGTTCCTATACCGTTCATCCGATTGCGATTAAACTTTGGTGAGTTGTTCTGCGCACGCCCGCGAAGGTTTCTGAATTAGTACAACCATTAAAACTGTAACAATTAACAAATGTGTTTTTGCGACATTTACCGTGTGTTCGCTGTGAACTGTAGGCGCCTTTAGATACGTCACGTGATTGAACAGTAGGCGCCTTAGATATGTCACGTGATCGAACAACGTCTGTAGCGAAACCTAATTTCGCGTGTCTTCGGTGTGAACTGTAGGCGCCTTAGATACGTCATGTTTACTTAGTTCGCGCCTTGGTTATGTAAAACAATCGCGGTGTGAACTTGTACGTCACGTGATCGAACAGTAGGCGCCTTAAATATGTCACGTGATCAAACACGGTCTGGATTGGCTGAAACTATGATGACGTAAATCAACAGCTGTATGAAATTCATAATCGGTGTACGTCATGTTTACTTAGTTACGTTTGGTTTGCACCTTGGTTACGTCAAACAATTGCGGTGTGAATTTGTAATAGTCGTTACAAAGCATTACTTTCGCTGTCTGATCAATTATGCCACCTAAACGAAAAGCTATTGGTCGATCTACACCTCAAGCACGAAAGATAAAGGCATCACGAGCTTCAGAAACAGACGAGCAACGGAAAGCAAGATTGGAAACCGTTCGAGATTGCGGTGTGAATTTGTAATAGTCGTTACAAAGCATTACTTTCGCTGTCTAATCAATTATGCCACCTAAATGAAAAGCTATTGGTTGATCTACACCTCAAGCACGAAAGATAAAGGCATCACGAGCTTCAGAAACAGACGAGCAACGGAAAGCAAGATTGGAAACCGTTCGAGTTTGCACTGCTCAAACCCGATCATCTGAAACAGATGAGCAACGGAAAGCAAGATTGGAAACCGTTCGAGTTCGCACTGCTAAAACCCGATCATCTGAAACAGACGAGCAACGGAAAGCAAGATTAGAAACTGTTCAAGTTTGCACTGCTCAACCCCGATCATCTGAAACAGACGAGCAACGGGAAGCAAGATTGTAAACCGTTCGAGTTCACACTGCTCAAGCCCGATCATCTGAAACAGACAAACAACGGAAAGCAAGATTGCAAACCGTTCGAGTTCACACTGCTCAAGCCCGATCATCTGAAACAGACGAACAACGGGAAGCAAGATTGCAAACCGTTCGAGTTCACACTGCTCAAGCCCGATCATCTGAAACAGACGAACAACGGGAAGCAAGGTTGCAAACCGTTCGAGTTTGCACTGCTCAATCCAGACGAACAATGCACGCTGATTTAAATCTTAGTGCATTCCATTATAATGCAAATTATGATTAGTCTTCATCCAAGTGTGCTTATTGGAAAAATGGATAAATCATGCATGTATTGCAATGCCCTCAAATTTAAGAATGAAACACCAGGAATGTGCTGCGCGGGTGGAAAAGTGAAATTGCCAGAATTACATTCACCACCCGAACCATTATCAACGTTAGTATCAGGTGACACAAGCCAATCGAAACATTTCTTGGCAAACATACGGAAGTACAATTCATGTTTCCAAATGACATCGTTCGGTGCAACAAATATCGTGCGCGAGAATTACATGCGAACATTTAAAGTGCAAATGTAAATTTACCATCGTGCAGGATCACTACTACCACTACCGAACGCAGATCACAAATTTCTTCAAATTTATTTCATGGGAAACACTCATGAACAAATCGATCAACGTTGTCAATTCAATACGGGCACTAAATGAGAAATAGTCGCTGCATTACAAACTTTATTCGATCAACACAACGAATTAATTTGATTGTTCAGAACTGCCCTTGAACAAATGCCAACTGATGACTACAAAGTCGTAGTTAGAGCAGACAAAACACCTGTTCACCAACACGAAAGACAGTACAATGCACCAACAATTGATTAAGTGGCCATCGTTATAGTTGGTGAAGAATTTAACTCGCGTGATATAATTCTTCATCGCACAAATGGTGATGATCAGCGAGTCTCAGAAACTCATCGCTTATATGACGCATTGCAATATCCGATTTTATTTTGGCAAGGAGAAGATGGATATCATTTCAACATCTTAATGAGAAATTCACAAACAAATGAGGAAACGAATAAGAAAGTCAGTGCCATGAAATACTATTCATATCGATTGATGATTCGTGAAAACGCTGAAAATCATATCTTGAAATGTTGACAATTGTTCCATCAATACATTGTCGATATGTATGCGAAAATTTAAACCGAACGACTCCTCTACATTCGATTAAATCAAACCAAGTTGTGTTCCGAAGAGTACATTCATTTACGTGATGCAATTGTTAATGATGGCAATGTGAATCTCAATGAATTCGTAAAAATGGTCATACTACCGGCCACATTTACAGGGAGTCCACGGCACATGCATGAATACGCACAAGATGCAATGACATATGTTCGCGCATATGGCCTTCTAGATTTGTTTATTACCTTCACATGCAATTCGACGTGGGATGAAATACAAGAACTTTTGTTACCTGGACAATCATCATCGGATCGTCATGATATTTCTGCGCGTGTGTTCAAACAAAAATTGAAATCTTTAATAGATTTCATTGTCAAGCATCATGTTTTTGGACACACACGCTGTTGGATGTATTCCATTGAATGGCAAAAAAGAGGTTTGCCACATGCACACATTTTGATATGGTTCATCCAAAAAGTCACACCAGATCAAATTGATCAAGTCATCTCAGCAGAAATACCAGATGTCGATATTGATAAAGACTTATTTGAAGTCTTCACCAAAAACATGATTCATGGTCCATGTGGCTTACTCAACAACAATTCACCATGCATGTCTGATGGGAAATGCACGAAACGATACCCAAGACACTTACTTGCCGAGACTATCACTGGTAATGATGGATATCCACTCTATCATCGGCGATCAACTGAAGATGGTGGCAAATCCATAATTTTAAAAGTACGAAACAATGATGCTGAAGTCGATAATTGTTGGGTTGTGCCGTATTCACCATTACTTTCGAAAACGTACAAAGCACACATCAATGTCGAGTATTGCAATTCGGTGAAACCTATCAAGTACATTTACAAATATGTTAACAAAGGAAGCGATATGGCAGTTTTTGGAGTGGGAAATGCAAATGCATCCATCGATGAAATCTACCAATACCAAATGGGACGCTACATTAGTAGCAATGAAGCAGTATGGCGCATTTTCTCATTTCCAATCCATGAATGACATCCAACAGTTGTTCATTTGGCAGTGCACCTTGAAAATGGACAACGCGTATACTTCATAGCAGAAAATGCACATGCAAGAGCATTGTCACCACCGCCAACAACGTTAACTGCATATTTCTCATTGTGCGGGAATGATATGTTTGCAAAGACGCTACTTTACTCTGAAGTGCCAACATGCTACTTTACTCTGAAGTGCCAACATACTACACATGGAATGCATCAGTGAAAAAGTTTCAACGTCGCAAACAAGGTCAAGCAGTTGAAGGACATCCCAATTTATGTTCGACCAACACATTAGGCCGTCTATACACTGTTCACCCAAACAATGCAGAATGCTTTTACTTGCGATTACTGTTAATTAACGTACGTGGACCGACATCCTTCCAAGAACTGAGAACAGTAAAAGGTCAAGTATGTGCCACTTATCGTGAAGCTTGCCAAGAATGAAATCTTTTGGAAAACGATAAACATTGGGACACTTCACTCGCTGATGCATCAAATACTGCTCAACCACAGCAAATACGCACGTTATTTGCAATCATATTGACAACGTTTTTCCCACCCAATCCAAAAGATCTTTGGAAAAAATACAAAGACTACATGAGTGAAGACATCTTACGTTGTTTGCGTGCAACAAATCAAAATCCGGACCTTCAATTCACACCAAACGTGTATAATGAGGCATTGGTTTCAATTGAGATGATATGTTTGGCAATCGCTAACAAAGCATTGGTGATTTGCATCGAGAAACACACTTTGATGTCAACGAATTGGGTACATTTTGTTCAAACAAATCTTCCGAAATTGGTTCCAGAACAACGCATTGCGTATGATAGAATTATGCATGCAATTACAAGCCAAAGAGGTGGATTGTACCGTATTTTGGTGTGTATAACGCGCACCGATGTATAATGCGCACACCGATTTTCGACCCAAAATAAGTGGAAAAAACGTAGTTCTGCCATATAACGCGCATGTGATATAATGCATTTTAAAATTTTGACTACCGCTATTTCGCTCCGTTTTCATAGTGCAACAACAGTTGGTCATTTTAGATAGTGAATGAAAAAGTGTCAATATTGATATTGTATCTTTCCGATTTTATTGTTGGCCCTTAAAAGGGCCCTTTAAATGTTCGTCTAGTTGACGCAGTCTATTGCATCAAATCCCTCAAATTCCACTTTGTCTTCATCACTTTCGAAAAGTCGCTGTATGTCCTGAATCAATTAAATACTGCTCACCGAGACAAAGCATTGTAACTATGTTGAGCGCATGAAAGCTTACCTGGCGCCGATTACCGTGAAAAGACCACACCGAGTCGATGAAGCATTGAAGCCATTGATCACTGTATAATCGCAAAGATATCTCAAATACTAAGATTTCAGATGAGAAATAAAACTAAGTAACAAGCTTATTTTCCAAAGAGGAAAAAAATGTTTCCCGACTTCATACATTGATTATTTTGTTCCACAACGTATCAGTGTTCCCGTAAGAAAGAACCTGTAGTCGCAAAAATATATATGTCCCCAACAGATGCTCTGATGAGAACATTAACACTAGTTGAATTCTACACATATTATATTTCAATTCGACCAATAATAAATGAAGAAAAATTCGATTAGATCAACAGTTATGGAATACGGTACTGAACATTTACGGAACAAGTACGGTAATCCACACAGTGGTATTTGTTCCGCTCCAATGCGGCACTTTGCACAGCTTTTGAACAAATTGCCAGTCGTTATGTACATGTATTTCCGGCCGTGGCACAGAACAAAACTTGACACAGTGACGTGAAATGAAACCAGTTTATTAACATAAGCAATCAAAGAACAAGACTATTTGTAAGCATTATTTATTTCTTTAATACGGCTAGTACCGGTAAACATTTTAGTTACAATGCAATGTACAATGGATTTAATATTTCACAAGTAGTGAGTGCCTTCATCCTCTTCAGATCGACCTGGAAAAAATCTTTTTTTTTTTAGTTCTTGTATACAACGTGCACCCCCGACTTAAGATAAGAAAATTAGGTAAGGAGGCACAGGGAAAACTTTTCTCATTTCACTTATTTTGGCAACTATACGATCACGACACAATATTGCACTGGCAATCGCATCATCTGGAATTGCAGCAACTCTTTTGGATGGTGGTCGAACAGCGCATTCAGCACTGAAATTGCCGTTGAATATGCAAATCACCGACACACCAACATGCAATATCAACAAAAATTCTGGAATGGGCAAAGTACTCCAATCATGTCAACTCATTATATGGGACAAATGTACTATGGTGCACAAAAAGGCTTTGGAAGCGCTTCACTGTACACTAAAAGATTTGAGAGGAAATGAACAGCTCTTCGGTGGCGCACTTATTTTATTGTCTGGTGATTTTCGACAAACTCTACCAGTTATACCATGTTCAACAGCTGATGATGAATTAAATGCATGTCTCAAATCATCAGTTTTATGGCGACACGTGCAGAAATTGACTTTGAAGACCAATATGTGTGTAGAACTACAATACGATGCATCCGCTGAACATTTCGCAAAACAATTGTTGGATATTGGGAATGGGAAAATGGAAATCTACACAATGTATCATGTTGCCAACAAGCTTCTGTAAAATTACAGGAACCACAGACGAATTGATTCACAAAGTTTTCCCAAATATCGCACAGAATTACAAAAATCATCAGTGGCTCAGTGAACGTGCTATATCAGCAGCCAAAAACAACGATGTTAATGCCATCAACATCAGCATTCAAAAACAAATACCAGGCGAAGCGACAACGTATAAGTCCATATATACTGTAATGAATCAAGACGAAGTTGTCAATTATCCAACTGAATTCTTAAATTCACTTGATTTGCCAGACATGCCGCCGCACGTTTTAACATTAAAAATTGGCGTACCTATCATTCTTCTCCGAAACATAAATCCACCACGACTTTGCAATGGTACCAGGCTTTCAGTGAAAAAGTTAATGAACAATATCATCGAAGCTACAATTTTAAATGGAAAATTTAAAGGAGAAGCTGTACTCTTGCCACGCATCCCTATGATTCCGACAGATATGCCATTCGAATTCAAACGTTTGCAGTTTTCAGTGCGACTCGCATTTGCAATTACCATAAACAAAGCACAGGGACAATCGCTACAAGTGTGTGGAATAAACTTGGAAAATCCATGCTTTTCACATGGACAGCTGTATGTGGCATGCTCACGCATTGAAAAACCTTCTGATTTATTCATATGCGCACCAGACAGAAAAACAAAAAATATTGTGTATCCAAAAGCACTTCAATAAACAGAATAGGCTATTTGACAGTATGATAAAAATGTATGTTTGTTTGTTTCTTCGTTTGTGTCATATGCATTCCTATACCGTTCATCCGATTGCGATAAAACTTTGGTGAGTATCAACAGCTGTATGAAATTCATAATCGGTAGCGATATGTAAAATTGCGTGTGTTCGGTGTGAACTGTAGGCGCCATAGACACGTCACGTGATCGAACACAGTCTGGATTGGCTGAAACTATGATGACGTAAATCAACAGCTGTATGAAATTCATAATCGGTACCGATACCTAGAACGCCTTCAGTAAGGTAACCACTAATTGTGGGCTCGATAAACACCACTAAATAATCTGAGATGCATTCCAGAAACCAGTCAAATAGTCTATTAAAACACAAACACTTTCTTTCTTTCAGTGGCATTGCAACGCATGACAGGATTAAAACACAAACACTTTCTTTCTTTGAGTGGCATTGCAACGCATGCCGGGTACTTGCTCTTGTTTAGAGGTTGCTCTCCCCGCTGATCTTCATAGACCATTTCTGGGGAGGACCTCCTGCCCTATTATGTTTGTGTTTGCTATATATTGAATAAATTGTAATAAAAAAATTTTTGTATTGATTTTTTAATTTTTTTTTGTAATGTTTTTATTTCGGGGTGGGGAGGTGGATTATATATATATATATATATAAAATACGACTAGGAAACACATTTTGGGGACTATTTCTGAATACTTCCTAATACATCGACTTGATAGCAAGATTCTATTGGACAAATGGCTAGTTGTACTAATAAAAACGTTTTTCATTGGTTAGTTTGCTGGTGCATGAGCAGAAGGTGAAAAGTTGGACTCCTTTTTTTTTTTGCTTAACAGACCTATAATTTTTGTATGGAGAAGACTATTCAAAATATCCACCTTATCCTACTTTCTTCACAGGTCCACCTGCCTATGTGCGCTTCAGACCTGTCTGACGTAGATATGAGGCCATAAAGTCTAAAATCTGGACACAAATTCGGACTCCGATCATGGGATAATTTTAGGTGGAAAAAAAAAGGATCCAAAAACTTAGGTTTTTCCCTGTTCTTTTGTAGTGCAACTAACATGTCCAGATTATTTGGTATAATTGTAGAGCTAAATCTGTCTTCATTTATATAATACCCCCCACTTTAGCGTATCATCCATGACCTTGACGCTACTGACCTTGGAAGAATGCTACCACCTCATGCCCTGTAAACTCATCGCTAGGGGTTAATGTGTTAACTTGTTTCTTACAAAGCTTTATATATACAGAAAACACACTGGTCAAGTGTATTGAATTTTAAAGTTGCAGAAGTTATGTCATGACATCATTTTTTGGCAAAACTTGATAAAGCACTACCTGAAATAATACAATTTCAGAAAGTCCTAAATTTACATTGATAATAAGGATATCTAAACACCATGTGGTTGATTAATTGATTGAACGTTAATGGTGCAGCAGCACTTTTAGGCTATTTAGCGCTATACAATCTGTTATATGAATAAACATTAAAAAGAGTAAAAGTTTTAATATGAACCAGTGATATAAAAAACAAATAGTTGAAAGTAAAACGTTAAGATGGTAACAGTAAAATATAGAGCTTCCTGATCAATGGGGGATGTAAATGGTGTATGTTAATGAAGACAGCTGAGAAGAGGTTGAAAATAAGGTATTTACATTACATAAACATGCTCTTGGTATAATCATTCAAAATATGGATATTTAATAACAACGTGGTATTATCATTTTAATTCTCTATTTATTTCCTCTGGATTACAGCTCAGAAAATGTCTATACACTAGAGAGTATTCTGATTACACATTTATCAACAGTAGGGTTGGCACACATTAGAATGGAATGGTGGTGGATGGAGGTAAAATAGATAATTAACCTAATGAATTTATATAAAATAATAACATTATATGCATCACTGGAATGGTTTGGTATTCTCCCATTCATTAAATTTGAATGTTACACTGAACAACATTTTCTCATGATCTTGAAACTATACCTTTTCTTTTTCTGCATCCATTTTCTCCTTCTTCATAATCGCTTGTGTGTTGGGTTGACTGTCAGTGGAGACAGGACGGGCACCTGCCAAAATAATTATTTAATGTGCAATTTTTAGTTTACTAAATCTCAAGACCTAACTAAGAACATACATTTGTATCAACAGTGGAGACAAACAGCAATAGACCATTTCATACCGGATTTAAAAGAGTTTCTCCGTAATTATCCGAATAACCTCACGAGTCACTTTATACTCCAGTCAATCAAACGCTGGTGGAATCACATCACAATTAATACTTCCAGTTCAGTACCCACTAATGTAGTTCTAGTCTATTTTTAGAACATTTCTTCCTCTCTCATTTTGGTGGTGATAAAAGAGTTATATTGATGCATTTTTGGTATGGATTTAAAGGTAATTGTTTATTCTTGAGAATATGAGCTGAGTGAGTGGTTGTCAGTGTGTAATTTGGCGACAGTGCACATAGAGTAATAAGGCCTTGGTGATGATCCGGAAATTAAATCTGTGTTCTGTGCACATGCTGTTCTGTTAACAGTGCAGCCGCTCAAAAAAATGCTGGTGAACCCCTAACAAGAACTTCACTGTGAAGTCATCTTTGGATATATTTTAGATTAGAGCTGTACCGATTAATCGCCCGTACGCGTAATCGGGACGATTATTAGCACAATCGGTATAATCAGGTATCGGCAAAAATAATCGGTGCCAATGCAAATAATTTTTTTAAATAACCAATTTTTCCTGATAAAAGTTGTATATATAGTCGCGTTTTGACTGACCGTAACTAAATCCTTTGTAACACTAGAGCTCGGGATAAATGCAGTATGCAAACAAGTTGGTCATTAACTAACACTACTGTATAGTCGAATAACCATATATCGAGATAAACACATCGAACCATCAATTAATCTTTTGTAACAAAGAGATTGCTCTAATAAAGTATTTAAAAAGAATTTATCTTGCTGCCAGTTGTGCGAAATTTTCAACTCCTGCGTCCGGTAACATTTGTAAACTACAGTAAACCAGACTAAAGTACATGTCGCTAACCGCCATTGTAGTGCCAAAGTCATGTGAATAGCCAGTAAGATTAACATCAAAGGGAGTAATGATGGATATATACACAGTCAATTTTGAGGTTTTTGTTTTTTCTTTATCTTTATGAAAACTCACAAAACACCGATAGTCCTTAAGTCCCAGTGAGAAATTGTTTGAAAGGGCTTTGGTGTAGGTTTGAGTACGTCGTCTGTCTTTCAGTTAATCCGTAATGCCTGGAGGGTGAACGAACTCATTGTCTTTAATACTAGTAAGTGAGAATCATTTCCGGATTTTTTAAAATTATTTTTTTTTTCTTTTGTCAGTGTTTCATCAAGCCACCATCTGGCAGAAGGGGCGGTCTCTCATAAGTCATAACAGGTTTTACTGTACCTTTGAAGCACCGACATATACTAAACTAATAAAACAATTCTATATCAATGTTTTACAATTATCTGATGTTGCCGCAGCAATAACGAGTATTTGTTGTCGTCAAAGCAAGCCGACGACCTTTGCTCATAGAAAGTCGGCAATAAACTCAAAAGCATTGCCTCAATTTACATAGTGATTAGAACATATTTATTGTGCCGCGAAACTTTCCTGTTTGCAAAAAAAAAAAATCGCCCACCCCCACGGTCTGTGGACAACAGTAGTAATTTATTAGGACACATCGTTTCAAGAGCCCGAATAGATTGGATTATTAATATCGGCTCTACATAATGTCGAACTTGAAACTATCAAGTTTAGTCTGGAATTATCATTAAAATAAAATAAAATTATATCAGGACATAATACTAATTCAAGAGACACACAACAAACTCAAGCAAAATATGATATTTACTCTAGAATCTAAAATGGATGCTATAGTAGTTACTAGTATAGCAAAAAACACCGACACAAGGGCGGGAGTGGCTATAATTATTAGAAATAAGGCTAGGCAAAATTGGGAAGTTCAAGAAATAGATAGTACTTTAGAGGGAAGGGTTATTCATATAAAAAAAGATAATTTACATATTCTAAATATATATGCCCCTGCAGAGAGAGTACGTCACTTAGACTTTATTACAAATTTAAACAAATACCTAAATAACTTCACAGCACAACACCTGATTATGGGGGGTGATTTTAAATGGGTGGGAGAAAATATTGACAGAACTGGAAAACTAACAACTAATGATTTATATGTCATGGCGTCTATGGGAAAATTAATAAAAACTTATAAACTAACTGATGTGTATAGATACCTTAACCTGCTAAGAACAGAATACACACATGAATATATCGGACAAGGAAAATATAAAGAATATAAAGCAAGTAGAATAGATAAATTCTATGTTTCAGATTTTGACCGTAAAATATATAAAAAGCAGAAATTTTAGACTATCAACTTTCGGATCATAAATTAATAACTCTTGAAATAGTGATTAAAAATAGCAGATGGGGTAAAGGAATATGGAAAATAAATAACTCAATTCTTGAAGATGAAGTACTAATTCAAGAAATAAAAGCTGAAATTCCAAAAATAATACAAAATTCAAAGGAACAAAAGATAGCTGATATAGCAACTGATTGGGATATTTTTAGACAGAAAGTGAAGGAAATAGTCATATATCACTCAACTAAGCGTAAGCGAATACAAAAAATTAAAAAACTTCAATGTAAATATGTATTAAATGCTGACTATACATCTGTAAGGGATAAGGAGAACTGCTCCAAATGTTTAGAACAGTTAGAAAAAACAGAAACAAAAGGGAATGACATAAGGGCGGGTAAATTTCACCATATATACACTCAGGCAAAGGAAATGTATAAAAGGGAAGAAAAAAAGAAGGGAGGGAATAAAGCATTAGACATGTTATTAATAGAAGGGAGGGAAATAACTACTAAAGCTGAAGTTATGAGCGAAATTCACAACTATTACAAAACACTATACACCTCTCATTGCATAGCCACGGACACAATTACAAACTATCTAAATTCAATACAGTGTGAGATGATTTCATCTGAACACAAGTCACTGTGTGATGCAATCATCTCTGTGGACGAAGTGGAAGCCACAATTAAAGAACTTGCAAAAAATAAAACTCCAGGCAGAGATGGACTCACTGCGGAATTCTACAAAAAATTCCAAAGTGAGGTGGCGCCAATTTTAGCAGATTTATATAACAATATACTTTTAAAAAATGACAAAATGACTAAATCAATGAGGGAGGGACTGATTACAATTATTTACAAAGGGAAAGGGGACAGATCGGACCTAAAAAACTGGAGACCCATCTCTCTCCTTAACACCGATTACAAAATACTGAGTAGGATTTTAGCTAAGAGAATAAAAAAACGGGATAAACACCATAGTAAACACTAATCAGACATGTGGTGGTAAAGATAGGTGCATACATAACAATATACTTAATATTAGGACAATAATAGATTATATTAAAACTTCTAATACGAAATGTGCTATGGTACTTTTCGACCAGGAGAAAGCCTTCAATAGACTAGAACCAAATTATACCCAAAAAGTACTTGAAAAATTTGGTTTGGAAATTTTTTTCAAAACTGGACAAAACTCTTGTACAATGACATATCTGCAAAAGTACAAGTAAATGGAGCAGTTACGGAAAAATTTGAAATCAATAGGTCCGTGAGGCAAGGATGCCCACTGTCAATGCTATTATACGTAATAGCAATAGAAATACTGAGTATTAGAATAAGAAAGAATACTAATATTAAAGGCATTAAGATTCCAAACTTAAAGGAGATATTTAAAATGCTACAACATGCTGATGATTGCACAAACTTTATAAATGATCCAAATTCCTTTAAACATCTACAAAAGGAATATGAAGAATTTGGAAAAGCGTCTGGATCTAAAATAAATCACGACAAGACAGAGATATTATTAATAGGAAAATGGAGGGGAAACCACCCAGGTTTACCCCCCAACCTAATTAAAAGCAAGGCAAAAGCCCTGGGGATAATCTTCGGGGAAAATGAAGAGAAAGAAAACTGTACTAAAATAAAAAATAAAATCAAAGAAATAACAGAAATCTGGGCACCTGTGCCGCTCAGCTTAATCGAACGTTCACAGGTTGCAAAAACATATATGTATTCAAATTTGACATATTTAGTAAACACTGTGGACATAAAAAACAAAACACTAGAAACAATAGATAATGAAATTATAGACTACATCTGGAATTACAAAATACATTATATACAAAAATCAACACTATATAGGACAAAATTAAAGGGGGGGATTAGCCTTGCCAAATCCCCTCTTAATAAAACATAAAAGCATTATAAATAGGTTTAAAAGAATCAACAGTACACCCCAAACACCTTGGGAGGCACTTTACATTTTTTGGAGGGGTATAGGTATGAAACATAGACACGACATTTACATGAACAACAGCTTAGTTAAGAGATTAGAAACACCACACTTATATAGGGACTTAAAGGAGTATTAAATAGGTTTAGGAATAACAAAAAACTATGGGAACTTAGTAGAGACGACACTTATGGACTGATTTTGGAGGAAGAAACAATAAAAAATAAAACGAAAATAGAATTGGACTATCCATACATTAACTGGGATAGGGTGTGGAGGCACTGGTCTGATGTCAACTCTTTAAATATACAGAGCCTGCTCTATACATGCCTCCACAACGCCTGGCTAACAGGCGAAGTGGCAGTTAGAAGACGCCTGACAAAGACCCAAGTCAATTGCCCTCTTTGCAATAAAGCCTCATATACCAAATACCACACAATTACTCAATGTGACGAAACAAAGGAAGGAAGGATCAAACCAATTATAGAAATAATGAAGATCGACAAATACGACAGATGACAATTACTCTTCCTAGACGGAAACTTTAATAAACAATTGGTTCGACAAATAACGGACTTTATAACGGATACTTTAATAAGATGTGGTCCCCTAATGAAGGTTACTGGAATAAAAAATGTTATAAATAGTAAATCTCACTATAAAATTTAATTCACTTAAAATTTAAATTTTATTTTTAAAAAATTAAAAAAAAAAAAAATTTTATGGGCATAGTACATATGATGACACTGCAGGGCTATACCACATGGCGCTACGCGAAGTGAGCAGTCCTGCAGAAGAGTGTGGAAGTTAAACCAAAACAAATTAAACCAATTTAAATCAAATTTTACTCTTCATTTTCCTTACTATAGAAACTTTTTAACAACTATATATGTATATAATCAATACTCTCTTTAAACTTCTCTGGAATCCTTTTCCATGCTTTCTCTGCCAGGACTGCATCCTATAGCAGCCTTGGCTCCCAAATTTCTGGGAAGATAAACCCTTTTGGAACATTGATTAGAGAAACTTAAAATTAAAAAATGGCCGGACAAATTGAGGTAGGAACTGTACAGCCAAATAAACTTGTACAGTTTCTATCTCAAGGAAAATGGACCAATCCAAATAATAAACTAGATAAATTGAGACACACATAATCATTTGTAAATAATGCACCTCAATATATACCAAATTCTAAATTTAAAAATTTAAATAAAAACATTATAATTATTAAATTAAAATTGAATATTTATCTTCCAAATTGGTGAAGATAATGATAAAATAATACAACTGGCATGATTTGGAAATAGACAAGGCTATCCTTAACACATACACAAGTATATAATATACTATTTATAGCAACCACACAAATAGCATCATACATATAGCATACACCAGGATAAAAAAAGACCACTAGCCATGGTCAACAAATTAAAAGTAGCTTACTAGAGTGGGTACATCAAATCCCAACTAGAAAGGACTACTCAAAATACACTAGGGAAATAAAAAATACCCCTTGTCAAATTATATTATAACCCCGATGGGGAAAACTAAATGGGGACTTTAGAATTTAAAAAATAATTAAAACAACATAAAAACACTTGGGGGAACACACACACATATAAACTTTTTTAAAATTTTTTTTGATTGGGGGGGGGGCATCTGTCTGGTGCCCCCCCAAAAAAAGAAACAACGAATAAAGCAAAATCTGCAACTAATATATTTGGGAATAAAAAAGGATTTAAGTGACGCTATGCACACTTTGCACTGCGTAAGTACTGTACATTAAATTTATGGTCTCCCTGGTAAACTCGAAAGACCCGCGAATTATGAAGGCTGTATTTTACCTTTATGTAATTTTGTGTTGTGGAAATCAGAAAATATGCACATGCAAAATAATAACAAAATCAATAATAAATAGTACTTTATACATGCAAAATAATAACAAAATCAATAATAAATAGTACTTTATAAAAGTTTAATAATTTTCGTGTCACCGAAAGTTACTTTTTTAACATGCCTATGTCTTAGAACACGGATATTTTTGTCCCAAGATGTACTGCCATTACAATAGACAACAAAAACACCTAAAACCTGTAAAGTTTTGACATTGGCCCACGGATAAGCCCCCCCTCCAATTCCAGGCCTTTATTGTTTTCTAAATTTGTCGGCTTATACCTGAGTACATAATATGATAATCAAATAATCGGTCTCATAATCGGTATCGGCAATTTTGATAATCGGCTATAAGCGGTATCGGCATAATCGGCAAAAAGTGACATCGGAACAGCTCTATTTTAGATTAACACAAGATTTGTATTGATTGTCACACTGTTGAAAGGTCAGTACTGAGAAATATATGTAGAAAACATATAGTAAAATTATTTGTGGTCTATGTCCTGGTGGGTACATGTACATACTGAATTGGCGTCCATTGTTGTTTAGAAATATTTCAGAGATAAAACGTTAAGAATAACCCGCTACTTGTATCATCAGAGGTTGCAAAAGTCGCTCCGGTCAAGGATGAGGCATTAAATTCCATCATCTGCCATGGATTGATAATTTTACAGTTATTAATATTGCGACTTGATAGTTTTGCACTTGTCCGTGAACGTTATGAAGATCGAATACCGGTGACGCAGGTCTCTCTAAACACCCCAAGACTCTCCAACACCACCTTAAACTTTACATAATACCTACTTGAAATGTCAACAACAGCACAGAAAAAAACCAAAACAAACAAAAACTGCGAATATGTATCAATATTTTGTTTAACAAGAAAAGTAGCGAGGCCAGGAGCTGCAAAGGGAAGTAACTCCCGTTTTGACGAGGAGTGTTCCGGTACAGTAACATGAATGTTTATCAACATTTATAAATAATTAGCAATACCACAAATAAGTCGTCAAATAAGTTAAACAAAATAGCAAATGTATTGTATATAAAATTATTTATTTATCTCAATAACAAGTTAAAAATTCCTCCATTCATGTATTCTGACAATTATTAACTTTGATTATAAACAATTACATTCTTCATTTGTTAGTACTTGTCTAGTGTTTCTTGGTCCTCTCGTTGAAGGGCCTTCTTCGCTGACCAGGTTTTCATGCAGTTCCTCTGGCCTTATTAATTAGGGTATACTTTCCATCTTGCGATTTAATATACCACGATTTCTGTGTATGTTTAATGTCCTTGAGGAACTTTGCAAAAATCTTGGTATTATGAATTTCGGATTTGCATCTCCAGACGCTGCCGTTTATCTTGTAAATGTTTTCTTCTTTTGTTAATTGATAATTTCCACTGTCATGAAGAGCGCTTCTATAATCCATGAAATGGAGCTGTGTCACACTGAAAAGCTTATGTATTAAATCTTGCGTGTGTTTTGGTTTCCAGTCAACAGAGAGTTTTAGAATATTATTGATGGACTCTGCATTGTTATTAGTCCAGTTCACGCTTTCAATATTTTTGCTGCTAAGTTCGAAAACGTATTTCTTAAGTCTCGGTTTTAAGTTGCTGATAAAGTATGGCGCAAATGTCGGATGCTGTTCGTTGATGATAGTTTCCAGATGTTCTGAGCGGCTTTCAAAATCTATTGTAGTATTTGCGTTTGTGATGCCACCGGTTCCAAATATTGTAGCCATTATTATATCACGTTCCCCCTTTACAATCCCTATTTTATTTTGAACGTAGTGCCTCACATTTTCCTTAAGATGCTTAGTGCAAAGATAGCGTGTAGCTGAGGGAATACATGTTCTATTGCCTTTGTTATGGCCTTCTTGTCATCACTTCCATGGATTCAATATCTCTGTCTAGTTCTGTAGCAATATGTTCCAGAAAACTCTTGTAAGTTCTGTAAGAAGCGTCTTTATGCAGAAGGACAGGGCCAATAAAAATTGGATGTTCGTTTCTACTATTTCGGATAACTCTTTGATTTTTGTATACCAACGTGGTTACGTAAACGTTTCCTAGATTAAATGTTCTATCTATACCAACTGGTTGTTTATTACCATACGTCAGAAAGTGTTGTAGGTCAGTAATTTTGTCTGGCGTAAAGCAAATGATGGATGGTACCTGCTCTTTGTTGTGTATTATTGTTTGCACAAATGGATGTTTATTTATTATTCCAAGGACCTCTAACATATCGGCAACGTTGGCATGGTTACGTCGTTTGTTTGCAGACTTCATATTTTCATTGCATTTGAAGTTAGTTATTACTCTAGTGTCACGAGCGTCAGTCAATGAGTCGTCTTTCTTCAATTCACGATATATGTCTCTTGGTATCTGTTCATTCATCTTTTTCTTTATTTTGTCAAAAGTGCTAGGGTGAGTTCTTGCGAAATGTTTTTCTCCTTGCCTATTACCATGTGATGCTACGAGTTGTTGATGATTGCCTTGGTATTCATAAAGAGCAACCCTGCTGATTCTGGAGTCGTTCTTTTTGACAAAATAAGATATATATATATATATATATATATATATATATATATATATATATATATATATATATATATATTTGGTGGAAACATTTTAGCCGTGACTTAATACATTCTTATTTATTGCACAGTAATTTAGGTCTTTAGCACGTAAACCTTGATTAATGGAACGAATACACATATTTTTCTAATTTCAGCTAGAGCGGAAGCAATATGTTCAAGAAAGCTCTTGTATGTTATGGAAAAAGCGTGTATCAATACATATTGGATGGTCTTTTGTACTGTTTCCGAAAACTGTTTGATACGTTATATCGTTTTACTCATCAATAACTATTAGATATGTTACACTTTACTTTTACTCGTCAATAACTAATTAAGCAAATTGTTTAGTAAATATAATGCGAAGAAAATAAGTTTTGCTTGAGAACTCAGTAATCAAACTATATTTGTTATTGTTTGATAGTACACCGCTCCCTCGATAACTCGTGCACAACGGGGTCCAAAAACATCGACCGCACTATAAGCGAGGGCGCGAGTTACCAAGGGACCTATAAAAAAAACTAATAAAGAGATGGGGGATCGACAGATAGGCAAAGGGGGGGGGGGTGCATTGTTAAATACTCGTTTTATAATCGTGCTGAAAATAACTGTGAATAAATATTTCTTTATAAAGGTGTTGTTCGTTTTTCTTTATAAATTACCTTTAATTTCTGGATAAAATATCTTGAAAAGAGCGTAAAAACAAACATTATTCCAGGAGGTATCAGTACTCTTAACATGTGTGTCGCTAAACACATTGTGTATTACGTCACTGCTTTTTGTATTGATTTGGATACATTCTAGTTTTATTGTTTGTTCAAAATGAATCAAGATTTATTTTATCAAAAAAGATTACATGCATATCGAAAAACGACATCGTCGAAACTTGTGTTGATCTAAAACGTAAAATTCTGCTATTACTAAATAGATACATAGATAAATTGATTAGATAGATAGATAGATAGAGTAAAATGTAAAAAAAAAAAAACATTACAAAGATAAACCATTACCAACCATGAATTTAATGGGTCTAAACGTCAGACATGTAAAAAAAAAATATATAAAAAATATTTAAATCATCCAATAGCATAGACCAGCCTCATCACAATTATAAACTTGGTCGTCTGTATATCCATCACGGGTCAGTATCTCTCGGAGTTGGTTGGGATAACTAGATGCGGCCGCCTGATTTGCTGAGCGTATCTCTCCCAACAAAGAATTTTGTTTTATTCCATGTCGGCGCTGGAATCTCCAAAGCCATCCATGGCTTGCCATGCAATCTGATTCACTATCCATAGTTTTTGCCATTTTCTCTGCCCGGACCTTGATAATTGTTCCCGAAATCTGAACACTTTGTTTACGGTGTTGTGTGAACCAGGTGTACACAGCATCATCTAATTCTGTGTCGTTTGCAGTGCGTGCCCGTTTCCGTTTAAATCCATCATCAGAATCAACTTCATGCAAATAATCCCGAAATTTCTGCTCATCCTTGAGCCAACCTCTGAGTGTCGACTCGGCAAGTTTAAGTTCACTACAAACTTTTGATCCTGATTCACCATTACGAACCCTCTCTATGACAGTAAACTTTTCATTCACCGAGTACGCCTTTCGCTTGCTTCCCTTGCTCTCCATGATCACATTTACAAATGATTAGGATAAATTACTGATTAATATATACTTTAATGACAATAAGTACATACTATTTGAAACCATGTTCGATTGGTCCAACTAATTTGATCGATGTTGAGACACGATTTTGACCACAAGAGTTTATGCATGTAGGATTTGCATTCCTTTGAACTTTTGTATTGTGCGTCTTTTACCTGATTTGATACAAAAGACCGCCTTATAAAACAAAGCAGGTCTATTTTAATTGAGTTTTACAATGCAACAAACACTTCCCCAAGTCGTCGATCAAAACGCAGCAGGCAGTTAATTAGGTTCTCACAGATGTGCTCGTGGGCATCGATGTGACGGTCAATTGACTCTTTTCATGTTTGAATAGAAGAGAACATGCAACGATTATACTGCTTACACTGCAACACAATGAAAAGATTAAAACACTAATTTCCCCTATACATAAACAGTATTATTATTTACAGTGAACTGAGAAAATATTTTTTCCGATAAAATCTAACAAGATATGTGATTCCTTATTAAAACCTGAAAATTTAACGATTTTAATTCTAACTTTTCGGGCACTAACCGTCATTTTCGACGATAAAACGGGCGATATATCAAGGTTTCATTCACCAGTTCTGATCACGATTTTCTTCATTTTTAAAAAACATTTTCTTTAAAAAAAACGGGATCCACGCCGGACACCGCGTTATAAGCGGGTTCGCGAGTTATCAGGGCGCGAGTTATCGAGGGAGCGGTGTATTGATAATGAAAAAGTTAACTTCATATTTTCTTTATTGAAACACTGAAATGTTATTTTGGTAAAAATAAATGTCAGTGCCATAGCTCATATCTTGTTTATGATTTAAGCTAGAACCTTGATATATCAAATAAATGTAAAACGATGAAAATCGACATGCTTTTAATATGCTTGCGAAAACATCAATAACTTCTAAAGTAAAGCAGGCATGTGTGTTTCATTGTTTGTATTTCTTATTTTATTCAGTCTGATACATAGAGCGGCAAAGCTGAGGAGGGGTGGCAAATGTTTAGTTGTATTTAAAAGTAAATGCCGCTTTTGAAATGAACAGTGAAGGTACTAATACAGAGAAATACCTTTATAAATTGGATTCAGACTAATACAGAAAAATACCTTTATAAATTGGATTCAGACTAATACAGAAAAATACCTTTATAAATTGGATTCAGACTAATACAGAAAAATACCTTTATAAATTGGATTACTAATACAGAAAAATACCTTTATAAATTGGATTCAGACTAATACAGAAAAATACCTTTATAAATTGGATTCAGACTAATACAGAAAAATACCTTTATAAATTGGATTCAGACTAATACAGAAAAATACCTTTATAAATTGGATTCAGACTAATACAGAAAAATACCTTTATAAATTGGATTCAGACTAATACAGAAAAATACCTTTATAAATTGGATTCAGACTATATATAGGAGCTACGACATCTCCATCACTTTACGACATCTTTAGATAAATAGACAACTGCGGCCCATTTTGGCAATGTAACAGCATCATCTTTATTCAACATGTGTCATAATTTTGACATGTCCTCTCGATTCACATTTGAGATAGGGTAATTCATATATTGACATAAAGAATGTAACATGTAGAAGACCACTAATTGTATTTATTTCAGTAAATACGTCTTAGCATAATTAATACATTTTATTTTTCATTATACAGCATATGAAGGACATCAACTTGGCGGAGGGTTGACAGATAAATTACATTAGATATATTAAACATGTCATTGATGTAACATCATGGGAACTGTAGAGCGAATCGTGGTTACATCAAATCAAGGGAAATCACTCCCGTGTAGAATGAAACACTGTCAATAATTTTGATGTACTATTTCAAGAAGAAGAAAAAAAGCATATACAAGTTTATAACAAACTAAATGAGTGAAGAATCGTGTATTGCCATTAAGTGAGAAAATTCTGTTTATTATGTTTTTCCAAAGAGATTTGTTGCAAAAGAGTTAGTTTCCGTAGATTATCGGAAATAGGGCCATCAAACAATGCTATCAATCATTGATAGTAACAATGTCCGTATGTGTTTTCTTTATTTTCCCTTGCTTCTTGGTACGTTTTTTTTGCAAGATTTGGTGCGAATATAATAAAAAAATGTGGTGTCCTGGGTTGTTTAGAGATACCGTTGTTTAGAGAGAACGTTATGAAGATCGAATACCGGTGACGCCGATATTTTCAGCTTTTTCCAAATCCAGCAAGTGGAGCGAATTAAATGATTGAAATTTACATGTAAATTATTCACAGACGTTCAAACACAAAATTATAAATTCACATTTTACAGTGACGTTTCGTATGCATATAAATAGTTTGAACAGCCTGTTCTTTGATTGTCAGGATGTAATATTTTTTACTTCGACACCGTTTTCTTACTTACATGTACATGTCCAGATGTAAACAACTCAAAACTACTCTCTCTTACGGCTTTGAAATCCGCCCTGGTTTCCAGAAAATAAGACAGGATGGGTCCAATATTAAATTTCATCAGTATCTGCGGCAGCATCACTGTGGAATAGGCATTATCCGGCTCGATAATTGATACTGATTCTGAAGCGTCTGCCATTTTTTTTACCCACCACCTATCGAATGACTATTGCGGTCAGCTGACCACCCACCACGTGATAACAATTCCGAGCAAATTACGACGTTTGCCGAAGTCTCCATGAAACAAAATGTGAGAAAAGATGGCAATATGCATCCAGCAAAAAGTTGACATTGGACTTTATATCAAGCATATCCCAGAGCTATAACACAAAGCCAATGAGGATGAGACAAAATGATACTAACATAATGACAAGGAAGACATTTTTGAAGCTTATATAGGTTGTGAACAGACATACATATGGATAATGATACAGAAATATATAAATAAAATTTGATGTAAAAGTGACTGCACTGTATTAAGCTTCCACCAAGATGAGCTCTACAAAATTAAAAGACTGGAAGTCAAAATTAAAATACTGGATGTCAAAATTAAAATACTGGATGTCAAAATTAAAATACTGGATGTCAAAATAAAAAAAAAATATTGGATGTAAAAATTAAAATACTTGATGTAAAAATTAAAAAAATAATTGATGTCAAAATTTAAGAAATAATGGACATAAAATAAATTTAATGGATATAAAAATTAAAATAAAGGATGTCAAAGTGATTAATATATTAAGCTTCCATTAAAGTGGGATCAACAAATTGTGGTTAATCTAAGTTGCTGACACAAATACAAATGAAATGATACAAAGGCATATTGTTATGTATATTTCAATTGTTATTTTTTCTCTCCATGATTATATTTTATGTATAGTTGTATTGCGGACTTGACCATTCCAAAATAAAGTTCATGTTGTACCTTACTAGAGATTGATTTTGGTAAACAAACACCACATATCTAAAATTGTTCCTATGATTGTGGCTTTATTATTAAGAGTATTATTAATCAAAACAAATTTATCATAGTCTAAGGCTGGGACACTGGAATTCCCTTGAAGAATAACTTGTTGTGCCTGATGTTGGCCGCATTCTTTATTATAAATTTAGTAACATATTTTATTTTGTAAACAACCCAGAATGTTCAAGAATGGAAATTTCAACTTAATATACATTGTATTTTATTTACAGAATATGTTAATTGTTACCTAAATCAGGTAGAGGATTTATAATCTTGTTCTTTTGAGAAATTACTCATTCCTGGGATAATATCTGATGTCATTTGTATTGTTATGTTCAGTTTTTAATTTATTCAATTTAATGGAAAGACAAAGTGCTCTTCAACAGAAACAATAACTTGGAATTATCCTGAATTCAGACAAGAACATATTGGATTATATTATAGTGATTCACCTAAGACTGTTGACACATCTCCACATCACAGACTACCAAAGGTACATCAACACAGTGTTGGATCTGAATGACCTAGGAATTTGATTACAACAATATTCGATCAGACTGGTGATATAACTTTTTGAACTCTTTGGCATTTAATTACTACTTAAATTCCTTTTAAATTGCCACTTTTGTGTCCAAGGGGAAATGCACTATTTGTTGAACTTTTTAAAACTTGTTGGTTTTCACATTTATCTATTGGCTATTTGAAGACCACCGAGTTGTAATAATACATGTATATGGATGTGAAAGTGACTGAACTGTACAGAGTTTCCACCAAGGTGAACTCCATAAAAATTAAAATACTGTTGAAACACAAATCAAAATTTAAAACAATTAACATAGTTCTTTAAACATTCTGTCTTATCTGCAATTCTCCAGTTCATGCATCACAAAGCAAAACTAATTCTCTTCAGGTTAAAATAACTTTCCAGTCCATTTCATCCTTTTAACTGCTGACTTTTGAAACCATCTCTAAGCATCTTACAGAACAATGCTTGACCACTCACATGTGCGAGCAACAAGTTTGGAACACTGTTTTTAAATAAGGCATTGAACACAGACAGATAAAGCAATGAATTACTATAATATGGCTCTATAATGTTTGAAGTGGAAAATAAAAAGCTACACACAGCATACCATTAAAATTCTACACTCCCCAATAAAGTTATGCTGATGAAATTAAAGTCAAGATAACAGGTATCAAAAGACCATAACTCATTTAAAGAGACATTTTTAAAATAATCAACTGGAAATTCAAACACTTCAGCAACATAAATTACATGATTATTGAGCATTTAAAACAAATTCAGCTAAAAGATAAATTAAATGATAACAATTTATATGACTGATTTTAAAGAAATTTATTTCTGCACCATTGCAACTGTTTCCAACACCAAAATATCTGATATGGAATTCTGTGTTCCTAAAACATATATTTCATGCTTCCTATTTTTACATCCACTGTGAAGACCGAGTCTTTGAGTAAAAACTATTTCATGGGGCATATACCAGTTGTTCATTCAGTTGTCATCCATCATAAGTGTACACATAGTTGATGTGGATAATAATTTCAACCTGCGACCCATAGGTCTTAAAGAACTGAGAATAGATGTATTGGTCACTGTCAGCTGTATGTATACAGAGAATATTTATTCATGCCCATAAAGTGTGTGTATGGTAATAGGGCAAGGATCCCAACAGTTTCAAAGCTATGCCCATTGAGTTGGGATAAAATAAATGGTCAATATCAGTTGCATGAATACATTTATCTTTCCTCGTCTTGTATGTGATTATGTGCATTCTTTTTGGGGTTGTCAATAGTTTCAATATTATGATGCTAGGTTACACAAGATCCAGAGAGAGCAATACACCTTTTTGGTCAATATCAAAACTACATGTGTAAAATTGTCTTATCATCGTCATGAAGTGCATGGGGTTGGAAGGGGAGGGGATCTCAATATTTTTTTAGTTATGACCGAGGGATACATTCCCAGATGTACAGAGAGGCTCCCCAGCACTTTGACAAACATAGAAACTTGGTTTTTTGATCACATCACCATTTCTCTGACATCTCAGACAAACAAGTCCAGGCTGTCTACAGACCCATCCCCACCTGGCCCCTGGAGAGTTTTCAGCATGAATCCTGAAAGTGTTCTTAGAATCAACAATGTGTGACATAATAAAGATATAAACAGTCTCTGGTTTGGCAAGACATCATGTGATCAAATCAAATAATTATTAATTAATCATGGATAAGTTAGAAGATGTTGATAATCAATCATAAAACAGTAACAACCAAAAACACTAAGCATATCATCATTAAAATGCTGCTGATGCTGGAACAAAACTTAGGAGGAATCCTGTAACAGATATCATCCAGATGAACCTCAACCTCACCCTATCAGTTTGCATAATTATGTACATACATTTGTTATAAAACTGTCACCCATCTATTGCACTAAGTTATCCTTAAATAAATATTTTTCTTTACCTTCTTCATTCACAACATCAAGCTCAGTGGCTTGATCTCGCTCATAATCCTGCAGATGCTTGAATGTTGTACAATACAATAGTCTTGTGTGCTTCAGTGATTTATATGAACTGCCTAATAAATGCATATAACTCTGGCATATAGTGTATTTGATGGCAAGAAAAGCATTACATGTTAAATTGATCTCTTGAACTGTAGCAGATATTTTATAATGTTCATACGCTGCCATCTACCTAATAAATTATCAGTGCAACAACCCACAGCCCCATTTGGACAACTTTACAAAATACAAAAATAAATAAATTTTACCAGCTATATGTCCATAATCTGGATAGGTTCTACAGAGATTCAACATCATATTTTTATACCATCTTGTTAAATCATTGTTAAATTACAAATTAGAGACACTCATCAAACACGACATACAGGTAGATCAGATCTATACCTGGTAGATTTATATGCTTAAAAATAAAATAAATTCTTGAACCTACAAATGTTCAACCAGTGTGATATCATTGTATGAATACAATACTGTATCCCTTTTGTACGCTAGAAAGTTTAGACAACATCCAGGCGAAAATTATACCTTCACAAAGTTCTACAAACAGAAGTCAAACAGTGTACTAATATCACATAGATATTCTAATTTTAACTGAATGTCATTAAAGAACAGTTCAACTTTATTATATGAGTAATTTTTTAATTTTAACTACCTAATACTATTTAAATTTATTTTTAAAAAATTATTTTGTTTCTTCAATGCAGAATAACTTTATTTAAGACAGTGATCAACTATAACATGATGATTTATAAAGTGAGAATGAAAGTACATTATCGAATATGGGTTGGCTTTGCCAAATGAATCCCTTGCTTAATTAAATACCATTTAAACATTAATTGTGGAATATAGAAAGAAACAAAAACGGTCATGGTGACTCCACTGATTATGAGCCTTATGGTGGAGATGATACTGTACCATAACCAGATACCAAATAGCTAATACAGATATTACAAGCTTGATGGGGTTATCTAAATATGGGTGAAGCAATATGTTAGAATCTCATTGTTATCAGTACTATTGGTGAAATATAATTTTTATATGAAACCCTGATTGACAGGACCTGTAATTCTGAACAAAATAGTGTTTTAAGATGACAAGTTAGGTAAAACATGCAAATTAACATTTTGTTGTATACTAGCAAGTTAAAACAATGTCACATCTATAATTTAACACAGTAGAAAGTCTAAAATCTTTATTTCTTGTAGCTATGGCTAAAATCTTTATTTCTAGCGGTATTCTGCCCATGATGAATATATCTATGACTGACTTTTACCGATATATCCTGGAGGTATACTGCCTATGATGAATATATCTATGACTATTACCGATATATCCTGGCGGTATACTGCATAGGAACACTAGAATGAGAAATGCACATAAACCACCTTTAAAGTACATACATGTATATGTGCCTCTCAATACAAGGGGAATTAATCTGTATTAGCATGAATTACCGGCAGTGTGACTGTTCTAAACCCTTGTCTTGTAAACACAAAGCAATTTCCAAACATGTTAAAACTATAAAAAAAAACATTATATATTACCTCAAACTAAATAAATGTTGTGATATTACATATCGCTTAAAGTGAATTGAAAAGACAGTGACATTATGAATTCCCATGTTTTGCCTCTCGAGGGTAAGTTGGGGATAAATTGTTCCCCCTTTATCAATTTGAATTCACCTTGCTCTTTTGCTTTGCATTACTCCAAAATATAAACCTAATCCAGGCTAATTAGAGTTTTTAAATGTGTGTCTGTTCACTAGATTCAATCACATGTGTTCTTGTACCTGAAAACTGGATAGTAAATTAAAATGTACGATAATACTTAACAAAACACCTTAAGTATATAACTGGGTTAATCCATGTTTAAAAGTTTTTAGGTTGGCACTAAGTCACAATATGTACAGCTCAGTAGTCTGTACCCCTTAAGCTGGTGTTCAGACCTAATAAAATTACATACCTGGTGATAGAAAGCTTATGAAATTTTTAAGTGGGATGTTGATTTTCATCGAAATGTTGACAAATAGTTGCAGTGTAACATATTTTCATGCCTTTAGAATGATGTCACAAGTTACAAATAACATTAGACATTTTGTAATGGAGTATTGTAGAACAGAAACATTTTAGAAGTCTTTATTTGTACAAAACAAATGTGGGTTGGAATCATTTTAATTGTTAAGTGGGGTACCAAATTTGGTCGAAATGTTGACAAATAGTTGCAGTGTAACATATTTTAAGGCCTTTAGAATGATGTCACAAGTTACAAATAACATTAGACATTTCGTAATGGAGTATTGTAGAACAGTACAATTTTGGAAGTCTTTCTATGTACAAAACAACTGTGGGTTGGAATCATTTTAATGACAGTGTTGTGGGTATATCAATAGTGGATAGCTTCAATACCACTCTTGAACAGTTCTATCATTGCATTGACTCCTTCCTGTGCAATGTTATGCCACAAGTGTCCTGTACTGTATATATTCTTTCAGATGTCACTACCTATAAGTACCTCTTCTGCCATGTTGGCGATATATCCTTCTGTTTTGGAGTACATGCCAGATTCACCTAATTTGAATCACAATTTCCGGCAAGACATATCAGTTACAATTTTCAAAGCTGTTTATCTTTTCACAAATTGTTGACAATGTTATGCCATCATCAGTGTATCAAATGAATAGCAGAATAAAATGACCAGCTTCATTAATTTTGAAACTAGTAGTCTAACCTAACATAAAAGCCATGAGCAATTTTTAAGTTTTAAATTTTAATTTTTATTTCTTTCAGTTTTAAAGCATTTTTATGCTTTAAAAACAAAATTAAACTTTACGTTTTGAATAGCTAAAGTCCACGCATGACCCTGACTACATATAATTATTCATAAAATTCATACGACCCCCTGAGCTACCTGTTCTGCTGGAGCCTGTGGTTTTCTCTATTGTGCTTTTTGATTTCAGTGGCTTAAGAATGTTCCTCATAAACCCAAGGAAGGTTGAGGGCCTGGGCTGTTCATTGGTGGCAGTATCAGCATGTGTTGATGTGGTAGGCAAGGTAAAGTCTACTGTATCAGACGTCATGGTCTGTGTCTCTGACTTAACTCTCTTTGGTGGCAATTGTCCCTGATCAAAGATATTAAAAATTGTGATAAAACTGCCTTGTAGACAATATATACAAAGGTCTAATGGTTAAATGTAGCATGGCACTACATTGTAGAAAATAAATGCAACATTCTAATGGTAAATGTAGCATGGCATTAGGTTGTAGAAAATATAAACAACAGTGTAATACACTGTAGTTAAATGTAGTATGTAACTACCTTGTAAAAAATATATAAAACAGTCTAATGGGTAAATATAGGATGGTACAACCTTCTAGAAAATATAGACAACAGTCTAATTATAAATGTAGTATGTCACTAAATTGTAGAATATATATATATATATATATATATATATATATATATATATATATATATATATATATATATACAATGGTAAATATAGCATGGAATTACCTTGTAGAAAATAAATTCAACAGACTATGATTACATGTTGGATGGCACTACATTGTAGAATAAAAATACAACAGTCTAATGGTACATGTAGCATGGCATTAGGTTGTAGAAAATATATGTAACAGTCCAAAGGTAAATATAGGATGGTACAACCTTGTATAAAATATATACAACATTGTAATGGTAAATATAGCATGGTATTAACTTGTAGAAAACATTTGCACCAGTCTAATGGTACAACCTTATAGAAAATATATACAACAGTCTAATGGTAAATATAGTAGTACACTGCCTTGTAGAAATAATGATGATTAAATGTAGGATGATACAACCTTGTAGAAAATAAATGTACAAGTGTAATTGTAAATATAGGATGGCACAACCTTGTAGAAAATGGATACAACAGTCTGATGGTAAATGTAGTAGGGCACTACCTTGTAGAATATATATATGGCAAATATAGGATGGAATTACCTTATAGAAAATAAATTCAAGTTTAATGATTAAATGTAGGATGGTGAAAATATGCCATTTACCTTCATATGCTTTCAGAGTGGATGGCCTACTTGCTAGAGAGATTTTCTCCATCACTGGTTGTGAAGATTGTTTATTTCTTGGGGCATGTTTAACATAATCCTGACATTGCAGGTTTCAGTAGGAAGGAAACAACTGCCATCATGGTTACTGGAGTAGACTAGAGAAAATCCAAATTTCCAAGACATTTTCATTGCAATATTTATAAGGTCATTCATCCATGACTTCTGTCACCTAAGTGGTACAATGAGGATAAGGCAACAGTCTGGTTCTCTTGCTTTCTGTATCACTTTGGAATCAGAAGTTTTGGAGGCTAAGCATATGCATTAAGGCCATTCCAGTCAATATTGTTAAAGCATCAACTGCCCAGGCCTTCAAGACTGGGACTGGAGATAAAAAGGTTGGTAGTTTGATCTTCCACCGTGTTGTAAACAGGTCCATCATTGGTCAGGGTCAGTCCCATCAGGGTTATGACTGAGTGAAAACTGATGGATCAAAAGACCATTCTATCTTTATTAGCAATTATTCTGGGACAAAGACTTATCTAGGATGTTAGGTATTTGCTATATTATTTCTAGGAAGACAATTGCATCACTGGCTTCCCAGCCTCAATTGCCTGCTGATGAGAAGAGGTTGGCCCAGTGGACAAACAGTTGGCCTCCACTGGGACATAAGAATCATTTGCAATGAACACTTAAAAAGGTGACCTATGACAGTATGGTCTACTGCTGCATTGAGCAAGCTTGGTAGGCAAAGGAATTTGCATGTCGATAGAATTTTCCTAGAAGGTAAAGAAGCCAACACTGATCTCCCTCTTCAATCAGATTAATACTAGTGTCATGGTGTATCCAGTGAGATCCAAGGAGCATGAATAGATAGACTGAGGGTGCTGAGGTTGATGATCAAAAGAAGTGTGCCTTTAGGACCAAGTCTGGGATAAAATCCCTGGAAAACACTGAATCGAACAGTAGGACCTGATTAGTGCTTTATACACTTTGGCTTGCAAGGACTGTGAGGTGGGCATCACTGGGTGGAGCCCTGAATGGACGATTTTCAGAGATTTTTGTCCTATATGTGGACCTTGGGACCTTTGAATGATTTCCTGTATAATAACTTTATTGATGCTGTGCTTGTGGGAGTGGGAAAATGGTCACCTTGGTGACCTGTTTGTGGACTTCTTCTATCTATCCATTACAAGGATTGCTAAAGGATAAAGGCTGTGATCTTAGCTTGGCCTTAATATGGTCCTTCATGACATTGCTGGCAGAGAGCACCAAGTTATAATCTGCCAGTCGTAAATATTAATATGTGGTTACAGTACTGGCCACAGTGTGTTGAGGGGCTCTGTTCAGTACTCAGGCAGTTCTCATCTGTAGGACAAATGTCGCAAAATGTATAATACTGTAGCCCTGCACTTGTTTTGATAACACAGTATCGGTGCCAAGTTAAATCTTAAAAAGTTGACCCAGATATTGATAGCAGATAGTCAAATTAAAGCAATGGAGTGTAAAAGGGTCAAATACAAGTACTGTACAATACAAACTGCAAGGAGGAGAGGATAAACCTGTGGGTCTGCACATGGATTGTTTTTACACTGAGTGGGCGCTGAGCTATACCACATGATAGTTAACTGGAGCATAGCGATAGCTGACGATTGCTATCACAATAATATCAGTAGGCATGGTCAAGGACAGCATGTCCAGATAGAATGAATGAGGCATGATATTTCAAGACTAAGGATCTCATGGTAAAGGAAACTCACCTGTTAAGTACCAGAAATGATGGAATTAGACATCTATAAGGAGTGTCTTAAGGGCATAACATATATATTCTAACCCAAATCTATCTTTTGAAGTTGCATAGGCTACCCATGCAATTGAATAAGTGCTCTTTAAATATAATGGAACGCTTATGCAGATGAACATCAATTAAGTGTCTCCAATAGAAAGATGCATGATCAATAAGTGAGTAAACCATGTATACAAAGCTGTACCTAAACTTGTACAACCAAAACACAATATGGAAATGTACACAATTGTATATATTACACACAGAACCTTTCACATAAAAGGGAATGGAGGCACTGTTATAGGTACATACAAATTTGCCAAATTTTCGGTCGATCTACTAATAAACCATTAGTTGTGGTCAGATAGCCATTAGTTAGATTTAAGAGACACATTGTGCAAGGAGGGTGCTTGTAAAGGCTAGCCGACCGCTGTACTAATTGACACGTTGTTTATACAGAAGCCAGTACTGACCGACGGCGACCTTATAAAGTTTCATTTTATCACAAAAATGTCAGAATTGGTAGAAAACAGAGATTCTGTTACTTAAAACCAAAGCGTGTCATATAGACCATGATGTAAACGACTATTGGAGGGAAGCGTGAGAAAATAAATTTGATTCTGATTGGTCACGGTTAAATAAGGGGGGTGTTTTACACAAGAAATCTTTAGAACATAATATCTTACTAGCTAAATTAGAATTTAGTCTGATTTGTTCCTGCGAGAGGGAAACAGTGTCGAATTATTTTAGTAAGGATTTGAGTGAAACCATTCGTCAAGGAAGCGTGGTCGAAAACAAGCAAAAAAAAACATCGGTTGAGTGACACGCCAAAACACGAGGTATTGTCTCAATTCCACCTTTATTGTGATGCAATTTATATAATGTCTGCTTCGTTTACAGGTTTGCATGATTTTGTTTGATACATTTATCTAAATAATTTAATTGGATACACTTGTATAATGATGTGTTTTGCATTATTAATTGGAATTCTTACCTTAATTCTTAGTTAAGAATGACTTAGTGTTAATTTATGTCGTAAAAACACTATGCTGAGTATGAATAGGAAGTGTAACGTTAATTCTTGAAATTATCATATTGTTTGAATAATGACCGTGTTCTAGAAATTGAATGTATTACATTAGTTAATGATTTACAAGAATACATGTGAATTCACCGAATTTTGATTTCATAGATGATTTAGCGACTGTGTATACGGTTCAACGTCTCACTATGTAGCACGTTAATGTTTTAGGTCAAGGCAAAATGAATTAACAAATGGTTAAACTAGTCATTTGAGGACATGTGTAGTTAATTATTAACCGTAAAATTGTTATCAGTGATAGAAATATCTGATTGTTCGAACCAGGAATAACGGACGGTCTCAACTATTACCAGTGTAACGAGAGACTAAGGTTGTTTTAATTTTCTTTTGGAAAGAAAATATCTTTTGGGGAAAGAAAGTGAAGAACGGGAATAAAGAATTGTGAAGGGTAAATCGCCATGTATGCAATATATAGTTTACAAGTCTGAATTCAAGCGGAACACCTACGAGGGCAGATTATTTCGAGGGGAACGGACTTCTAGAACAACATTGGATTGAACAAAGAACGTGGTTCGAGGATAACAGGTTATGAAAATCGAACAAAGCATTGACTTCAATTGTGACACTCGATCCTATGATGATTTTTAACTATCAGTAACAGAACGGCTAATTTGTTTAATTCTATTTCAAATCTATTTGTAATTCGGGAAAGTTTATTTCTAAACCGCGTGTATTCCTAATGAAAGAAAATTACATGATTGTGTATGTATTTTGATTAAATTGTTTATTTACCTTTACGGGGGCTCGGAGTTGTTTTGTTCAACATACCCACTCAGGTTACCATATACATTCACTTACTCCAACCGGGCAATTATACTGAGGGCGGTCATCTCTTAGTTAACGAGTATCAGTGGGGAGTGGGTTAAATGTTATTATTATATGTTGTGTAATACCCCTTGACAAATTGGGAACACTTACCCTTTGACAAGTGGGGCTTATGCAATATTATACGAATAACGCTCACGACCCGCGAGAATCTGACAAAACATTTATTTGATTTGATTATGGAATTTTTTGTCAAATGTCCTCATCTTTGTACATATGTTCATCTCTTCAGCCACATCAACATATGCTCATCTCTTCAGCCACATCAACACTATTCAAAGCTAAAGATTTTGCAAATGATTTATTTCTACTCACAGCTGAATGATTTCTAAACATTTATGTTATCCATTAGGCTAAGCTTAATAATTATCAACTAGACAACTTAAATCCAGCCACATGCTTAAATTGTTGCAAAGCGACTTTTCCCAATGATTTGACAACACTTATTTGTATTAATTTCATTTCATTTTTAAATTGTATGTAATTATCATGTAAACAGTCAGATTATCTAATGAACAATTCTTGGGGATGCTATAATTTTGGTAGATCTGACTCACACATTTAAATAAATCTTACTGGCTAATCATTAGGAATTTATTTCCAGAACAATGCAGTTATTACAAATGCTAAACAAAAGATGTTGATATATTTAATGAGGCAAGATAGCAAAGAATAAGACTATTGTATATAAAGAGCTGAGGGAGGTTATCAGTCCATACCTATCCCTATGACAGTAATAATCAGAGATTACATCATCCTCAACTAACTCATCACTTAGTAGTGTAGATACTTTTTATTAGAAGGGAGAGACATATTACAAATAAACTGTTGTGAGTAATGCACCACCTCCCTTGTGGGATAGAGCAATATACGTTTCTCTAGACATGAGATTTGGTGTGCACCACTCCCTTGTGGGATGGAGCAATGTATTCCCGATACATGAGATTTGATGTGCATCAAATTCCTTAAAGCGTGGAAGCAACACAGTGCATTTGGCATGCAGCACCTCCATAACAGGAGAAACCAAACATTTATCATCGATATGTTGTATGTGCTGCACCATCTCCTTACAAGAAGAAAACAACTGCTGTCATCAATATGTGTACAGTGTGCCATCTTCCAAATAGAAGGGATTAACATGATATCATATTGTTTATCTCGATATATGGTTATTCGACTATACAGTAGTGTTAGTTAATGAGCAACTTGTTTGCATACTGCATTTATCCCGAGCTCTAGTGTTACAAAGGATTAAGTTACGGTCAGTCAAAACGCGACTGTATATACAACTTTTATCAGGAAAAATTGGTTATTTAAAAAAATTATTTGCATCGGCACCGATTATTTTTGCCGATACCCGATTATACCGATTGTGCTAATAATCAGCCCGATTATGCATACGGGCGATTAATCGGTACAGCTCTACACTCACCTACAGTATATACCAAGTATATCCCTATTATGCAGAAAGTAAACAAATGATGACTCATTTTACACGTCTTTTTCTGTTTCCCACTAACCTTAATTAAATAAAAAATGCAAACACATTCAAAAGAAATGACTAAATATTGTTTTTACATTTATACCAACTCTGTCAATTTTAAATGTTAAAACAGATAGATAGACAGATAGATTGATAGGCAGGTAGTTCATTCGGTCATTTGATGGATGGATGGATGGATGGACGGACTGACATACATACTGATAGACAGAAAAATAGATAGATAGATAAATACACACATACCTCCGGAATCTTATCCACATGAGTCCCAACCAGGAACACAGCAGGGATGCCAGACTGAGAGGATGGTGTACAGGAATGTATCAAATTCATCCATGTGTCAATTGTCTCTAGAAATGAAACAGTACACATTATTCAAGTTTTTCTCTAATAATAATAATAATAATAATAATAATAACAATAACATACATGCCAGATGAAGTACACAAAGGTAAACATCCCAAATCATCTATGAAAAGTAAATCACAGAAACATCTTAATGTACATCAGTGCAATAAATGAGAATTTTAAGGTGATTTAATAAAGTTTGTGTTGAACAGCAATATTTCTTCGAAGTCATATATTTACTCCAGATAAAAAATTTAAAACATGAGTATATCATTTGTTGGAACAGTGTTAATTGTTGCTGCTGTTGCTGTAAGGTTTAACACTATTATGCAGCACAAGATAGGCAATACATAGCAGCCACTATAACTGTTGGAGGGTGATCCCTAGAACACCTCGGGAAGAACCACCAATCCAAGATAAGCTACTGGCAAGCTTTCTCATGTATTCACACTTGGGAATAGTGTTAAAGTGTTTGTTTGTGTGTGTGTGTGTGTTTGTGTGTGTGTGTGTGTATGTGTGTGGATTTAACAATGTAAATTTAACAATTTTCCAGTCATATTACTATGATGTCTCAGTCTTTATGTCCTGCTCTGTCACATTATCCTTACACCAGGTCAACTAGTCCTAGTACTAACTTATGCTCGTATTATTTATATAAGTCTTTGGTACGACTCAGCTAGGGTTCAAACCCATACCCTCCTGCATCTGAGGCAGAAGTTCTAGCCACTTAGGCTATGAGAGCCATGACATGTTAAAGTGTGATTCATTTTGGAAGAGTGTGATTCAAGAAGAAATATGCATTCAACTCTGCAACCAGCACAAGTAATTTTCAAACTTCCAAGTTTTACTTTTTCAAGCACAGCATTAAGGGTGGCATTACACATACTGCAAACATATATACATTAGTGTTTGTGAAGTATGCAATATCCATTGAAAAAGGAGCACCATTCGTATGTAGCATATTTGACAAAGTTACATATTCAACAATGTCACATATTCAACAATGTAGCATATACGACATGCTGGACTGAACATTCCGATTAGTTATCTTTATTATAAATGTGCTATCAAAATCTTGTTAAAACACATTAACCCCTGAGCCAAACAGCTTGGTAGTCCCCGACAGCATACATGCAGAGATCGCCTAGAGCAGTGGTAGCCTTACCAGTGCCTGTATCCTTGAGACTTGCTGACAATGGGTTGGGTCGGGAATCCGGGCACTTTCTCACATCCGGGCATTTTCAGTGCATGGTTACGACCGCCGAGGTGAAAACAACCGCCATTGTTCTAGTTACTTGAGTAACATGTACACATTTTAAGATATGCCTAAGATTTGCAGTGTTGGTGTTTGCACAAACCATCATATACAAAAGAAAAATTTAAATAATTAAAATCTCTTCCTAAATTACCAAATACATCTTTTCTCTCTCGCCAATAACTACATAAATATACAAGTGTCTATTATAGGTTTAAAATAAACAAATAAGCTACAAATTCTACCTTTAACTGCTCAAGCTTTTCCGTCGTTTATATATTCCGCAGATTATCAATCATACTGAACCATGCTTATTTCCTTGACACTCCATCGTTCATATTTGCCATTATAATGCAAACTCCAAACTAAATATATGTTATATGAGCCAACTATATGTGCCCACCCTGAATTGTTCTTTTAAATGATTGACTACTCTGTGTGCCATTTCTTTCATCTCTTTAATCATGAGAACGACCAGGATACTGCAGTAATTAGCAAGTTTTAATTAAATTCACATATACATAAAAACAGAATTTTAAAAACCGAAAACTGTCTTTTTTTAAAGTCATATGTTGACTACTTTTAGACGTGGATGGGGCATTGGAATGATAAATTAAGCAATGATAGCGTATTAAATGACAATTCATTTCACAAACCTACTGTATATTCAAAAATAATCTACATTAATTTATTCTCACTGACGGTCGAAACACTGGCAAGAGATAGAAGTATCAGCATTTATTAATGATTAGAATTACAGATTTCTTGCTGCACACATGATCAAGTGAGCTCTTATCTATCTGTATGTCCGTCTGTCCATCCATCTATCCGATGAACCAACAAACCAACTACTAAAATAAACAGCATGCAAAACTTGAATTTTTTTATTTATTCTAAGACATTTTGTAAAAGATAGCATTGGACCCACAATGTTCGTTGAAGCAAAAAAGGGGATTCTCTAATTATCGCCACAAACGTTTAACAACATAATATGCTAATTCAAAATTTTTTACAGAAGTATTTTGGCGCATGTTAAATTCCAGTCTACATGCAAGCAGAAAAATGAATTGATTTGACAAGTTTGTCAGGGTCGAAAAGCAGATTCTTGAGAGTTTGGCGAATCTAAGGTGATGGAGTCTAGTTTAAAAAATAATCTACATTCATTTTGTATTGAAATGAGAAGAAAAAAATTGCCGTCCTTCTTTGCATTTTCCTATGTACGTTTTACATGTTTATGTAAAGGTAACAAAAATATAGAAGTATTTTTGTTTTGAAAATATATAAGTATTCTTTTTTTTTGTAAAGACAGGAAATATGGGAGTATTTACATGGTCATTTGTAAAGCATTTCAACATGAACGCAAGCGTTAACATTTCGGTACTTGAGTGAGTTTACCTCCCTATTCTAGCGGAGGAGTAGGGGTAGGCCTAGCAAAATGAGAGGTTGATGGTAAAGTTTAGTTAATTCTGGATACGTATAATAAGCTTCTCTTTCTTTTCTTCTAAGTCGATTGTCAATAAAATTTACAAACAAGCAAAAGGAAAAATACCAAAACAAATCCCACAAAAGAACACTGTTTTTCTCTTGGTAAGACAAAGCCGACGTAAAATATAATTTTCGTAACTATGTATAGAGTCTTTGGAATATAACATCTACCGAAATAACTGACAGCATTTCTTTAAAGATATGACCTGCTAACTCGTAGTATTCTACGAATTTATAATCAGGACCTTGACAGTTAACATCTTATCACAGTAATAGAATCTGGTCAATGATGTTGACCATGTATTGTACTCTACCATATAAAATATAAATAAGATTGTGTAGTTTTGTCGCACTTGTTGGGGTGAAGGAGTATTGATAAGCGGACAGATGATGAATGTAGTCTGCACTATATGGTGGTATCATTTCCGCAGTTAGATTTCCTTCCTACCTTATCAACCTAAAATATATAACGTCTAAAAAATATTCGACAAACACACATATATGGTTTTAAATCCTACATGTACAGAAGACCATGTAAAATTCCTGAACAGAAATAAGAAACAAAATATAGGTAAACAAAAACGGTTTGTAATATCGAACAGAGCTAACGCTACCGTACTGTTAGTGTTACTAAGCGATTGTTTTCACCTCCGCAATATGGCGGAAAGTAGGTCGCTAAGCTCGTGACGTCATGCCGACCCAACCCATACTTGGCTTGTAGATTTTGTTTCAAAGAGCTACGAGTAATAAATGTTATTTTTTAGATTTACGTTTCTTTAATTAAGCTAAAATTTGGCACAGCAGTTCTTGATAAAATTACGTACAAAATGGTTTTAAAATTTCGAACTACATATAAAAATAAAACTGACACATAAAGATAAAGTAAATTTCGTACCAACTTGTTTCTCTTGCCATGAATAATCCATAAAAATCCACGATGAATTCACACTGAATAATAACACTATCAACACGTGAAATTCACTCCATTTGCTGTACATACAAATTCCACTTGATTTTCGTAATTTTCTTCATTTTATAATCTAAATATTTCCACTAATTTTGCCGCTATCGAAGTCAAATTTATGTCCCCTTTCTTCAGCAATGTATACTATATCTATACAAGCTAACAGTTGATTGGTTAAACTGCCGGCATAACTAGGAAATGGCTTCAAATCAACCAATGGATTGCGCCGATTCAAGTCGTCGCTCGGGATACAAGCATAGTAAAATAGTGCCACTCAAACTCGGCGCTCGGGATACAAGCTATGCAAACTCAGCCCCGTTATCGAGGCACTCGGGAGATGAGGGAGGTAAAGTGCGACGAGTTATTGAGGCGGCAGGGGTTAATGTGTTAAAAAAATAATTATTAACTGACAAATGCTTTTCAGGATGACTCTAATGACATGAAATAAGTTCACTGAATGACAGAAGAGTTTATTACAGCTCTATTACCCTGTTAGATCCTAGTAAACTTAAAATTTTTATATTCTCCCCTTTCCCCCAATGAAATATCATGTACCTGACTGTTCCTGGTGTTTATCATATCAGAGACCCATAATAGGAAGCTAGTTATTGGAGGTATCAATGCCTGAAGTGATAATGTGTACTTGAACACAGTACCATGTGAAGAATTTCCATTTAGCTAATAATACACTTTTAAAGTGCACAACCCTCTTGCACAAGTGATTCTCCAACCAACTGGATTTGAGAATTGTTTGCACCAGAAGGCTCATTTAATATAGTCTAGATTTACGATTTACAGATTCAGCAGATCTGGATTGGGATGAAACACCTTCCATCATGGTTGCTTGAGCAGATGAAAGGTGATCTCTATTTTTCTGGGTAATCACATTGCATGATTGCTGAGGTCACATGAAAACAATGGGATGATGAGACAGATTCGATTTTATCGAGTTGATTCCGCCATGAACCATGGAGCATGCATGAATAGAGTACACTTTGATCACTACCAGGATGCAGAATATGATTTGCCTTTGGAAGCAGAACCAGCCTGCAAAGTAGCAACTTTAAGTGGGTCTACGAGGATGTTTAAAGCTGCAGAAACTCTGGACAAATACGAAGATGTGCTGAAAATGATTTTGAGTCCACGGTCTGATCCATCAATGGTTGTCAGAAATCTTGTCCATTCAGCAGTACTTTGGAGTATTCTGGTCTCCTCCTAGTGGGATCTGTGATAAGGGCATCATGAAAATGGAACTTATTCAGTTAGAAGGCTTTTGTGGAGAGAAATGATTGCCCTCAATCTGACACTAGGTATCTGATGACATTCTAGGTAGGTACTTGATGACATTCTAATTAGGTACTTGATGACAAGCTAATTAGATACTTGTTGACAATCTAGATAAGTACTTGATGACATTCTAATTAGGTACTTGATGACATTATACGTAGGTACTTGTTGACAAGCTAGATAAGTACTTGATAACATTCTAGAATCGTAATTGATGACATTATATATAGGTATTTGGCATTCTAGATAGGTACTTGATGAAATGATAAACTAAGTTACTTGGTGAAATACAGTATAGGCACTTGATGATATTCTAAAAAGGTACTTGATGACATTCTAGATAGGTACTTGATCACATGCTAGACAGGTACTTGACATGTCCATTAGGTACTTGTAAACAATCTTAATATGCACTGCATCACACGCTAGATAAGTACATTATAACTTGCTAGATAAGTAAATGATTACATTCTAGATATGTACTTGATGACATTCAAGATAGGTACCTGATAACAAGCAAATTAGATATTTGATGATATCCTAGATAGGTACTTGATAACATTCAAGATAGGCAATTGATCACGTACTAGATTGGTACTTCGTGACATTCTAGATAGGCAATTGATGACATGCCAAGTAGTTACTTAGTGACAAGCTAAATAGTTAATTGGTGACATGCTAAATAGGTAATTGTTTACATTCTATATAGGTAGTTGATGACATTCTAGATAAGCAGTTGATGCCATGCTAGATAGATACTTGATGACATTTTAGATAGGTATTTGATGACATGCTAGATAGGTAATTGATGACATGGTCGATAGGTAATAGATGACTTTCTAGATAGGTAGTTGATGACATTTTAGATAAGCAATTGATGACGCGCTAAATAATCAATTGGTGACATGATAGATAGGGACCTGATGATATGCTAGATAGGTATTTCATTACAAGCTAATTCAGTACTAACATGCTAAATAGTTACATGGTGACATGCTAAATAATTAATTGGTGACATGCTATATAGGTAGTTGATGATATTATAGATAAGCGTTTAATGACATTCTAGATAGGTACATGATGGCATTCTAGATAGGTACTTGATGACGAGCTATAAAGGTACTTTATGGCATCTAAGATAGGTACTTGATGACAAGGTAGACTGGCATAGGACCTGATGACATGCTAAATAGGGACAAGGTAGGTAGGGACATGGCAGGTAGGGAACTACATCATGATATAATCAAAGAAGCTTTTCTACTGTTAAAATCTACAAGTAAGCATTTGCTGATGTTACTGTATCTGAATTCATCAAGGCATATAAATATAAGCTGGCTTTTGACTCGTCTGTATCTGAATTCATTATGGCTTTAAAATCTTACCTGACTTTTCACTTGTCTGTATCTCAATTCATTAAGGCTTTTAAGTCTTACCTGACTTTTAACTTGTCTTATCTGAATGAAGGCTTTTAAGTCTTACATGACTTTTCACTTGTCTGTAATCTGTATCTCAATTCATTAAGGTTTTTAAATCTTGCCTGACTTTTGACTCATCTGTATCTAAATTCATGAAGGTTTTTACATTTTTCCTGACTTTTCACTTGTCTGTATCTCAGTTCATTAAGGCTTTAAAATCTTACCTGACTTTTCACTTGTCTTATCTAAGTCTGTATCTTAATTCATTAGGGCTTTTAAAACTTACCAACCTTTAAACTTGTCTGCATCTGAATTAAGGCTTTTAAATCTTACCTGATTTTTGACTTGTCTGTATCTTAAATTAATTGAGGCTTCTATATCTTACCTGACTTTTGACTTGCTGTATCTAAATTAAGGCTATTAAATCTTTAATACGTTTGACTCGTCTCTATCTGAATACATTAAGTGTTTAAAATCTTACGTGACTTTTTACTCATTCCGTTCTGAATACATTAAAGCTTCAAAATCTTATCTGACTTTTGAATGATCTGTTTCCTGCTTTTGTTTCACATGGTGCCAGAATAAAATGTCTCATGTGGCAATATTTCTTTTTCTTTTATATCTTATGCATGGAGTCATTGTTTACTTTGTGACTTGTGGGTACATAATTATCTTTCTGCTATCTCAGTATCAATAGTCCCAGCGAAACATACTTTACTTACCCTGAACCTGACACCGTTTTAACCCCTCTGTATCAATGAAACACTCATCTTTTATTAATGCTGTGATTTGCTGGCTGAGATCTATAACCAAGAGATATACTGCACGATAGCTCAGGAAAGTCTGGTGGGTAGTGTAGAAAACATATTGTCCAGCAAAATCCCACAATCCCAATTTTGCATATTCCTCCATGCTCTTTTCTAGTTTGTCTGAATTTGCATTGACCATTTGGATGATTTCCATCACTGCATCATTCTTCTCATTTTCAATAGCTACATCACTGCTTGCTTCAGGGCTCAAAATGGCAATGGGAGATTCAACAGGCTGAGATAATGAAGGCATGTCTTCTTCATCAATATCTTGCTTGGCCCTGACCGATATATCATGCTGGGCATGTCCGTTATCTTGTTTTGCAGTGATGACATGGGTTTCCATCTCGTTTGGCACCTGCTCTTTGTCATTTGACTTCTGCTGAACTTGCTCACTTAAAAGCTTTACAAGGCGCTGAAGACTCAAGTTTTCCTCTGCATCTAAAATGAAGAACAGATGAATCAAAATAATGTGACTATAACATAACTTTGACTATTTACATTGACAAAACTCAATTTGAACATAATCAAAATAATATGAGAGCATAACAAAACATACACTATTAATATTGGCACATCAAACAGAGGATTCCACTACAGGTTCAAATATCAAATTCCCAGGATATCTGGTTTAGGGCTGTGGATATGCTAACGCATTAACCTCATTTTAGTTGCACTACAAAATGCAGAGGGAAAAACAGAATTTTCTTCACCCATTTTTTTTTCCAAATAAAATGTGCCTGTGGATGGAATCCAATTTTATGTCCAGATTTTACACCATATGGCCACAGATGTAGGGCAGGCTGGTCTAAAGTGCACACAGACAGGTGAACCTGTGAACAAATAGGACAAGGTGGACATTTTCAATAGTATTTTCAATACGAACTATATGGGGCCATTAAGTAAAATAATAAAAGGAATCCAACATTTCACACTCTGCTTATGCGCGAGCAAAATAAGCAATGGAATCATTGTTTTTAGCACCACAAGGCATTGGCTAATGGAAAATTGCTTTCAAGTCGATTGTTTAGGATGTATTCAGAAATAGTCCCCAAAATGTGTTTCCTACTCGAATTTCATGCAAAAACCTCCAGGGGTTCATGTGTTAAGAGACGCCTTTTGTTTAGCCCTGTCACAAAAAAGTCAACCAAAGGACTCCTACAAAGTCTAAACGGGAAAGTTGATCTGGATTGGTGCACATACCATTTCGTTATTTTATTCTGAGTCATGGAGAAGAAAATTATCAACAAACCAGCTTGGAAATACACTAAAATAAATAACAAAATGAATGCTACCCTATACAGACTATATGAATGTGAGGTGTTCAGTCATTAATGTATACATAGAATGGTTCAGATTGGTGTGTAACCTCTTTTCAGAGAATAAAATGGCAAATTTCAGATTAAATGTAAAATGAATTTCAATGATTCAAACTGAATTAAAACAAACAAAACAGAATCAGGATGAGGCCATAATACAAACTTTCAAGGATGGGGACATATATAAATACCCAAACACTAAAGAAAGTAATACATAAAATCTTAATCATACTAATTGTAAACCTGAAACCCATTTGTGTGTGTGTGTATGAATAGCAATCAATAAATCAAAATATAAAAAAAATGAAAATGTATACTAAGCAGCATACCTCTCATGTGGCATAAGTAGTTGGATCATCAGCATTGGACACAGGAGGTCAATGGTTCAATTCCTGGCTACATCATACTAAGACTTTTTAAAAATTGGTACTAACAGTTGCTTTGCTAGGTGCTCAGAAGTTAGTATTAAGACTGATTGTCCTCGTGTCTGGATAATGTTACTAGGTTCGACATGGTGCTACGTGTTTGTTGCATCAAGCCCCAGTGCAACATGCTGATACATGTTTTCTAACTTAATTGTATGTGTTACTAGCAGGATGACACTGCATATATGTGAAGCAGTTTCTGATATGACTTCAGGATCAATGTTTGGACCAGGTCATACTAATTGGTGTGAGAACACGGAGGACAGTGCAATGGAACAGGTAAGAAATTGCTAGAGCTTATGTTATCAAGTGATCAGCATTATATTAGTAGCATGCAGTAACCATAGCAACATCACATTCTGACATATTGACTGCATGTGCTGCTTGTAAAATTACAATCTGGCTGAATAGCACAAGTTTAAAGTTCAGCATGTAGTGCACAATATTACAATCCATTTACATGGCATGATTTTCAAGTTCTGGATGTAGTGCTTCTAAAATTATAATTTGGATACATGACACAAGTTAAATATTCAGCATAGAGTGCTTGTACAATTACAATCTGGATACATAGCACGAGTTAAATATTCAGGATAGAGTGCTTGTAAAATTCATGATCTGGATACATTGCCAGAGTTTAATATTCAGCATAGAGTGCTTATAAAATTACAATTTGGATACATGGAATGAGTTTAATATTCAGCATAGACTGCTTATACAATTACAATTTGGATACATGGCACGAGTTTAATAGTCAGCATAGAGTGCTTATACAATTACAATCTGGCTACATGGCACGAGTTTAATAGTCAGCATAGTACTTGTAAAATTCATGATCTGGGTCCAAGGCCTGTGTTTAATATTCAGCATGGTGTGCTTGTAAAATTACAATCTGTGTCTATGGCATCAGATTTAAGTACATGTAGTTCTTGTAAAATTACAATCTGGTTCCATGGAATGAGTTTAATATTCAGTTGAAGTTCTTGTAAAATTACAATCTAGGTCCATGGCATGAGATTTAAGTACAACATGTGGTGCTTGTAATATTACAATCTGGGTCCATGGCCAGAGATTAAGTACAACATGCAGTGCTTATAAAGCTTAACTTACAATCTGGGCCATGACATGAGATTAAGTACAACATACAGTGTGCTTGTAAACTTACAATCTGAGTCCATGGCCAGAGTTTAATATTCACATTGGAGTTCTTGAAAAATTACAATCTGGGTCCATGGCATGATAAGTAGAACATGCAGTGCTTGTAAAGTTTAGCTTACAATCTGGGTCCATGGCCAAAGTTTAATATTCAGCGTGGAGTTCTTGTAAAATTACAATCTGGGTCCATGGCATGAGATTTGAGTACACCATGTAGTACTTATAAACTTAAAATTAAACATTTGCTTCAGGTAAATATTGCCAGCTGATTTTATAGTCAAGTTTCATGCTACATGTACATAGTGCAAATGACTATTACTGTTTCAATCATCAATACTGATACTCTGTAATGTGGATTTTATAATCAAGTTTCATGCTACATGTACATAATATATTTGCAATGATCTAGCATGTTTACAGCAGTTACATCGGTTTGTTGAAAGAGGGGTGGGTGGTAGATATGTACTGAACAATGTCTAGCAATAATCAGCAGTGACATTCATTGATAGTGAATGCGACTAAATATATTTGTATCAATATGTTCTATAATTTTCATACTGTATTTGGTTTTGAACCTGCAGAAGATGATATTCCTTGCATGATTCACTATTGCTTGATTCAATGGTATGTATGACCTTTTTTGACGTGACATTGCTATGGTACACTTACAGGTCCTGGCTAGTTTGTAATTTCCAGGCATTTTATAATATGTTTTTCAAAAACTTGTGCATGCATATTTTATTACACCTGTTATCTACATAATATCTATTATTTTGTTTACTGCATGATCCCCAACATGGCTGACAAATGATAAAAACAGAGAAACAGACAGAGATGGACAGACTTGTTACCCTAGGTTTAGGGCTTTGTATAATTATTATTTATTATAGGTATGATAGGAAGTTTTGAACAATATCTGAGACGAAATATATTGTATACAATTGCAGCTTGGTTTATGTCCTCAGTTTTATCAAGCAAAAGAGGCCCTAAAAAGTAAACAGAAGGATCTGACGATGAAAGGAAAATGGAAACAAACCCAAAACTGCTGATGACATAACTGTATGAAAACTCACTTTTGGGCCCCATCACATCGTCAAGTTTACTGAAGGCTATATGGTTTAATAATACTTTGCACTTTGGGTACTGGGTGGGGGTGATGAACGCAGAAACATATAGTGGGGATTCGTATCATTAAAACAAGATTGCAAACTTAAACAAGACTATTTAGAGTTTAACGAGAAACAGGCGATGACAAGGACAGGGGATGACTGGCAGCTATTTACAAATGTTTTATAAACAAATGTCCAAGCGATTTTTGTAAACAAAGACTATTCATTTTACCTTGCCCCTGTAACTCACATGCATGCACCTTGGCCACATGAGCAATGTTTTTTACGTGCAATAGTTTATGCCCAAAAGCTTAACTCGTTAATGAAAAAAAAATGTCTATGAAAGCAAACTTGCTCGATTTGGCTTTTAAATGCATTACAAGTTCTAGCATGACAAAATATTCCACGGATCTCTAATTACCAGTGAATAACACAGACAGACTTTGTATAGCACCTAATCTTTAGAAGCTCTAAGCGCTTTACAACATCTATAATGATATGACTACAAAAACAAAAGCAAATACCATGAAACTGGACAAAATAACAAGTGCTGAAATTATTTATGGTAGGAAACATTAGGTTTGTTCTTGCAGTCGAAAAGGATGAGTTTTAAGAGCACTCTCTAAAGGGATTACTGTGTCTTTGTCTCTAATTTCAATGGGCAATTCATTCCACGTTGCTGGGAAATGGTTTGCAAAAGAACGTCCATATCACTTCGTTTTCATAGTGGAAATAATGGTATATGAATGTAAGAAGAGGAGCGTAAGTATCTTGCTTGTGTGAAAACATTGATGAGGCCAGATATGATTAGTCCTTATGTGAAATGTAGCACAGAGAACATATTTTGTCTTTAATTTTGGATTGAATGGAAAACCGGTGTAGGATACAGAAGACAACGGGGAGGTGTGCTCTGATCATGGTACCTTAAAGATGATGCTAGTAGCCGTTTCTTTAGTAGATAATGAGACAAAGCAGACAGACTGGAGTTACAATAGTCCAGGCTTGAACCTACTAATGAACACATAAGTGTTTTGGTGACAACAACTGAACAATATGTCTAAATAGAGCTGATACATCTCAGCTAAAGATATGCAGCCTTGCATATGTTCATCACATGTTGATGCAATGTGAGAGTACCGTCTAGAGTGAAACCTAAGTTTCAAATCAACTGTGTGAATTTAATGTTGGTGTTGCTGATATTTATGGTTTGAGGTAAAAGATGTGAATGAGAAAGTATTTGTGTTGTGATCAGAATGGCCTCATTTGTTGCATCATTCATCTGCAGCTTGTTACATGTCATCCATGATTTCACATCATAAATGTACCTATCCACTCTTTGGATGACTGCATCATCTTCAGTTCGTTGGCTAGACTTGCATGTTTGAGTGTCATCACCATACAATTGGTGAGACACTGGGTGATGATCAATGATACTTGATAGCGCCAGAGTGTACAGAACGAAGAGAACAGGTCCATGAACAGACCCCTGTGCAACACCAAAACGTAGATCAACTGGGCTGGAGTGAATTCCATTTGTGTCAGGTTGACTAAGTTGGACTTCATCCACAGTAAGGCTGTTTTGTGAATGCCAGATACATTCTGGAGACGCTGACGTGATATATCATGGTCTATTGTGACAAATGCTGCAGACAAATCAAGGAGGGTGAGGAATGCTATCCAAAGCAGAGAGAATGTCATTAAATACTTTCAGAAGAGTGGTTTTAGTATTGTGGCAAGGTTGAAATGCAGACTGTGTAGTGCTGAAAAGATTTTGAATTCAAATGAGATACAAGTCGGTTTAGAACAACTATTTCTAACATATTTTTATATGAATGTGAGATTATAAACTGGGTGGTAGTTCTTTAAATCAATATGGCCATGGTTGGGTTTCTTCAGCAGAAGCTTTACAATGGCAGTTTTGAAAAATGATGGGAATTCTCCGGATGAGAGTGGTATATTAATAACATCGGTTAGTGAAGGCAATATTGGGTCTAAGCACTAAAGCAGCAGTGATGTCGGAATTGGATCAAGTTCTCATGACTTTGGTGCATTCTGTCCATAACAAATCCATGGAGACAGGTTAAAATGCTCCAAACAGTTGTCGCTGAAATTCTGTGTCGTAAATGTTTGGTGACTGAGTCAGTTGAAATTGTGTTGTCAAGCGTATCTCTGATGGTATGTATTTTGTCACGGAAAAAAGTTTCAAATAGGTCCAGAAGGACTTATTTACATTAGTTTGTTAGTTATCTAGAAGAGCTCTTTGCAGCTGGAACTCTCCATGATATTAGCACTGATGTGGGATAATTTGGCTAAATGGACAATGTGATGTTCTTTTTAGTGGCTTCATATTCTTGTTTTTGAATAGTGAGTCTGGTGCAAAGCCAAAGCCTCTCTCCTTTACGGCGGTCTTTTTTCAGCAGTGCAAAGCTGGTCCCTAAGAACGCAGACAGTTACTGAATTGGTCAGCTGTAGGAGGTAAGAACGTTGTTAGGTTTGCTTGTTTGTCATGCATTAGTTTGGTTCTATTTATCATACAGAGGTTTCTCTTAGAAGGAAATAAAGATGGAGAGTAAGGGACTGATATGTCCAGATGGCATGCAATGCACAGGCGATCTGATGCAAGTTAGTGGTTTACAAGGGTGTATTGGAGAATATTATCATCATGTCTATGAATAATCTGTCTAAAACGTAACCATGTTTATGGGTGAGTTGGTTAACTGTCTGTTTTTAAGGTTGAAAATATGAAACAAATCTAGGTGTGTTCATGTGTACGAATTTCCAGAACAGTCGAAGTGAACGTTGAAATCTCCAGGAATAATCAGGTTGCCACCTATGACATTTCCAAACTCCATGAGATTCAGAAACTGTGCGGTAGAGACGAAAAAAAAAAGATGTCCTTGTCTCAGTCCAAACCCCAAAAATAGAGTACTCTATGAGCCAGAACAGACACATTAAGCTGACGCTGCCTTACATTGCAGATATAGCAAATAATTGTTAATAAAGAAATTGGATCAGACACCATTTACATCCAAGCTATCTTCCCTTGCATCCTTGACAACAGAAAACCAACTACAAAGCATAACTGAATTGGACTTGGTCTGTGTTCAGATAAGGTAAAATAGTTTTAAAAAATGACAACAATATAGTTTAGTTCCTATCACTTTCTTAGCTTTTGTATATTTTTTATATAGTCAGCCTATGAAAGTGAGGTTAATGATGAAAAAGAAGCGGGAGTGAGCTTGTTATGCCAAAGAGTACAATTCAATTTAATCTTCAAAGTTTTGATTCAGGATCTAGTTTGGTTTATAATAAAATGTTCTTTCCCAATGCTAATACCAGATATATCACATCTGGTGGTACCAAACACACACACACACACACTATCATTTGCATACACACACAGACAGACGTACATACGTACATACATATATACATACATACATACATACATACATACATACATACATACATACATACATACATACATACATACATACATACATACATACATACATACATACATACATACATACATACATACATACAATTTCTTTATCTGCATAAATGGAAAAAATCAATGCATCCATGATTCTCCCCTGGAAGTTTCCTCTCTACCCTCGGGATATAGGACCTGATTCACAAGTTTGAAACTGTTCCTACACAACCTTTAAAGTGCACACACATTCTTGTGTTATGTAATTATTTGCTTGTTAGTTTCAAAACTTGTTTAATTTTGATATCATTATATGCTATTGGAAAGTAACATTGTATGCTGGACTTGATCTCGACCAAAATTTCTGCTTCAACTGAATGACTTTTCTTTATTTCATTTATGTAAACAGCTACTACAAAACTAAATTATATTTTATGTATTAACTTGATATCATGATCATTACTAATTGAAGTAAATATGTTTATTTGGGTCAAAGTTTTGGAGTTTCCTAAGTGAATTATACATAACCTTGATTATTGCTTTGTAAACATCAGAGTCATTAGAAGGATATATTCCATAAGAAATGCTAATTGTGACCTGAGGTCAAGTAGAAAACAAAATATATATATATATATATATATATATATATATCATGTAAGTGTGAGGACTTGGTCATTTGTGCTTTAACATCTAGCCCTTTTAATTTCCTTATTATGTTGTGACCAGGAGTTTTGGGTGGAAAACGTTTCCTTCAAATCATTGATTTCAATGGATTATTTTGTCTTGTAATACAAAAAGGTGCTCTGATAAAATGTTTGGATAGACACAATCAATGGAATTTACAGAACAATGTATATTCAAGCCTGGAATTTTATTTCTGTGAGGCAACAATAGACTTACATCAACATTTCAACAGCTATCACATCTATTTCAGTTTGGGGATTTTCTGGACTTTTACTGAATTTTATTCAGGAGTTTTAATTACTAGGACTTGTGTCTGTTATTCTTGGATTGTTTTAGGATTTAGTTGACAATATTGAAAGTTTTTTTCTTCTCATATTAACTTTGTGTTCTAAGGTAATATATATATTTGTTAAATTTTACAAAGCTTGTTGTCTTTCACTTTTTTTGATCCATATTTTAAGAGCATAGATTCATAATACATGGCATTATAAAAATAATTAATTTTTTTCAGTAGCATAGTTACTGAACTTGACTGTACCAGTCCTGGACCATGTCCCTGAAGTCATGACCTGAAAATGATTAATGTTTAAGTTCTCCACTCAACGGTACTTTATATAGTGACTAAGAAATTAAGTCAATGGGGTCGAGTCCAGGATTTTGCAGATTTGATTTCTACCATCAAATCCGCTTCAAGCCTCAATGGACCCTTTTGTTGGTGTGTGTGTGGGGGGGGATTAAAGTATCAATTAAATGCACAATACATGTGTATTAGACATACTGTATTTTTATAAATATACCACAATCACTCTGCTATGATTGAAACCATCATGCATCTAAAAGTGTTCAGTTAATAATATATGAGTGCACACAACATCTAACGATCTGGTTGTTCAACAGTTATGCAGCTCTAACACAACTACATCTAGCTAAGAAGAAATATATTTTATTTGAGTAAGAAACAAAAAGTAAATACTGTCCAACTGTTATATTAGTAACTTTAATTGACCATGATTTTTCAAGTCATACTGTTAAAATGTCCAGAGATAGTTAAACATTTTTGTACAATATTAACAAAACGGTAAGGTTGACCTACATAAATTCCATTTTTACCTTTCTAATGCAGTTGTTATCTGAATGTGGTTAAATTAAAGTATTTAACTTCATCTGTCTTCCTCTAACCCAAACCCCTAGGTCCTTCTGTATTAAGGTTTCCTGGCTAATGGCTTATATGGTTAAGTACAGATACCACTCACCATGCAGCTATGTTACAAAGCAGGTTAGCATGCAACAGAGGATGATTAAAAGCCAAAGGGTGCATACAGAAAGCAAAAAACCAAAAACATGTCAGTTGCAAAATATTAGATTGTTTTATGGTGCAAAATTGGTTCACTAATATCATGAATCTGTTGTAAATGATACCCATGATTTACTAAGTTCAATGATGATGTGAGCTTGGCAGAAGATATTAGCACATGACTGACTATACATTTTGGCCAGAATAAATAGTAGAGGAAGAAGCTTGGAAAATCTGCAAAGAACCACCAAACCATTGGAAGCTACTGGCAAGCTATCTCATATGCCCCTATTATCCAAGGTGGCAGTTATCCTTAAATGTGAGAGCTATGGACCACTTGGCCCTGATGGATTTCCTAAGCTCATTAATATTCAATATAAAAGATGCCTTTACATACTTTAAGAAAGCTAAAAGATTTCAGTAATAGACAAGTGAATTTTTTTGGGGGCAAGCTAACATCAAAATGGCAATCTTAAGAACAGTTTACGTTAACAACATACAATGTTGGTCTTAGATCATTCACCACATTTTATAAATGTTATCTTTCCTACATTGGGCAGTGTAAATATTACAAGGGCTTGTGGTAATTATGGTTTTATTGACATCATTTGCACAACCCTAACCCTGATAATGCTGTGGTGTATTTGCATTACCTCACTACCTGTAATGAATATTTACTTATGTCAGTGGGGATGTTGTTCAATACCATTAAACCAGTATATTTAAAACTTTTTAAATAATTCCTTTTCTGGTGTTGGTATTATGTCATTTTTACCTCTCAGAAACCTTAAATCTGAATAACATCCACATCTCTTATTTAGGTATACAAGATTGATCGTTCTGGATACAGTGAACATAAAATTGGCCCTTTTAAGAAATATTCTTTCATGCCTTGGTAAAATTTAGTATTCATTGCATCCTGGATATTGTTTATAAGTTAATCTAGAATTAAAAAGTGTGCCCTCTTTTGGAGTGTTAAAAGTTTTGTAAAGTTTGAATTAGAGACATTACCCCAAATTACATTCAAATAGTCCAGGTATGCATAAATACAATTTTTATAAAATATGACCCTACACTGTGTTATATGTTTTCATCTTTCCAAATGGCCAAAGATATGAATTCACCTTTTCTGAAACATGTTTAATATGAATAGCCAAGAGAGACTAATCTACGAATACACCAATAAATTTAATGTGAAAGGTCACATTAGTGCTCCCATTGTCAAAAAGAACTTTTAGTTTGTCACTGTCTATCCCTGCATACAAACAAATTTGAAAAAGGCTAAACAGATGCAAAACTTATCCACAATATTCCCTCATGCTAAAAATGAAACACACCCAATTTAATTTCTTCTATCTTTACAGTCCAAAATCAAAGAACTCTCTAAAACATTTTCCATATTTATGGCCACTAATTTGTAATAGTAATCCCAATATAAATTTGAGAAAGTACAAATATAAATGCATTTATTCAAAATCTAATTGAGTGGATGAAATGTTGCACCTCTTTGGTTTAACAAATACATTAGAACTTAAATTAAAAATTCTCCAACCTTCAACTTTGGTGTCTTACTATTATGTATGCTGTATAAATTCAGAAGGTGCATGTTCTGGCAAACTTTTGTTGCTTACAGGCCAATGATTTAATTGAGGATGAGGTGGAGTTTGATCATTTTTCGTTCTTGTACCACTAGGCAATACTTTTTATTCAACCAAAGTAATGGCTATAATATGCCATTTTACATATAAATCTGAGAATATTTTTTCATGCTATTTAATATTCCTTCATAACCAAATTTCAAAAATGTGATTAAAATGAGATATTTCTGTCTGCCACTGAAATTGATTGCTTTTTGCTTCTTTGGCAATAAACAAACTATATAGTAAATCTGGATATTCTCAGATCAGTCTAAAATCAAGTGTAATAATCTTTGAACTTTCTTTCACCAAATATAGCAAATAAGCATCATTACCACAATAGTTTAAGCAGAAATCTACAAGAGAGGGAAACAGATACTGAGATTTGGATTTATGACATACTTTGTTCTTGTGTTATCCATTCTCCAGTTGCCAAGGAAACTTTGCAGCATTCTGTCTGAATATCTATCCCCTCTGTGCTCTGTCTCTCCGATATATTCACTTCTTTTCCCAACAGTCGCTTTGTTAATGTTGTTTTCCCAACATCATATGGACCAACGACCATTATCCTAATATTGAAAACCTTCTCTTTTCCATTTCTAAGAGCCTTTCTGTACATCTCAATGGATATTGGATCCATATTTAGGACCTCTGATGGAATGACTGGATCTGAAACAGAATGATGGCATTCAGTGCAGGATTCATACTAATTTTAATGATACATTTTACACCCTATTAATTAAATCAAATATATGAAAATAAATATTATATTTAAAAGCCCTAGCTATATTTCTTCTCTAAATAATTCCTATATTAAAATATGGGGAAAGGGTCTTATGTTATTATGTCTTATGTTATGTTTTACTGAATAACACATAAAAATGGTTACAACAGTAGTGAACTAATGAACAGTGAACCACATTCCTGACATACCACCACAATGACCAAATAAGAACCACAGTGAAGCATGCTCCAGATATACCACCACCAATTGCCAACTAATGACCACACTTAAAAATGCTCCTGATACCTACCACAATATCAAAACTAATGACCAATGAAGCATGATTTTCACATACCACCACAACAGCCAACTAATGACCAGTGAAACGTGATCTTGACATACCACCACAAAGGCCAACAAATGACCAGTGAAACATGATCTTGTAACACCACCACAAAGGCCAGCTAATGACCAGTGAAACATGCTCCTGATGCACCTCCACACTGTCCAACTTTTGAGGATAGTCAGTTTATCCTTTAAAGCTTCAAGACAGTATAAAACCTCGGTGTCAAAACTGGGGGTCAGACTGAGTAAAAAAAGAAACTTTGGTATCAAAACTAGGGGTCATGTTGTAGCTGATATGGAGTGGTTGGCAGCTACATTGGGAAATTAGCTGGTAGAACCAACAAACGAACAGCAAGGTTACATATTTTCTTTAATTCAAATTCAAACTCTCCCTAGCCAGATCTCCTCTGTGAAATATATCAGCCTAGAGCGGACTTCACAGGAGACACTGATGTCATATTTCTTTAACTGGCTTGAATTGTTTCTGGTACATATATCTGTGTTTCCTACATTAAACTAAATATTTGATATCTCACTAATGAGTTGTCTAAAAGTTGATTTGAAAACATATAAATGATTATAATATATCTGATCAGACTCACACTCACTTTCAATTATAAAATATCTATTTCTTTAAAATCTATATCTGAGATATTCTTGTTAATTAGAGAAACATAATCTAATATCTTGTCTCTAATATCATCATTTTCAAAATCTAAAACTAACTGGATATTCTGTAAATAATCATTAAAATAATTTGCAAAAAAACACAACTGCCTGTTCTCACTAGACTTGTTAAACCCAAAATGATTAATGTCCTTGAGGTCATGGTGTGAGTGTACTGTAAAGATTCTGCTTGTATTGTTTTGGAAGGAAACTGGAAAACAATTAAATCATCTAAAAGTCCCTACTACAGTCAAATGAAAAATTTGGGAGTCTCTGAAGTACAAATGAGGGTAAAGGTAAACGCTAATAGTGAAACAACCTCAACATACTACAGTGAAACATCCCTGTAATATCATAACACCACAATAGCCAACTAATGGCCACAGCGATACAGGCTCTTGATACACCACCTGTTTTTGGAATACTTTAAATAAATAAATCCTGAGAAAATCTAGCAACAAACTAAGATAAAAGAAAGTGAGAAAGAAAGGATGGCGGGGAGGGATCAACAACTGTTAAATGCATTATTGGCTATAAAAATGAATTAACCTTCCTGGATACATACTGAAATAGCCAACCCAGGATGATCTATGTGGGTATTGAACCCATTATCCTTGGATTTCTCAGTCAAGTGCTTAATCAAATATTACGACTCCTTGAATTGACTGAATTTAATTGTATTGGAAGAATTTATTGATAATATTACAAAACACTTTTATGATTACTATCTCACTGAGTGATATATATTTGATGCACACCGCTCCAATGGTATAGCTATGGTATTAAATTCAAATACAGTAAAAAGAAAACCAATGTTGTGCATGCATGATATATGACATGTACACTAATGTTAAAACAATTAGCAAATGGTAACCATAGAGACACATTTTAGGGTGATTAATGACAATAATGACATAAATTCATAATGTATTGAGTAATAGTTTTATTTAGCAATGAGATAATCTTATTTGAATTTACAACTCTAGTGTACACTCATCTCTGCCACCATTTATCCCAACCAAAAAAAAAATTTTTTTTTGCTTTTTTTTAAAAACAAATCATTACTTAACACATTCTGTATTTGCACAAATTTTCCGTTTTTAAATTAGAGATCCAAAAACGGATTAATATTATTTTGATACACATAAAAGTAGATTTACTATCAAAGTAAAATGGATGCATTGTGGGATAGGCTGGTACAGCAAATTTTGAATCAATTCTAAATGACGTTTAATAAATGTTACGTTCTAACACAATTATTTCTAAAGATTATACAAGTATATTTTACGGACTAAATATGTGCGCTATTGAGAGAAATTCTGAATCTCATAACACGGATTATATTGTTGAAGTTTATAAAAGTAAATAAAATTAATAGTCTATATCCACTAGTTGAAATAATAATCATAGAAATAAAATCTCGCAGCCGCTAAAAATATTTTGTTCGTATTTTTGCATGTATGTTGTTCCCCTTTTAATTTAATTTAATTAATTTATTTGTGTCCTTTTCTTAAACTATAACACACTAACCTTTAAAAAGAGAATGTTCGGTTTATTTCGTTTGTTAAATATAAATATTTCTTGCAAAATAGACCTGTGACAATAAATGCGCGGTACACAACCAGTAAACATTTCCAGACGCCAACCGCTCTAAACCGGATTGAGAGGCACGCGCCACGATGAAAAGCGACACCTAGTAGGAATATTTTGTGTACTGCCCTACACTGGTAATGGCTTCTCAACCCGATCGTAGTCGTCCATAACTATTTTTTATTTTTGTCTGTAAATTTTGGTTGATATATAGAAAATACCTCACTTAACAGTAAGGAAATAGAAATACATAGATAAAGCAATATTAATATTAAATTTAATAACAACAAATATAATTTTATTTCAACTTAACATTAATATAGGCGACACTACATAACGAAACTGACATCTTTTTTTTCTAAATTTAAATTAAAATGTTTCAAATTTTCAATAAATCAAGTTTGTAATTTTATTTGTGATGTCAAGTAATAATTAATGTCACTAAAATAAGTTAAATTATGTCAATAAAATGAAATAAATTATGGGAATAAAAAAGAAATATGGATTACCTGGGTACTGTGTCCTGTATCTAGTGATGTGATTACTCGAATAGTTTGTTACATACAGAATTCCTTCATCACAGAATATGACCCATGGTTGACTTGGTTTTCCCTGTATTCTGACAATGGACACTAGTTGACATTCAGACGTAAGGTGGTGAATACAGTCATAAGGGTTATAATAGTTACACACAAACAGACTTCCATGTTGGTCTATAGCGATGCCTCTGGGTGACTTCAACTCTTTATGTTTGTAGATATATTTATATTTACTGGGATTCTGGACATCGTAGCCATATACACCAGTATCAGGGGAATGAACATTACACGAAATGTAAATAATGTTATCTTTTGCCGTAATGTAAGTTGACGACCCAAAATCTGGTGAATGGTGCAATTGACAAATCTGGTGAATGGTGCCAACAACATGTCCATCATTACTGGACACAATACACCAACATACCGTGTTTTCCTTGACACCACACACAACAAGATCCCCATTGAATGACACAACACCATGATAGCTATCCAGTCCTCCCCGTACACGTAAATCCCTAGTCCATCGTATAACAGGTGTGGTGTCTGTGGACATAATTTTTATCAGACCGTTTTCTAGAATCACTGCGATTTCCGAGTCGTTGATAAGACAGACGGCCATTGGTTCTGACTCCAGTCTGTCTGACTCGTACAGTAATCGTCCATCTTGGAGTCCGTGAATCAGGACTATCCTGTCATACCCGTCTATGACGAATATCTTGTTACTAAAAACAACGATACCTAAATACCCGGGAAACTTGTTGGCTGTGGAAATAAAGTGATAGACACATTAATACACATCTACACAAAAATACCAATATGGAGACCTATATTAACATAATAAATAACTTCTATACGTCGTCTTATCGTTACGATAAATTTAATTTCTGACAATAGACAAGTTTTCATCGACATCTTTGATTAGTATCATATTTACCGACACATAAATAAACGCTTAAATAAGGGATACACATTTACATAGCCATATATAACAATTATCATTTCTTTAGACACGAAAATATAAAATATAAACAATTAAAAAACGCTTTATTAATCATTTAATTATATATTTAACCTTAAGTAAAGTCCACCTAAACATCAGACAGTTATTATCGTCAAAGAAAACGTTTTATTATTTATTAAATTATATATATGACCTTAAGTAAAGTCCACTTTAAACATCTGACAGTTACAATCGTAGTAAAGGTGTTATCGTTATCGTCGTCTTTATAATTATTATTTTAGTAAATCACACAGGCCATGTTAAATGTATTTTATTTTTACCAGTAAGCATATTATTCTTGACAGTATTTTAGTAAAGATTTCAACTGCATCTTCAGTTGGACATTTCTACTGTGTTAACAAAAATAATACGGTAAACAGTTAACGATAAGAAATAGTGTGGTAGTTACTAATTCTGGGTGACAACTACTCAGTTCAAGCGTAATAAAAAACTTACATACGTCGTCTTATCATTACAATGGATTTACCGTAATTATATTTCTGACAACAACTCTGTACCAGGGGTGACGGTCAGATGTGGAATTTAATACAGACCTTAATATAACATATATTTTCACAACAATTACTGACATTTATACCTATATTAATGGATATGCATTTAATTAATGCATATAAATTTAGTCTATTATAATAACTATCTAACAAGAGTCGTCATCATTATCGTCTACTTGATATTATTATTACAGAAGGTTTTATAGCAGACATCATATAGAACCCATAAGCACGCTATTGTAGTTCTGTACAGTTTTTACAGTAAACTGAAGATACAAACAACAGTGCGTTAACAAGTTCTGTGTGGGAACTGCCATTGTCCCTCAAATTTTCAAAATCTTTAGCGTGATATGTGCGTGAGTACATGTGTAACATATAATAACGAACCCAACATCGTTAAAACTAAGCATTATTGACTATCATTTCAATAATATTGAAAATCATTTTATTCTAATATCATAATGTATTGTAATAAATAAATAAGGTAATAGACAATATCCTGGAACTCGTGAATGTTTTCTTTCGAAAATATAAAGAATTTAGTTCTGATAAATTAAATTTTCTTTCGTTCTTAGAAAACGTGTTTAACCATATTATATGACGCTGGCCACAAAGCTGATGGCTGGATTAAAATTAATTGCAATAATAATAATAATAATAATAATAATAATAATAATAATAATAATAATAATAATAAATCATTGATGTAATATTGTATTGTCATATGCAACATTTCTTCGTATCTCTATAGTGTACTACTCCCTGCATTTCAATGAAAATCCCTGTTGGCAAAAGCTTCCATTCATTCCTTCTTTATTTTATCGTCTGCTAAATATTCATCACAGCGGGCTTTCTTACTTGTGTTATGATACTGACATTGCTAAGAACGCTGGCGGAAACTTACAACATGGATAAATCTGTGCCTTTTGGAACATTTATTACATTAAGTTTAGGTTCCGTTTGATACAGTCTGTACTTTAGAGCGATTTAAGTGTAAAATGTGAAGATTTGTTGCAAAAACGTTTGAGGGAAAGGTAAGGGATTCTTTTCTTGCAGTGCTAGAGCACAATGCTGATGATGTTACAAGGCAGCCAGCGCGCGATATGCGTCACAAGATCTACGGTAGAGCGTTTCCTATTGTACAACATAAACGCCGCATACTACAATACTCTGAGAAAAATATCAGTCAAAATGAGAAATAGAACGGAAAACAAATTATATACAACCATATGATTTAATGTGTGTGCAAGTAATAGTAGGTTTTGCTATTTAACATATAACATTTAACATTTATATTTAACATATAAAACAAACAATAAGTATAGATATAAACTGAGCCAGAGCTAAGGACTAACTGGTGCAGCTTTTGTTTACTTTTCTGAAGATTGATTTCTGTAATTTCTATCCCACACGGTTACTAGAAATACCGAAATAAACTGGGGAAAAAACACGAATTACACATGTATTTACATGTTCTCTGTATATATCGGTTTCCACACAAACATTATTTTCTATTTTGATTTAATAATAATATAAATGAAAATTAAAATATGATTTATGTGATTTTGATACGAATTGTTTACTTTTTCCTAGTCATAGCACGCGACACTTGGTCGTACTTTATTGGATAGTTTGACCGTTCTATAACAGTGATGTTTTGATAACGCTTGATCGTTCCGGAACGAATGTAATCTCCAGAACGGACGGTGTAAGTCGGCTAATTCATATTGTTTCTAGTCGCTTAATTAATGTTTTAATTGACTGCACTGCAAATACATTTATTGTACTCGGTTCGATCTCATTTCTTATTCAGTTAAGAAGACAATCTTTTTTGTGTAAGTCGCTTAATTCGAACGGACAGTGAAAGTCGGCTTAAATCATCTTTTAAGTTGCTTATTTCATTTTCGAATTCACTGCACACACTTTATTGTTATACCTTCGAACCCATTGTTTACTCAAGTTAAATCGAAATGTCGCGCACATTAAAGAAAAGGCACCCTTTTGCTCAACGTTGTCATTATTCGTTAATTGCTCACTTACAGAAATCACGCCCTACTTTGATTATGCGCACATTTCATAACTGAGAAGTACATGTCTTGATATACAAGCGTTATATAATACTGATATTATCACATACACAAACATACGCAACAAGGATGGATCAATATCCATGTATTATTTGTTCCAGTGAATGTAAAATTGACACTTTGCAATGCACAAACCGTCGACAATGGATCCACAGTGATTGTATTTCCATGAGAGCAAAAGACTCGAGTTCATGGTCTCGCGATTACTTGGCGTTTCTTTGCACGACGTGTTCTTTCAATTGAGATCTATATGATGCTTGACAAGCCTTACAGTAGCAATACAAATTTATGTTCTCTCTTTTGATAGATAAACAGATACCTTGATGAATGACATATTGCTTGTAGTTATTATTCTTCCAATACATATTATATTCGTGCCGTTTTTCTCATTGAATCGAATGTACGTGTTTGCGACAGTTACATACCTTTCCTGTATCTCTCTATATATCCATATATATAGTCTGTCCATTCAGTACTTTATTAATGTTATATTCATTTGAATTGAATGACTTACTTATTTTCAAGCGTTCTTCAGTCGAGAAAAATAAATCAAAATGTTTTATTATTGCCTGCGCAAAACTTCGAGTGAACAAATCAAATATTAAATGTATTGATTCTAATCGCATTTTGCAGTTAATATTCTTTGTTTATATTTGCTCTTACCATTTGGGGAGTGAGGACTCTAATATGTTCATGCTTTCTACTAAATCCCCGTTTGTAATTGCAATTGACAAAGTTTCATAAAATAAATGATTTAAACTATATGCACATAACCTTTATCTGGCCAATCTTGCCCTCTCGCCATACTTAATCCATTAATATACCTTCCTCAATGTGTCCTGCACACGTTCTTTTATTCATTTTTAATTAACTACACATCCTTTATTGTCTTTCCCGTGATCACATTTTTTATTCAAACTAGAATAACAATGTCCAGCACACTAAAGAAACGGCCACGATTTTGATAGCGGATGTGGCTATGCATACGTAAGTTATAAGGTAAAGCAAACAAGAATTTCAATTAAAATATTTAAATGACTCTGTAAAAAATATATTTCCAAGCTGCTGACAGCTTTTCATTTGACGGAAAAGAATGCCCTGACCAATGCTGCAAAGTCAGAAAGTAAGCTCATCACCAACGGGATTTTGATTCCAGAATCAGAGCACATGTCTACCTATGGATCGAAATATGCAGTTTATGTGGAAATTTTAAAAATGTTTAATCCGGCAATTTTATTTAAACTTGTACCAATGTCAGTTTGTGGGGACTGTAACTTTTTATATAGATGCAGTTTCTAGAGCACTGACTGGTTCAGAAAACCTTCACGAACTATTGCGACTACGAACTACAATATAAGTGATATTGAATCCTATTTACTATGATGAAAAGTCTAACAGTTATGTAGATTTGAGCTGTGGTAATCGCATCGTTGTTAGTAAATATTCAAAGCTTGTGAAATACGCTGTTGTTGCTGGTTCCTACTCGGAAATGGCGTACATTTATGAACTACGTGCCGGCATCTCCAAACCCATTCGTTCTTATTATCCGCCACAGTTACAAGTCGAGTCACAACCTTTTAATCGTAAGGTTGTTGGAAGGGCAGTGAACCGATCCGCATCTCCCGCAGTAGGCATAATGTGGACTCACATGTACGTCCCAGAAAGAACTAACGGGTTTATACCCAATCACTTTGTGCCTCTGGTATATGAAAACAAGCATCATCATTTTTGGTATCATCATCAGGCAGAAGACACAGAGCAGGCAGGACCGGACTCCACTAGGCTGACGGTGACTCAGCGACCGCAGATAACTGAAGTCCATAGGCATGATAACAGAATAAACTCACCCATAGGAACTTCAAGGGACCTGTACGATATACTATAAGGAGTGCAATGCACCATAGTTCGACAGAAATACCACTGTGAGATCAGCGGGTTACCAAACAAGCCACCCTGGAGTAAGAATTCTACAAGACTGGCACATAGGAAAATGACGGCTGCCACGTGGCTTCAAAATGGCGGTCTTCACAAGAGGCCACGAAGGCGTCACTACTGTGGAGACTTAAATAGAGGGACTACGGAACAGCAAAACACCACCTGAATAACACGCCAGAAGCTTCTAGAACATAATTACACAGCATGGGAATACCATGAAGCGGTAGCTTGGACAAGTAGCGCCCATGAGTACCTCTGGAGCAGGGAACGACAAGCTACACCCCGGTGCCTGCCTGCGCAAAGGAATGATAATTTTCATATTTGCCGTCATTTGCCTGAATAATAGGGGACTCACTTGGTTACGATTACCCCTTTTTGAACAACTATATGTGGCCCTAAAAAGGTTTATTTGACCACATTGGTACCTCCGCCAGCAAATTCATAACCAAAAATACCTACCATCGACTACACTAATATATGTCGCTTAGACATGTTTATATCTAAATTTGTTAGGGACTTATTATAATGTACGCTAAGTACTAGTTTATTTTGGATGAAAGGATAATAAATAAATGGTTCTACGACTTAGATATTAGACACAATTGCATTGGTGGCTAACACATTATTGGATATTAGGCTGTCCATTAGTAAAACTGGACTGAATTTGATGTAAGTGCGACCTTCTCGTTTCAGGTGTGAGCGGCGTCCGTGGCCTTGCTGTCCTTCTCTTTGCGTGTGTGATGCTGGCTACTCCCGGACCTGGACCTTTTCCGCCCTTTCCTCTTCCGGCTCATCAAACTTACTAGCGAAATGAGAAAACATTTTCCCTCGCTACCAGTAACATGGCTTCTGATTGGTTGATAGGGTGGGTGTGTGTGGGTACTATTCCTACCCACCCAAAGGGCTTAAATTTCTTCCGATAGTTACTTTTTAGTAATTCGGAAGAACGCCCTAATTACTAAGTGCACTTGTTTGCACAATAAATGCCCGAGGGGAGGGAGTAGCGACCCCTCCCCAAGGGAAAACAAACGGCCCTGCGATATGCGGGCTATAAAAGTTGCCCAAATGTTCTCTGAATGGCGGTAACTATAAAACCCCAATGATTGGATTGGATATGAAAACAACGAGCATATTGTAAATGTCGATGACTCATTAGATGGCTTAGTAGATGTTTCTTCTGTTAATTCTGACATGACGGCAAAACACGTTAGTAACGAGTCACATACAGATATAATCAACGAAGTAACTGACACACAACGAGGTAAAAGACGCAAATGACTCGTACAAACATCCAGCAAAAGGCAAATTAGACCAGTGTCATTTTCTTGACATGGGAAAATCAGTGGAATTTTTGTTAAAATCAGATTCAAGAGTAGAATGCATTCCATGTGGTTTGTAAGAAAATGTATATTTCATTGTGAATAATGCGAACAACCTCGAGAAGAGGTAGAATAATGGCAAAAGTTCTTTTTCAGACAATTGTGGTGTATGGGATACATCTGCTGGTACATCCCCTGAATCCTACTATTTGCTTTTTGACAACGGTACTCACACCATGATTTTTTCAAACATGGGAAGTACTTTCGTAAAAAATAACTAAAGACAAATACGAAACTAAAAGTCATTAATCCATTAAGAATCTATCAAATAAACCGCACGTAGAAAAATAATAATTGTGAGTCCACGAACCACGTTCTAAAACAGATAGTTGAATGAAAGACGAAAACGCAGACGGAATTTGTGCAACTAACACATGAATTAGTAACCCGACAAATCAGAAATCTGATGAGTGCTCTAGTATGCACTGGAAAATTCCGGCTTGCCGACAGTTATAAACTATTTGAGTTGAGAAAAACAGACTGGATAGAAATGAAAGAGCAACAACAAACACTTGTTCAAACGCTTCAGACGCCACATCGACACAAAATACATGATTTTCACGGACAGTCAGACAACTATTGTTGAACCAAGGACTAATTGACCGAAACCTGGATAAAGGACACGAAACATGAATGTATGAACTGTGACAATTACAGCTAAAAACGCTAAACATGAACCAGAGATGTCGTCATAATATCGTATATTTCATTGTTTTAGGTTAGGTTTATTTTACCTTGTCTTGTGTACATGACTTGTAGTTCTATTTTCAAGAGGAGCATAATCCTGAATGCTATTGGATTAATTGCTTACCCGAGTTGTCTTTGTCTATCATCATATATCGTGGCTTGTACAATCACAGGCTTAATCTCACTCTTGCATATATACTATCGTATACACTTTTGGTACTTTGTTACATTTCACTTTCACTTTGTGTATGTATTTCAATTCGCCATTTATCATATGTGTCAAATCAAGAAAGAAATAAATAATTCATATAAATTAAAATTATTTTGCTTTTCATTACTATTCAAACATGTATGACTAATCAACGTTCACATATTTCCAAAAATAGACTTTCTTAACACCCATACAATGAACTGTCATATCATCATAACTAGTATATATATATATATATATATATATATATATATATATATATATATATGCCAAATATTTGGAAACCTTTTAAACAAAACTTAAATTAAATGTTATTTACTTTTCAAAAACTATATCATTAAAAGTTTTATTAAATATGTAATATAATGTCGGGAAATACTGTTGATACTTCGATACTTTACCCTTTCAATCTGTGTATATATTACTAAGACTCGCCATTTCTCAGGTCTGTCGAATCAAGTACGACCAAATGACATTGGCTATGAATAATTGTGCTATAAATAGGAAAAAAGATTATTCGTATCAAAATACATTAATCTTATTTTATTTTGCTTATTATTATTATTCAAACAAAAACAAAATGTGTGTGGAAATCGATAAACAGAGAGAACATGTAAATACATGTGTATTTCGGCTTTTCAGTGTATTTCGGTGTTTTTAGGAACCCCTATCCTACACAGTGGAATCAAAGTATCATCATTTATCTTCATCAACAGCAGCAAGATGAAATTATCATTAGCAGCAGTGAGTAGTCAAAAGCGCTCGCCTGTACCGAATACTACCATTTCACTTCTGCCAACGTTGGTTTTAGTATCTGGGTTGCATGTGAGAAGTCGTGCAGGGCAGTAGCTTGCAGTGAATCGTTGGTGCAAACACGGGCTTTATCGGTTTCTTTCTACAAGAATTACACTGGCCGCCTATTGCGCTGTAAAATGGTGTTTGAACCTAAAACAATTATTATCGTCATGGAGTGTTTACTATTAGCATCATTGCCATGAATTCTTGTTTTGTGAAAACTCTTAGTCAACATTGAAAGAACTATAAAGTATGAACTATTTCACGGCAGTAGCAGAAAGTGTAACTTTAGAGGCAAACGCGGAGAGGGGAACCATGTTAAATTGGGTTTAAAAGTTAAAGCGTTTGGCACAGAACTAACGTTAGGCCACCATTTAAAACAAAATATTGTTTCATTAGAGTCCTAAGTCAAGCTGATTCAGATTGTTTAAAAACCTATGCCAGGCAGAATTATTTTCTGTGTTTTATTTACATCTAAATATGTTACAATTCCCCTAACGTGCTGTGAACTTTCATTGATCAATTTTTATACAAATTTACAATAATGACGTCTCCAGTGGCAGATCAATATTTTCACTGACCGACTTTGTTTTACCATATACAGAATTACAAGGGACGTCTTCACTGGCTCGGGTATATTGATAAATATACTCACCAAACTTGTTTTATCCTATACAGAATTACAATTGGACGTCTTAACTAGCTCTGATTTATCGATATCACCGAATTTGTTTTACACATCAAGGTCAACAGTCTTGAAACGGACGGAGATCCGTAAATACCATTTTACAAAGTGGAATAATAGGGTTATTTTTTTTTTGTTTGGAATCATGGTCCTTATTGTAGGTATACGCATACTCTTGACAACCTTGAAAACTACTAAATTTTTTTCTTCCCGGGATTTATAATTTAAACATCTGGCGCAGAACTAACGTTAGGCCACCATTTAAAACAAAATATTGTTTGATTAGGTGTTGACACCGTTCGTCCCTCCCCAGCACATATAGCTGGTTTGGTAATTGAGGCGACACCCTTCTATGTGTTAGTTATACAATGTCAGGCGTAGGATTTCCTTGTCCACCCAGTGTTTTGATTTTTTGTTATTGTGTTTTGTTATTATATTTTGTTATTTTTTTATTTTATTTTTATTTTTATTTTATTTTGAATTCTGAAGTTTTCAAGGGTTATTCTTTGGTTCGTTTATCATATTTTTCAAGTTACTTTATCCCAAAGAAGCTATATAGAATGTACTTCCTACTTACTATCCGTGCTGATAGTTCGTATTCAGAGATTTTGTCTGCGACTGACAAAAACAACTTGGTTTCCTTTCTCTAGATCCTTCAAACAAGGATTGTACTCCCCTCTTTAGTACACTTGTCCCAGGGTTTGTTTCCTTTCCTTATTCCTTGATTACTTCCCGTTTTAGTGACTTGGCCAGAGCAGAGTCGTGTTGTCTGGTGTTGTGCTTTTGTTTTTTGTTTTTTTGGTTGTGGTTTGTGTTATACGTGGTATTGTTCAGACGGCTCTATCTAGATCATATTCATATAGTTGCCTTTTTATTATATCTATTTGTTTTACTTCCATTATATTAGATTTTTTGAATCTTTATTTATATCTAATTTTTCCTTTATTTGTATTTTTTTCTAGTAAATGGTGTTTATTTATCGTTTTATTTGTAGTATTGCTTGTTTGTATGTATATGTTGTGTTTTATATTGTGTGGTGTTATCATAGTTATTATGTATGCATTGCTAAATTTTCCAATTTTTGTATCTACTTTCTTATTTTCGAGAAATCCGTTATTGTTGTTGTGGTTTTTCTTTATCCTTCTTTCTTTCCATGTTAGGGAGGAATTTGGGTACATGTAGGGCAGGTCAAGGTTGTGTTGTCTTCATGTTGTTTCACTCCCGTAGTGTATAGGGAATTGTATCAGTTTCTTAGTTTGAGGCAAAGTGCTGTTTTGTTACATGTTATCAGTTTGGGGTCAAAGATGCCATCTGGTTGCGGTCAAATTGATATAATGTCTAACGTTCTCTTAGAGTGTTGATCTTTTTTTATTTGTGGAACAAAGCAAAGATAAACCGTCATCTAAATTCTGTAAAAATAAAAAATTTAACACAACTATACAACACCATTAGCCGCAAACACGGGTGGACAGGGTACCACTGCACCTCATAATACATTTTCGCAATCGACGGTGTTCCTCCTAGATTCAAACCAGCCAAATGCTGGGGAGAATCATGAGGATCAACAGCGTATATATGGGGATTAAAGTGTTTTGTGATTTCCATTTTTTTTAAAAATAAATAAATATATATATATATATATATATATATATATATATATATATATATATATATATATATATATATATATATATATATATATATATCTGTATTGTGTCTAAATGTCTGTACATACCTTGAAATCTTATATTGGGAGTTAGTTAAATGTCCTTGTTAGTAGAGGCTGTGGTAGCCTTGTTTGTATAAACTCCCGTAAACCTCGGGTCTTCCCAAGGCAATGTTCCTTGGATCGTTTTTATTGGGGGGGGGGGGTCGGAGTTAATGATTATGTGGGGCATTGTGCCCGTCTCCTGGACATTGTGATGGGAGGGTCTATATCTGGATCCCTATTGGTTCCAGCAAAGTTGGCATGGAAAGTAGATATTAGTAGTTCGTTTCGGGACTGTAAAGAGTGTTACAGTTCAAAGTATAAGATAATAGGTAACTAGTTTCCTTAGAGAAAGCATAGTTGTATAATAGGTTACAAGTAAAAGTTCTATAAGACATGTGGGGATAAATATATGTTGCCTGCATGTGATCGACTCCTCATGGGGTTTATCACCTGCCAGCTGCATATTCTTGTTACCCCGTATGTGTTATGAAGATAGAAAATTGAAATTTTTAATATATTTCAATGAAATCCAAGAAGGTTTCCATATTTACTCAAAGATTAAATACAATTGGTATTAATTTGGAAGTACATTTATATATATATATATATATATATATATATATATATATATATATATATATATATATCTGCCTGTAAGGACATGTTCATTGCTAGGTAAATGGTTCTAGTTGAACAGAGGTTGTTGGTAAAGGCATTGCAGAATAACTGGAACAATACATTTGGACAAAGCGGCTGAAAGGATCTCGCTCCCCCCGCTAGTGTTCCTTATCATGTGGTCGTGATAATAAGAATCGTGGTTTTATTCTGTTGGATGAATTGGGTCACGCTTGTGGGTTGTATTCCTATAATTTTGTACAATGTTGTTTTTTTTTTTAAAGTTTATTTGTTATTTTTTTCTGAGATTATATTTCAATGTGAAATACTTTTAGTCTCCTCATCTCAATTGCCATCAATATAAATTGAATAACTTCAGCATATAGTTTTTTTCTATTTAATTTGATTTGTGTATAGTAAATTATAGTTATCATATGATCCAGTTTCTTTTGTAATTTTATTTTTAATTTTATTTTTCTGTTGATCAATGCTGGTGCAATCTAGTGTTATATGTATTCTGTGATTTCTATATCGTTTACATAGGAAGCATGGTGGTATTGTTTTGATTATTTTCCTTTGAAATGCTTTTTCTTGTGTCCACCATGCATCATGAAGATATTCTAATATTTTTGCTTTATGTTTTGTATTTCTGGTTTTGGACCAGTTTGTCCATATTATATTTCAATCAAGGAAACTATAGTGTTCCAATTTTGTTTTTCATGTCTATTTGTCTATCCATTAGTAAAGTATATCAATTTTTTATTTTGGGGGGTCCAAAATTCTTTGTTCTGTCTGTATGTATTACTTTTTATTCTGTATGTTGTTTTTGGTGGTGTCAGAATTGTTATAATGCTGTTGTTTTGGTATACTTCTGGTCGGTTTGGTAACTTAAAGCCAAACCAGTAGAGATATAATGCTTGCCAAACGTATGTAGGGTGGGGTGTTAAATTTATTAGTCTTTCTAAGTAGTTGTTGATTTGTTTAATTCGTAAGTTTGGTATGCCTATTCCTCCTTGTGTCTGTTCTTTTTGTAGAGAATATTTGGTTATTTTAGTGATCTTTCCATGCTATATGAAGTTAATTTTTTTTTTATTCAATTTTGTTATGTACATGTATATGAATTCGAAGTTAGTGTTGTCGAATAAATGCCAAATTGAGTTGTATAGAAATGTTTTTGCAATATGTGCTTTCTCTAGTAGGTTTAATTGTCTGGAATCCCATGTATCTATATGTTTATTTATTTTTCGCACGAGTTGGTTAAAATGTATGTTTTTGTTGTTTGTGCCAAAATTATAACCTAAAACTTTGACATGGGTTCTAAACTGTCCATGGGGTAATACTTGTGAGGGAGGGAGGCCGGGGTGGTTTCCTCTCCAGTTTCCCATTAGTAATATTTTAGTTGTGTCGTGGTTTATTTTTGATCCTGATGCTAGTCCAAAATTGTCATATTGGTCTATTAGATATTTATATGATTGTTGAGTTGTTATGAAATGTGTACAATCATCTGCATGTTGTAAAGTTTTGCATTCTTTCTTCATGTTTGGGATTTTGATTCCTGATATGTTTTCGTCACATTGGATTCCGTTTCTCAGTATCTCTATGCCAAGTAGGTAAAGTAACATGGATAGAGGGCATCCCTGTCTAACTTAGCGCTGTATGGGGAATTTTTTTGTTTTCGCTCCATTGATTTGGATTAGGGACTGTATGTTGTTTTATAGTTTTTATCCAATTGCGAAAGTTTTTCCGAATCCGAATGTTTTTAGGATGGATAATATGTATTTATTTTCTATTCGATTGTAGGCCTTTTCCTGATCGATTTGTATTAGTTCTCCGTTTATTTTGTTCTTTTCCATGTGTTCTATTATTGTTTTTATTGATAAAATGTTGTTCTGGAGATTTCTCCCTTCTACTCCATATGTTTGGATGGGATTTATAATGTTGCTCATTGTTTCCTTTAATCTATGGGTTAATATTTTATTTAGTATTTTGTAATCTATTTTTAATAATGATATTGGTCTCCAATTTTTATATCGGTTGGTAATCCTTTATTTTTGTATATTAGTGTGATCGTGCATGTTTTCATGTTTGGTGTCATTTATTTTGCTACTAGTTTTGTGAAATAGGTTAGGAGTATTGGTGTGATTTGTTTTTTAAATTTTTTGTAGAATTCGACTGTGATTCCATCTATTCCAGGCGATTTGTTTGGTGTTAGCTGTTGAATTGCTTTGTCAATTTCCTGTGCCGTAATAGGTTCGTTACATAGGTTTCTCTGTAAATCTTGTATCTTAGGTAGTGTTATCGATTCTGTGTATTCTTTAAGTTTTTATTTAGGTATGTGTTGTGATGTATATGAATATTGTATATGTCTTTGTAGAGTCCCACTCTTATTTTTTATCCGTTTTGTTTAAAGTTATTTATAATATCTAGCTGTGTTTGTTCTTTTTGTAGATCCGTTTCATTTGAGATGGGGTCAGTTATTATTTTATGACATTCTTTTTGAACCAAGTTGTTTTGTTGTTTTTGTATTCTAGAGTATTTCTGACTGATTTGTTAGAGTGTTTCGGTCTGGTCCCATATGTAATACTCATTGTATTCTTGTGTGTATTGTAGTGTGTCTTGTATTTCAATTTGGTACTCAGGTAGGTCAAGTATAGTATTGTTAAGTTTCCATGTGCCTTTTCCCCATATGTTTGTTTTTGGGGTGGTTACATGGACTGCAATGGCATTATGCCTGTGGTTGGTGTTCATATAGCAGTGATCTATTCTGGACGCCATTGTGTTTCTTGTATATGTGAATTCTTGTTTGGAAGGGTTAATATGTCTATAGGTGTCGAATAAATTATTGTTGGTTATTAGGCCTTTGATGTAGTGTAGTACATCTCTATCCCATTTGGCTAGGCCATTTGTTTTGTCTACGTCTTGTATTACTGAGTTGAAGTCGCCTATTATTATAGTGTTGTGTAGTTTGTATGTTTGTAACTAGTTAGACAATTTGTATATAAATGATATTTTTCAACTTCTTCTGGGTGGTATATATATGTTGATTATGTGTAGTTTGTCTATTTCAATGTGTAATAGTCTTCCTTCTACTTCTTTTGGTGTATTGTGTAAAGTCCAGTTTGCATTTTTGAGGTTGTTGTTTATTACGAATCCGACTCCTGATCGGTTAGATACATTGTTTTTTTATGTTATAAATATAGCGTTTAGATGGTCTTCTATATAGTTCTTTACTTTGTTGTTTATGTCATGTATTTCTTGTAGGTATATTATATGATATTTATTTAATTGTTTGATTAGTTGTTTTGCTTTATCAAAATTTATTCCATTAATGTTAAGTGATGTAATTCTAATATTATTCATCATTTTTGTTTTAGTGATAATTGTATGGGTATATATTATTGAGTTGTTTATATGTTATAATTATTGGGATTTTGTTTTTTGTTTTGTTGTGGTGGTGGTTTTGTTCATTTTGGTAATGTTGTATTCTGAATGGGGAAGTAGTGGTGATTTGTCAATCATTTCTCTTATCATTTTTTTTTTTATTTCTTGGGTTCCTGGTGAACCATTTTCGGTTTGTTCATTTGCTTGGGTTTGGGTGTTTGGTGCTAGGGTTGTTTTCTTTTGGTAGTTGCATTTGCCTAATTTGTGTTGTTGATTTGTTTTTCTTTTACTGTGTTGGTGGTGGTTGTTTTGGGGCTCTTTTTCGCCCTTGTTCTGATGAGTTTTTTCCTTTTCCTTTGTGTGGGGCTAGAAAATGGAGCATTTTCTCCCTCTATTTGTGTTTATGTATGTGTTGTCTGTTGTTTCTGTTGCCGTAGTGTTGTCTGTGGTGCCCTCAGGAGGTGTTATTTGATTTCTTCTTTTCTTTCTTTTTTTTTTTTTTTTTGGGGGGGGGGTTTATTGCCAGCTGTGACATTCGCATATGTATGTTGTGTATCGTTTGGTTGGGTGTTAGTTAAGTTGTTGTCGCTAATCATTGGTGTTGGGGTATTTTCCCCGTTTTGCGTGGGGCATACCCATTTGTTATGGCCTGTTTGACTGCAAATTAGGCATGGTCCAGTTAAATTGCAGTTGTCGAACCACGATGTTACGAGAAAGCCATGCACTTTAGATATTTCTGGCACACTATTTGCTTGGGTTGCTTCCACCCTCATTATCAATTTCTCAGTGTAAACCCCCCCCCCCCCCCCGGGATAGCTTTGTACACATCTTTCCTTGTAAATATGACTTTAATTTGTGTTCTATGCTCAAAGCCTTGGACAAAATTTTCAATGGGTATTTCACACGGGACGCCCGAAAAGAAAATGTCAGTGTATGATTTTTTGATAATTTTGGTGATAGGTGGGGGTGTAGTCACTTGTGCCACTATGTCACCTATCTTTATGCTCCATGATGGTATTAAGGGTTGGGGTTTTTGGGGTACAAGAGATAGAACCCCTTTCCCAGGTGGGTGAAAATATATATCTCCTCGCCTGGAACTCCCCTACCTATGAGGGATGCTAAAATTGTCGGCATGGGGGGGGGGGACCTTTGTTCCGCTGGTGTTTGGGACATATATATAGCCTGATCATAGTTGGGCCTGTTCCCTTTAATTAATTTTCCTTGGGGGGTTTCCTCTTCTTCCATTTGGAAGAAATTATCTAACGCGAAGTTGTTGTGGGCCATTGTATTAATTGCTGTTGTTTGTGTTTGTTGATTTTCGTGTTTATTATTATTATTATTATTTTGTAAAAAAGGGACTAGATAGGTCTAAAGGGATTTCTTTAAGGCGAGATATTAAAAGTGTAATTACCTTATTGTATTATTCCAGTTTTGACTATTGAATTTTGAGAATTTAGAATCTTTTTTAAGAGATATTTTCTCTTTAATCCTATTTGGAATTATTTGCATTAACTATGCAGCGTTGTATTTTCCTGTGCGCACACTTTCTTTTGCGTTTAGCAAATTTGGTTATGTCCTTGTTAACTGTATTGTTCATACAGGTTTACTTGGTGAAATATCACTGGAAGCACAAGTTAGTATGTTTGTATTCAATGTATAAAACTATTTTGCATTGAAATCACTTCACGTTGCTGAATGCAAAGCCTTTTTGATAGAAAAGTTATTTGCACAAGTATGACCGTATTGATATCACTGTATTTCACTGTGTTGAATTAATAATTGTACGCAGATAGTTTATACTCGAAATTAACAAGGATTATAGTTCAGATAGAAAATGAAAATCTACTTGCAAAATATTTATATTAGTAAATAAAGGTAGTTTGCATTGAATTTTTTTTTTTGTCTTTATCACTGAAAGTGTTCCGAAAGTATAACTGTGTGTCATTGATTAATTTCCAATTCTAAACGTTTTAATGTTTACGTTTGAATTTGAGAATGTTCACTCTTTTTGTTCATTGATTAATTTCCGAGTCCACGTTATATGTTTACGCTTTAATTTGGGAATATTCACTGTTATTAATCATTGATTAATTCCAGTTCAAAGTTGTATTGTTTTCATTAATCCACTCGATGCTTTCATAAGCACACATTTATGCTTTGCTTCCGTATGACAGACTTAGATCCAAACCACATCATATTTACGCATTAATTAGAGTCGAAAGTCAAGCTGATTCAGTTTGTTTAAAAGCCTATGCCAGGCAGAATTATTTTCTGTGTTTTCATTCACATCTAAATATGTTACAATTCCCCTAACGTGCTGTGAACTTTCATTGATCAATTTTTATACAAATTTACAATATTGACGTCTCCAGTGTCAGATCAATATTTTCACTGACCGACTTTGTTTTACCCTATAAGGAATTACAAGAAACGTCTTCACTGGCTCGGGTATATTGATAAATATACTCACCAAACTTGTTTTATCCTATAGAGTTACAATTGGACGTCTTAAGTAGCTCTGATATATCGATATGACCGAACTTGTTTTACACATCAAGGTCAAGAGTCTTGAAACGGACGGAGATCCGTAAATACCATTTTACAAAGTGGAATCATATGGTTATTGTTTTGTTTGGAATCATCGACCTTAATGTTGGTATATGCATTCTCTTGGCAGCCTTGAAAACTATTAAATATTTTTTCACGGGATTTATAATTTAAACAAATTTAAAGGACTAACAAATAATTTTTCATGGGGTTTCATAATTTAAACAAATTTAAAGGACTTAAAAGTAATTTTTCGTGGGATTTATAATTAAAACAAATTCACCTGAGTAGAAAGTAATTTTAATGGGATTTATAATTTCAACAATTTAAGGGACTAGAAAGTATTTTTTCATGTCATTTAAAACTTAAACAACTTTAAATAACCGCAAAGTAATTTTTCATGGGATTTATAATTTAAGCAGATTTAAAGGACTAGAAAGTAATTTTTCATGGGATTTATAATTTAAACAAATGTAAAGGACCATAAAGTAACCGTTCATGGGATTTTTAATTTAAACAAATTTAAAGGACTAACAAATAATTCTTATGGGATTTTTAAATAAAACAAATTTAAAGGACTATAAAGTAATTTTTAATGGGATTTATAATTTAAATTTTAAGAACTTGAACCTAATTTTTCATGGGATTTATAATTTAAACCAGTTTGAAAGACTAGAAAGTAATTTCTCATGTGTAATTTAAACAAATTTGTCAGAAAATGCATGTACTTTACTATGAATGTAACTGTGCTAAATCGTACATCCATGTACATCCCTATGACTGTACCTGTCATAAAAACATACCTGCATGTACTTCACTAGGAATGTACATATTATTAAATGGTGCATATATGTACTTCACTTTAAATATACTTGAACCATTTGGAAGAAGAATTTGAGAGATTCAGATGAGAAAGAAATTATGCAAAATGTATGTCATTCATGGATTCTCTTTCTTGTATCGCCTTCAAACACTAATACATGTCATTTTAGTTGTAAGCGCTAAAACAATTGCCTGAACATGGTTAATAACATCGACGTTGTAGCTTCCGGAAACTGTTTATAATGATGTCTTACCATAATCAAACACATCCAAAACAAAATATATGTCCAAAGGACAACGTTACGATGGATGGATGGATTTATTCACGAATGTATGTATAGTCCTGGAAACAACCATATATTGAGAGAGATTACATAATAAATAATTCGGTTGATATATAAGCTCTGTTTATAATTACCTGGATGATACAAATAAATTTCTGCAATAGTCTCATTTAATTAAAGATTTTATGGTACCAATAATATCTTCATGTTTTGCCTGATTTTTGGTGATATGAAAGAGTGTAGAGGGACCATGGGGGTCTGGGGGTGAGGGTGCAGAAGGTTGTGATTCTGAGCTGTCTTCTCCATCTCGGTAAATCCGCTATAGAATTTTGCAAATTTATCTTCAAAAACGAATACAATTATCTAAGGGTATTATAACTCGACTAATGTAACAAAAGCTGTTTTGCCAGATAAGGAACTTATTCTGTTGATCAAATTTAGTTTGATACTGGGATAAATTTGGCAAACTATTGTTACATCTTTATGTCTTCACTTATTCTACAATGGTGATTTAAAATTTCTTCTAAAAAGTAGGTTTGTTTGTGCAAACATGTCTGAAAAAAATTCTTTCACAAAATGGCTGTACACATTGGTGTAATAATTGATCTAAGAAAATGATAATATATTTGTTGAATGTGTGATTTTATACATTGCTCAGCATTATTTTTTATCAAATGTTTTTTATATTATCCACATTTGAAACTTTAATATATTCCGCTGACAAATAAATAACATATTAACTCACTCTGTAACTTCTTTAACCATATCTATGTCTAATACATAAAGTTCCAGCTGACAATGAATAACATATATTACATTTCTCAGTGTTTTTTTTTTTAACAATATCTATGTGAAATATAAAAATTTCAAGCTGACTAATCAATAACATCTTAAATTACTCGGTATCTTTTTTAACCATATCTATGTGAAATACATAAAGTTCCAGCTAAGCAATGAATAACATAGTAACTCACTCTGTAACCACTTTAGCCATATATATGTGTAAATAAATAAACTGAACTATTATCGATCCCCTTAATATGATTTAAATGCGGTAAACGCCCATATTTGCATATTAACCTTGAACCTGGTTATTAGGTGGAGATGTCATCCCCAACGTATGTTCATGCGTCTCTTTCTTCTTATCCAGCATTCTGCAGGGCATTACGAATTTTCTCGTGTGTCTTTTTCTTACGCAGAGCTTTGCAGTGCATTAAAACACTCGAGTGCTTCTTTCCCTTATCCAGCAGTGCATTAAAAACGTTCAAGTGCATCTTTCCCATACCCAGCACTCTACAGTGTATAAAAATAGTCAAGTGTATCTTTTCCTTACCAAGCACTCTGCAATGTCTTAAAAACGTTCAAGTGCTTCTTTCCCTTACCCGACCCTATATAAGATGTTAGGTATGTTCATGTGTATCTTTCCCTTACCTAACCCCCTATAAGGTATTAGGTATGTTCTTGTGTATCTTTCCCTTACACAACCCGCTATAAAATATTAAGTATGTTCACGTGTATATTTCCCTTACCCAAACCCCAACACTATTTTAGGTATGTTCAAGTGTCTATTTCCTTTACCCAATGCACTATTATATATTAGGTATGTTCATGTATATACCTTGACATATTCCATTCATTAGTATGTCAGACATTAGGTAACAAAAGTGAATGAAAATATACCCTGACATACTCCATTAGTATGTCAGACATTTGGTAACAAAAGTGCATGAAAATATACCCTGACATACTCCATTAGTGTGTCAGACATTAGGTAACAAAATTGTATGAAAATATACCCTGACGTCGTCTAAATTTAAAATGTCGTTAAACTTTTCGTCATCGAATATACATTGCTTCTACTGCGTATAGTTATGTCTATGATAACAAAAACACACAACAGATAGTATATACGTATATATTGACGGTTTATTAACAAGCAAATGTTCTTCTAAATATATAATTTATTGAACACTTACCGCCACGTAGTGACAGTCCCTCAAATTTAATCAGACTGCAACCATTTTCTGTCTGTCCTCCAGTGGCCATTTTGTAGTTATAACAGATTGTCGTTGACAGTTACTGGCTCCAACAAAAGCCGTCACTCCAACACAATGCTGACACAAGGGTTAGACTGAAAAAAAGCAAACTTATGTCACGTGCATACCTAATTTTATATTGTATACATTATTGTGGACAATTTATTTTGTGAAGAGTGTGGCGTTTTGCCCGACCCAAAATAGTATAGAAACATGTATAATCAAAGTAATTCGGACAAGACATTGTTAATGTTAAACATGACCGCAGGCTAGCACTATCCCTTACGTAAGTTTGCCGTGGCTAGGGTGTGAAGCCCGACCAAATCCGTCAGAAGCGCAATTATCACCTTCGTGTGGAAGCGATTGTACAGATCAAAGAAGTTGGCCGAAGGAGTGGACGTGCCTTTTCTTCTTGTTCCGCAGACTGACAGTCAGGTTGAATTGGTCGCGTAGTCGATTGGACAGGGCCACAGCGCTACCCAATCAGAATCCAGTTAGGGACGGGACCCTAATTTGGCTAAGTATGATATCCTTAAACCTGCCAGCAAGACTTAGTTCGCTAGAGTTCGTTAGAATGATTGCCAGAAGATAATAACTCCGATCAGCCATGCGTTATTGGCGGAGAAAAATCTTAGGTCAGGATTCTATGTGCAGCTTCTAAAGGAAGCTTCGAGGGACAGACCAGTGACAGTTGCCCCAGTGTCTCCGATAGAGAGACGGAAGAAAAGAGAAGGAAGGAGAGAAGTCGGGAGAGGTGAAGTCCAGGAGGAGTGGGAGGAACGAAATAAAGAGATGAGTAGAACCAAAGACAAGGGGAAAATCAAACTCACACTGAAAATTACGAGATGAAGTAGGCTGTCACTTGGAGGACGAGTGATTGAGTTTATCATTTAAAATTATCGACTTTATTAAATTATTATTTTGAATTTCATCTTCGTGTTCTATATAATTTAACCGTCAGCAGTGCCGACTGGGGGCTCAGAGCTGTACATCTGTTTCGTCCATAATTTAACTTTATAATTTCACGAGCCAGGGAGGAACTTCCATATTTTAATTAATATATTGGAAGTACCCCATCCCAACCTTTGCAAACGCTACAAAGAGCTTGTAAGGAAAATCAGTCTTATTTTAGTGCACTTGAGAACGGATGAAAGGTGTTCTATTATTTTACTCTAAAAATATACAAAAATATTCAACGAACACTAATTTTATTGTTATCCTCATTTGGAGTTCATCCCGTGCACCACAAACTATGTAATGTAGCAGAATGCAGACAAAAGAAGAGATACACACATACACACAGTCAGAGAGAGAGAGAGAGAGAGAGAGAGAGAGAGAGAGAGAGAGAGAGAAAGAGAGAGAGAGAGAGAGAGATGGTTATAAGTGGTTGGTGTAACTAGTGTGGATGTAAATGGTTTTGTATGAGTGCAGTTAATGTTGATTGTAATAAGTGGCGGTGTAATTTCTGTGGATGGTTAAATTAGCGGTGGGTGTACATACTGTTCATGGTTATATGTGTGTGGGGGTGGTGGTGGTGGTGTAACTACTGTTGATGATGAGGTTGTCATGAGTGTAAATACTGTTGATGATTATATGTGGTGGGTGTAACTACTGTTGATGGGGAGGGTTTTTCGTGAGTGTAAATACGGTGGATGGGGAGGTTTTTCGTGAGTGTAAATACAGTCGATGTTTATATGTGGTGTGTGTGACTAATGTGGGGAGGATTTTCATTAGTGTAAATACTGTTGATGGTGATATGTAGTGAGAGTAATTACTGTGGATTGGGAGGGTTTTCATGAGTTTAATTACTGTTGATGGGAATATGAGGTGGGTGTAATTTATGTGGTTTTCATGAGTGTAGATAATGTTGATTGTAACATGTGGTGGGTGTAACTACTGTGGGGAAGGATTTGAATGAGTGTAAATACTGCAAATGAATGCTGGTATAAAAGCTTAATCTATCATACTTGACTACACATTCACAGGAAACAAGGTGCATATTGTATTTTCATTAAAATCGCGCTAGTTTAAAATCGGCCACGTTCTAAATTTACGAATGTGGTATAAAGAGCATAACTCTCCTCGCGTTTAGTAACCTTGATACGCGTAAACGTCATTCCAAGGACATGTATTGACTCAATGTGTGTTCACGCTGTTATCAACATGCATATTATGAACATATACATGTTCAGCGAGTATATAAAATACACTTAGTTTAATTTATAAATAAAAATCAATAGACTGGTACTTACAGAATATGTATAAATCACGTAAAATGTCCGTGTTCCAAGTTAACTAGTGTATTCTGTACAATGGCTACTTGTTTCACGTCGCCAAGCAAGGTAATGTTACTACATGTATGTACTAAGCCAACCAGTCATTGCAGAGAAATCCAAGCACATGACAAAATGCTTTAGTATTATTAGTCGACCTTGCATGGCAAGTGTTGGCGTGTACAGACACATAACCGAAATAACTGACCCAGAATTTAAATGACTGGTTAAGATATGAATTACTCGTTCAGCTGGTTGACGTGGGTACACAATATGGCTGATAGAATAAATGTGAAAGTAAATAAGATTCAATAATGACAGCATTCAAGTATCTAAATTGGAATATAAAACCCTAAATCCTCACTTCTATCTATCTTTCTATATATATGTTTGTTTGTCTGTATATCTAACAATCTATTTATCTACCTACCTACCCATCCATCCATCCATATCTATATATCTGTCTATCTATCTATCTACCCATCCATCCATATCTATATATCGATCTACCTACCCATCTACCTATCTATCTACCTACCCATCTACCTACCCATGTATGTATGTATGTATGTATGTATGTATGTATGTATGTATGTATGTATGTATGTATGTATGTATGTATGTATGTATGTATGTATGTATGTATGTATGTATGTATGTATGTATGTATGTATGTATCTATCTATCTATCTATCCATCAACCTACCCATCTACCTATCTGTCGATCTATCTATCTATCTATCCATCTATCTATCTATCTACCAAACCATCATCCTACCCATTTACCTACCATCTACCTACCTGTCTACCTATCTACCTACCCATCTATCTATCTACCTACCCATCTATATATCTACCTATCCATCTATCTATTCATCGATCCATCTATTTATCTATCCATCTATCTATCTATCTATCTTGATGGCTATTACTGTTTATTTGTCTGTTGAACCATGTCAAAATTATGTCTTCAACCTCTAACCAGATTCATCCACCCGTTCATTTTAATTATACTGCTACTGCTACTACTACTACTACTACTAACTGACCTTCTGCACAATAACTAATACTTCTACGGCTGCTTCTGATACACCAACTACTTCTAATAAGACATTTACTAACGTGGCTGCAACAACATCCGGGTAAGCAGTCGTGCGATGAACATCCATTTGGATGGAACAAAGCAATACGGAACCTTTAGCGTGTATGTGGTCGTATGAAGTACTTTTCTTCCCTTATGTGTGGTTAGTTGATTTTGTGGTTTTTGAAAGTATATTTGTGGTTTGTTTTCGTTACCTTGTGTGTGGATAGCCCAACAGACGCACGTGACCTTATCGGCGAAAGCATCTGTAATTCAAATCATCATCATCATTCGAGAGATGGCCATTGAGTTATTTAACGAACACAGTTGGTTTGGGATTATGTATGTAGCATATGTGGTGGAAAGGCTAGAATATGAATGGAGATATCAATATACCAAAGACGTTGTGATAAGGCAAGTGACCAACCTGAAAGTAGCCAGGCATTTGGTGGAACGTATACTACTGGAAGAAGTAGAAAAGTTAAGAGGTTTCATTACACCAAAAAATGTAAGATTGGGAACCTTGAAGGAGGCACTTGACGCTGTGATCCAACTCAGGTGCTTTTACAAAAACACTGAATTTCACAGAGTGGTCATTTGTTTAGTGCGGGCTAGAATAACTAAAGAAAGCCGATTACACGATGAGATATGTACTGGCAGAAGTTAAAAGAAAACTTAAGATACCTGGACTAAAGAAAAAAGAAGGAACAAGAAAACAGAAAGAAGAAAGAGGAATTTAAAAGACTGAACAACAACTGGATAAAAGTTCATGAAACGTTTGGAGCAATGGGGCATCCTGACTGGATTCCATAGGATGAAAAGAAGAAAAGGAGAAAGAGAGGAATCATTGGAAAAGTCAGGAGCTGGTGGAAGAACTGGATAACAAAAGAAGAAGAATCCAAATGCTCTGTATATTATTGTATGTCATTGTTGCATATTGTATGTGTTCTACCACTTTATGTGTATTGGGAGTATATCTCTACTCCTCACTGAAGTCAGCCCGGTGCACACCTGTTCCTACCCTTGTTGCAACATTGTTATCAATCTTCAGTCAAGTGACGTCATCTCACCTCTTCCGTTCCTATTGTCCTTATACAAAACCTAACCTATATTCCATTTTCCCTTGACACTACAGAGCCACAATTGACCCATGCTGAATTCCCCTTGACGCCAAACAATCCCAGGCTGATCTTTAAAGCCTTCACGCCAAACAGCCCTGGGGTGGGTGGGTCTGTAATGTATTTTCCCACTGACACCAAAAAAGCATCACAATACTACTCACCACTCATCCTGAAGTGAAGGTAAATAATAATAATAATAATAATAATAATAATAATAATAACAATAATCATAATAATAATAATAATAATAATAATAATGAGGACTTTGTATAGCGCCTAATCTTTAGAAACTCTAAACGCTTTACAACATCGATAATGATATGTCTTCACTGAAGAAAAACAAATGACAAAAACAGTGAAATTGGAAAACATATAAACATGCTGAAAACATAAGATACAAAACAATATTTGGTCCCTAAGTTTGTTCGTGCAGTCGAGAAAGGTGAGTTTTAAAAGCACACTTAAAAGAGACCACTGTGTCTTTGTGTCTAATTTCAATGGGCAATTCGATCCACATAGCCGGGCCCTGGTATGCAAAAGAACGTTGTTCATGTGACTTGGTTTTCATAGTGGGAACAATGAGTATACTATTGTCAGAATAAGAGAGGAAGTATCTTGCTGGTGTATACACATGGGTGAGGCCGGATTGGTATGTTGGACTGGAGTCTCTCAGTGAAACATAGTACAGAGAACACATTTTGTGTTTGATTCTGTATCGAATTGATAGCCAGTGTAGTGTACAGAGCAGTGGTGAGGTGTGCTCTGGTCGAGGTACTCAAAAGATCATCCGAGCAGCTGTGTTTTGAACGTTTGAAGTTTCTGGAGTAAATATTGTGGAGAACCAGACAGAATTGAGTTACAATTGTCCAGTCTTGAAAGTACTAATGAACACACACGTGTTTTAGTGGCATCAACTGAAACATATTTACGAATGGAACTGACGCATTTCATTTCAAGATATGCAGCCTTGTATATGTTCATGACATGTTTGTGCAATGTGAGAGTACTGTCAAGAGTAACACCTAGGTTTCGTACTGACTGTGAGAATTTAATGTTGGTGTTCCTGATATGTATTGTCTGAGGTAAAGGATGTGAATGAGAATGTCTTTGGGTCGTGATCATAATAGCCTCAGATTTATCATCATTCAGCTGCTGCTTGTTACATGTCATCCATGATTTCACATTAGATATGCACCTCTCTACTCCACACATCAAGGTTGTTTGCTAGGATTATGCAGGTAGATAAATACCTTTAGCATTTGTTTCCCCGCCATACTACCATGCCTGAAAATTCAGGCATAGATGACACATTAATTACTTCGAGGCGCAACAACACAATATTTCACTAAACATTTAAATAATTATATAGGCTGTTGTCTGATCAATTCACAAATACGTAAATTTGTTTTTGTATGATGTAGTTGCGAAATAGTAACAGTTCTTTCTTCTTGAAATATTTTGTTGGTGTCATTGACATTCATCTGAATCAATATCATGTTAAATATAATATACTTATTCATGGTAATGTTACTGTTTACTATATTAAACATACATTTACATGATAATGTTACTCTCTATTATTTCAAAACAGTATAGCATGTTTATATATAGCAGACTTTAACAGGGTAATTTTACTCTCTATAATTTCAAAACAGTATAGTATTTTATATATAATATACTTTTTGGTGTAGTGCTCAACGGCATATCAACAAGGCTTTCCGGTTGATTGACTGATTGATTGATTTTTACAGATGTAATTGTGATAGAAAAGACTAAGGAGACTTCTCAACTACAAGTACCGGAATCTAATTGTCTAGGTCCCTGTGGCTGCAGGGAAATCCCCCCAACGCAAAAAGGAAACAACAACAGAGCAGATAAAAGTCACTGAAGAGGTGAGGGAGGTACAAACCTCGGAAAAAACCACGGAAACGGCAGAGAAATGGATCGAAATCCTCACCCCGAATAAAACAAACTCCAAAACAGCTCGGAAAGACAAAAGCCATATTCCAACAAGCACCCCTTTTGAAGTGCTAACCATTGAAGAAGGCACAGAAATACTAAACTTATCAGGAGAGGAACTGTAACGCGGGCGCTGCGGGTGATCAAAGTGTTATTAGTACAATATTGCACAAGGCATGGTCAGAGGTATTGCGCAACTTGGAAAACAACACTTGAAGACCGCCTCCCACTAATTGTCGTTATCTAGGAGATGATCGCTACGGTGTAATATGCCCGGTCAGTGAATATAGTAATCTGAGATGGTACTTTGAACAAGACAATACACGAGCCCCCGTAAAGATAAAATATGAATTTAATTAAAAATACAATTAAGAAAAGAATGACACTGAGAATTACAATTTCTCTCTTTCTGAATACACTTAGTTCAGAAAAATATAAATACTGAAGCTTTAAAATAATGGATACATTCAAAGAATCCAAACACTAATGAAAATGAATGAAGTTAACCGTTAATACTGAGAGTAAATTTCATCAAGGAATCGAATGTTCATTTAACATTTGACTGTCGAATGATTCAACATGACCTTTTTCGTCGACTGGTTTTTCTTTCTTTCCCCTGCGTGCGTCCGTCTTCAGCTTGCCCTTTGATTGAACTTATTCCACACTCTGACTTCTTATTTCTTTCCTTTTGACTTCTCGCTGATTCTCACTCTTGCCCAAAGTAAACTATTGCCGTTGACTTCTCGCTGATTCTCACTCTTGCCAAAGTAAACTATTTTTCCTTGTGTTTTTGACGTGCTTCTACCGTTTGATTTCCCGGCGGACTTTCCTGAGTTTTATTTTTACGAAGGCACTGCTGTAAAATTACCCCCGGAGCCTTTATTCCGGAATTAAGGATAGTAGTTCAACAATGCTTTCTTGCAAAGCGCCTTCCAGAAGACTGATTTAAACTCATTAGCTCAGAGAATATATGTCCCAATCCTAGGTTTCGACCCAACCCTCCGTCCTGTACATTTGACCAATCGGCATAAAAGCTATTCTTACTGACCTTATGGAAACCGTCTCTCACGATGCCAAAAATGCCACTTAGGATCGAAATGTCGCCTTATCATTTGTCTCAATCATTTTTGAAAGCTCTACGTGAGTAATCCCATAATTTTACGTGTCAAACACTCAGTCCGTTTTCACTTTAATTATTGTACCAAGCCTGACCAAGTTAAGAAAACATTTTTCCCGTTCCAAACTCTGCCCCAAGACAGTCGATTGTCGGCTAGCCTACGAATTAATTACTGGATGTCACCGACGAAAAATTTGGCACTTGACAGGAACTTATCCCCCTGACATGCTCTACCCCAATATCAAAAGGGAAAGGGCCCACAAGAAAAAGGAAAGCGGTCAACCTGTCATCACTTGACGAAAAAGCACAGGTGAAAGAAAAGAAAAGGTGGGGGGGGGATATGATGAAAATTTGATCCCAATCACTTGAAGAAAGGAAAAAGGAGGGAAAGGATACCACAAAGGAAAACAAAGGATCGGAAATGGTTCAACAGAAAAGCCCAGAAAAGGAAGATGAGACACAAACAGACAATGACCCTCTGAGGACCCAAATAACCTAAATGAACTTAGGGGGACACTTTTTACCTCGCAGGTCACTAGTGACTTTTACAGTCAGGTAGCACAAACAAAACATATGGGGAAGAACAAGGATCCCCAGAATAAGGGTTAGATGAGGAAATCATATAAATATAAGAACAGTAGCCATTTAGAAACAAAATATAACCAATAATACTGATTATAAAGCGGCAACCTGGTGCACTACAAAAATGGAAGGACAAAACATCCGTTTATTATCTCTTAATATAAATGCGATAGATACAGACAAAGCACAAAAACTGAAACAAATAGGGGACTATGATTTACTTTTTGTACAGGAAACACAAATGGATTTACGGACGAACTAAAAGAAGAAATTGAACGAGACACGGATAGTATAATTATAACTAACAACTTTGTGGGAAAGAATACCTAGGGAGGGATAGCTATGGTAATTAATAATAAACAAGGGTGTACATAGGAAAGGGTAGAACAGGGGTGTCCAAACGTTTTGCAAAGAGGGCCAGATTTGATAAAGTGAAGATTCCCGGGGGTCAATATTTATCTTTTCAAATTACGATGTAAATAAACAGAAACCACTCAGGCAGACATGAACAACTGTAAAAACACAATTCTGACTTTCTCGATGCAGCTGTGGAGGAGCATTATCAGGGTCCACGGAGATGGGAGAAGAGAAAAGCAACATGTCCTTTTCAATGACTGCAAACACCTGAAAACGTTTGTTGAATTCCACAGAAAGAGATGCGATAGCTGTTGCATAACTCTTCATTTGCAGACCGATGTTGTCCTGTGGGAAACTGTCAATTAACTCTTCAAAGCTGGGATGTGCGCGGTGCAGGGCTCTGTTTGGGACAAATGTCTTTGGAAAAGTTGCAGCTTCGTTCCAACGGCCTTCACGTGAGTGTGTTACTGGCTCACCACTGCATCTCGTCCTTGAAGAGTATCATTCAGTCTATTTAGATGCTTAGTTATGTCAACCAAAAAATACAAATCTGCCAGCCATACAAGATAGGACAATTCTTCCATCTGTTGGCCCTTTTCACACAAAAAAAATCTTATTTGTTCTATGAGAGAGAAAAATCGCCGCAATGCGGGCCATAAATAATACATTCTATGACCGAACCTGCGGGCTGTATGAAATCTTACTGCGGGCCGTGATTGGCTCGCGGGCCGGACTTTGGACACCCCTGTGGTAGAAGAAGGGGCGTTATTTAAAGGGCAGGTTAATTCACATAAAAATGGGAGGGAACAATTTTCATAATGTGTATATACCAGTAAATAGATACAAAAAACAGGAATTTATAGACCAGCTGGCGAAATATTTAGAAAACTATACAATGGGCAATTTGATGATAGGAGGGAATTTTAATTGGGCAGGGGACGACATAGACAGAACGGGAAAACCGACAACGGAAGACAAACGGTTTAAGGACAAAATGGAATATATTATGAAATCACAGAAACTAATTGATAAATACAGACGGTTAAACATACTAAGGGCAGATTACACTTTTGATTACAAAGAAAACAAAGGCAACAGGATAGATAAATTCTTGGGTACATCATCCGGAACAATTAAATACATTACAGCAGGGATAATAAATTACAAACTTTCGGACCATAAATTAATATCTGTAGAAACAGGGAAAACAAAAGAACTAAATGGGGAAGGGGACAATGGAAACTAAACAATAAAATACTAGAAAATGAAGAATTTGGGAGGGAAATTAAAAAAGAAATAGAAAATTTTAAAGCAAAAGGGAATTTGGAAAATAATACCTGAGTGGGATAAACTAAAAAGGTTTTTTTTTATTTTAAAAAATAGCTATTTTTCATTCAAAATTAATTGTTAGAAAGATAAAATTAGAAAAAGAAGCTTTGGAAAATTTGATAAAAACAACAACAGCACAGGGCACAAAAAAATCATTAGAAGAAAAATTAGTAAAATTAAAAATAGAAGAGCAAAAGGGGAGGGATATCAAAGCAGGAAAATTCACACTTATATAAAAACGGGGAAGGGTTTTATAAACGGGAGAGATTAAGAAGATGGAGAGGGGAACCATATAATCACTAAACATAGGGAGGGAAGGAAGCACGACAGACAAATCTAAAATACTAGAGTATATACAAAATTACTACAAGGACTTATATACCTCACATGACATAGAAGACGAATATACAGACACATATTTACGAGAGATAAAGTGCGAGATGATAACCGCATAACATAGTAGCATATGTGAGGATTTCATCTCGCAAGACGAAATAGTGGAGACGATAGGTAAAGTATCTAAAAATAAATCACCAGATAGAGATGGAATTTCGGAGGAATTCTATAAAAAAAATTCTGCCGTATTTAGTATTAGAATGATTATATAATAATATTGCACTAAGGAATCAAAACATGTCAAACACAATGAGTGAAGTTATGACAACACTAATATACGAAGGGAAGGGGTTAGGGAAGATCTAAAAGAAATTGGAGGCCCATCTCCCTCCTAAATATTGATTATAAAATTATAAGTAAATGTTTATCAGAAAGGGTGAAAAAATGTCTTGATAAAATAATCAACATAAATCAAACTAGTGGCCCGAAAGGGAGGGAAATACAAAATAACATACTTAATATTAGAACTATCATAAATTTTACTGGGACAACTAGTGCCATGGTACTAATAGATCAGGAAAAAGCCTTTGACAGACTTGAACAAAACTATCTATACAAGACACTGGACAAATTTGGATTTGGAATAAACTCATGTGTACAGGTAAACGGAGCCAAAACGGATAAATCTGATATCAAAAGATCAGTGAGGCAAGGATGCCCACTATCTATGCTAGTATACGTAATAGCTATAGAAATACTAAGTATAAAAATAAATAACAACCAAGGGATTAAAGGGATTAAAGTTCCAATCATAAAAGAAGAGGTGAAATGCTACAACATGCAGATGATTGTACTAACTTTATACAAAATAAAAATTCCTAAAAAGAACTGATAAACGAATTTGAACAATTTGGGAAAGTTTAGGGATCAAAAACAAACCCCGAAAAAACAGAAATATTACTAATAGGAAACTGGGGAGGCAAGCAACATGGGCTACCTCCCTCCTTAATTAAAGACAATGAAATTTTGGAAGGAATGAGGAGAAACAAAACCTCAAGAAAATCAGGAAAAAAATTAATGAAAATATCAAAATCTTGGCGCTAACGCCACTATGCCTATTTGGAACTGGCTCAAGTTGCAAAATGTGCACCATGACTATAAATTAAAATCGTTAGACATATATAACGAAACGTTAAAAGCGATAGATAACGAGATTATAAAATACTTAAGGGGATTTAAAATACTTATGGGGATTTAAAATGCACTACATCAACAAAGAAGCTCTATATAGAGACGGGAAAAGTGGAAGCCTGGGCCTCCTCCACCCGGCCCTCATTAAAAACACTAACATTCTAAATAGATTTAAGGAAATTAACGCAGAGCCAATATAGCTTTGCATGGACTCTATATATATTACTTCGGTTTCTCAATGAAGCAGATAAACGACATTTATAAAAACAACAACAACAAATTAACAAAATTACTAGGGGTGCCGAAGGAAATTACGACCGATAAAAGAACTATTAAACAAATATAGAGACGCTAGGGAATTATAGAAAATCGACACAAAATCAACATACAAATGGATGACGGAACATACTATAAATAAGGATAAAAAACAAAATAGAGCAAGCAAATATAAACATTAATTGAGATATGGCCTGGGGAAAATTGGTCAAACTAGAATCACTTAAAATAAAATGCCTCCTGTTCAAATACTTGCATGATGCGTGGTTGACAGGAGAGTTTGAAGTGAGACGGCATATGATCAGAGTATCGCCTAAATGTCCACTGTGTAAAAATTTCAATTTTACAACAACAGCAACAAAAAACACCACCAACAACAACAACAAAAAACACCATGGTTCAATGTGAAGAAGAAAAACAGACCAGAGAGTTGCCCTGATATTAAAAATCAGGGCAACTCAACCATACAATAGTAAACAATTCTTATATGTAGTCGGAAAGTTTACACTGAAACTACTTTACGAAACAACAGATTTTATAGTTAGGAATATGAGAGCATGTGGCCAAATTATTATAATTGGGAAACACAATAGATTTTTTTTTGGGGGGACGGTACCAGACAGATGCCCCCTCCCCTATTGAAAAAAACTTTAAAAAAGTGTTTTCATGTATGAGTGTGTTCTCCCCGATATGAGGATATTTTGGTCCTTAGTGTTTTCTATGACATCCTCACCCGAGCTCAAAGGCTCATCAAAGGTGTCTTGTTTTAATTTCTTTAAGTTAACCCTGGCTAGGGGTTTCCTGTATCCTGTGTATGTTATTTGTGTTGTGCTATTTGTATGTTGCTATATTTATACATATGTATACAGTGTATCTTGTAAGGATAGCCATTTTGGTCAAAGTTACCCAGTTTTCTAATCATATAAAAGACCTCTATATATATATATATATATATATATATATATATATATATATATATATATATATATATATATATATATATATTTATTTATTTATTTGTATTGTGCCTAAATGTCTGTACATACCTTGAAATCTTCTATTGGGGGTTAGTTAAATGTCCTTCTTAGTAGAGGCTGTGGTAGCTTTGTTGGTATAAACTCCCGTAAACCTCGGGTCTTCCCAAGGCAATGTTCCTTGGTTCGTTGTTATTGGGGGGGGGGAGGGTCGGAGTTAATTATTCTGTGGGGCATTGTGCCCGTTTCCTCGACATTGTGATGGGAGGGTCTATATCTGGATCCCTATTGGTTCCAGCAAAGTTGGCATGGAAAGTAGATGTTAGTAGTTCATTTCGGGACTGTAAAGAGTGTTACAGTTCAAAGTATAAGATAATAGGTAACTAGTTTCCTTAGAGAAAGCATAGTTGTATAATAGGTTATAAGTAAAAGCTCTATAAGACGTGTGGGGATAGATATATGTTGCCTGCATGTGATCGACTCCTCGTGGGGTTTATCACCTGTCAGCTGCACATTCTTGTTACCCCGTATGTGTTATGAAGATAGAAAATTGAAATTTTGAATATATTTCAAGGAAATCCTAGAACGTTTCCATATTTACTCAAAGATTAAATGCAATTGGTATTAATTTTGAAGTACAGATATATACATCCACATACATATATATATATATATATATATATATATATATATATATATATATATATATATATATATATATATATACCTGCCTGAACTGGAATAATACATTTTGACATAGTGGATGAAGGGATCTCGCTCCCCCAAATAGTGTTCCTTATCATGTCGTCGTGATAATAAGAATCGTGGTTTTGTTCTGTTGGATGAATTGGGTCACGCTTGTGGGTTGTATTCCTATAATTTTGTACAATGTTGTTTTTAAAGTTTATTTGTTATTTTTTCTGAGATTATATTTCAATGTGAAATACTTTTAGTCTCCTCATCTCAATTGCCATCAATATAAATTGAATAACTTCATCATATAGTTTTTTTCTCTTTAATTTGATTTGTGTATAGTAAGTTATAGTTATCATATGATCCAATTTTTGTGTAATTTTATTTTTAATTATATTTCTCTGTTGATCAATGCTGGTGCATTTTAGTATTATGTGTATTTTGTGATTTCTATATTGTTTACGTAGGAAGCATGGTGGTATTGTTTTGATTATTTTCCTTTGAAATGCTTTTTCTTGTGTCCACCATGCATCATGAAGATATTCTAATATTTTTGCTTTATGTTTTGTATTTCTGATTTTGGAACAGTTTGTCCATATTATATTCCAATCAAGGAAACTATACACTGTTTCAATTTTGTTTTTCATGTCTATTTGTCTATCCATTAGTAAATAATATCATTTTTTATTTTGGGGGGTCCAAAATTCTTTGTTCTGTCTATGTTTGTATTACTTTTTATTCTGTATGTTGTTTTTGGTGGTGTCAGACTTTTTATAATGTTGTTGTCTCGGTATACTTCTGGTCGGTTTGTTAGCTTAAAACCAAACCAGTAGAGATATAATGCTTGCCAAAAGTATATGGGGTGGGGTGTTAAATTTCTTAGTCTTTCTAAGTAGTTGTTGATTTGTTTAATTCGTAAGTTTGGTATGCCTATTCCTCCTTGTGTCTGTTCTTTTTTTAGAGTATATTTGGCTATTTTAGTGATCTTTCCATGCTATATGAAGTTAATTATTTTTTTATTCAATTTTGTTTATGTACATGTATATGAATTCGAAGTTAGAGTTGTCGAATTCATGCCAAATTGAGTTGTATAGATATGTTTATGCAGTATGTGCTTTCTCTAATATGTTTAGTTGTCTGGAATCCCATGTATGGAAAGTTTTGCACTCTTTCTTCATGTTTGGGATTTTGATTCCATATATGTTTTCGTCACATTTGATTTTGTTTCTCAGTATCTCTATGCCAAGTAGGTAAAGTAACATGGATAGAGGGCATCCCTGTCTAAGTGAGAATTGTATCGGGAATTGTTTTGTTTTCGCTCCATTGATTTGGATTAGGGACTGTATGTTGTTGTATAGTTTTTATCCAATTGCGAAAAGATTTTCCGAATCCGAACTTTTTTAGGATGGATAATATGTATTTAATTTATATTCGATTGAAGGCCTTTTCCTGATCGATTAGTATTAGTTCTCCGTTTATTTTGTTCTGTTCCATGTGTTCTATTATTATTTTTATTGATAAAATGTTGTTCTGGAGATTTCTCCCTTCTCCTCCACATGTTTGAATGGGATTTATAATACTGCTCATTGTTTCCTTTAATCTATTGGTTAATATTTTATTTAGTATTTTGTAATCTATTTTAATAATGATATTGGTCTCCAATTTTTTATATCGGTTGGTAATCCTTTATTGTTGTATATTAGTGTGATCATGCGTGTTTTCATTTTTGGTGTCATTTATTTTGCTAGTAGTGTTTTGTGAAATAGGTTTAGAAGTATTGGTGTGATTTGTTTTTTAAATTTTTTGTAGAATTCGGCTTTGATTCCATCTATTCCAGCTGATTTGTTTGGTGTTAGCTGTTGAATTGCTTTGTCAATTTCCTGTGCCGTAATAGGTTCGTTACATAGGTTTCTCTGTAATTTTTGTATCTGAGGTAGTGTTATCGATTCTGTGTATTCTTTAATTTTTTATTTAGGTATGTGTTGTGATGTATATGAATATTGTATATGTTTTGGTAGAGTCCCGCTCTTATTTTTTATCCGTTTTTTTTAAAGTTTTTTTTTTATTATATCTAGTTGTGTTTGTGCTTTTTGTAGATCAGTTTCATTTGAGATAGGGTCAGTTACTATTTTATTACATTCTTTTTGAACCAAGTTGTTTTGTTGTTTTTGTATTCTAGAGTATTTCTGACTGATTTGTTAGAGTGTTTCGGTCTGGTCCCATATGTAATACTGATTGTATTCTTGTGTGTATTGTAGTGTGTCTTGTATTTCAATTTGGTACTCCGGTAGGTCAAGTATAGTATTGTTAAGTTTCCATGTGCCTGTTCCCCATCTGTTGTTTGTTTTTTTTTTTTTTTTTTTTTTGGGGGGGGGTTCAATGGACTGCAATGTCATTATGCCAGTGTAGTTGGTGTTCATATAGCAGTGATCTATTCTGGATGCCATTGTGTTTCTTGTATATGTGTATTCTTGCTTGGTTGGGTTAATGTGTCTATAGGTGTCGAATAAATTATTGTTGGTTATTAGGCCTTCGATGTGGTGTAGAATATCTCTATCCATTTGGCTAGGCCATTTGTTTTGTCTACGTCTTGTATTACTGAGTTGAAGTCGCCTATTATTATAGTGTTGTGTAGTTTGTATGTTTGTAAGTAGTTAGACAATTTGCATATAAATGGTATTTTTCAACTTCTTCTGGGTGGCATATATATGTTGATTATGTGTAGTTTGTCTATTTCAGTGTGTAATAGTCTTCCTTCTACGTCTTTTGGTGTACTGTGTAAAGTCCAGTTTGCATTTTTGAGGTTGTTGTTTATTATGATTCCGACTCCTGATCGGTAAGATATATTGTCTTTTTTGTTATAAATATAGCGTTTATATGGTCTTCTATATAGTTCTTTACTTTGTTGTTTATGTTATGTATTTCTTGTAGGTATATTATATGATATTTATTTAATTGTTTGATTAGTTGTTTTGCTTTATCAAAATTTATTCCATTAATGTTAAGTGATGTAATTCTAATATTATTCATCATTTTTGTTTTAGTGATAATTGTATGGGTATATATTATTGAGTTGTTTATATGTTATAATTATTGGGTTTTTGTTTTTTGTTTTGTTGTGGTGGTGGTTTTGTTCATTTTGGTAATGTTGTATTTTGAATGGGGAAGTAGTGGTGATTTGTCAATCATTTCTCTTGTCATTTTTTTTTTATTATTTCTTGGGTTCCTGGTGAACCATTTTCGGTTTGTTCATTTGTTTGGGTTTGGGTGTTTGGTGCTAGGGTTTTTTTCTTTTGGTAGTTGCATTTGCCTAGTTTGTGTTGTTGATTTGTTTTTCTTTTACTGTGTTGGTGGTGGTTGTTTTGGGGCTGGTTTCGCCCTTGTTCTGATGAGTGTTTTCCTTTTCCTTTGTGTGGGGCTAGAAAATGGAGTATTTTCTCCCTCTATTTCTGTGTTTATGTATGTGTTGTCTATTGTTTCTGTTGCCGTAGTGTTGTCTTTAATGCCCTCAAGAGGTGTTATTTGATTTTCTTCTTGTTTTTTTTTTTGACGGGGGGGGGGGGGTATTGCCAGCTGTGACATTCGCATATGTATGTTGTGTATCGTTTGGTTGGGTGTTAGTTAAGTTGTTGTCGCTAATCATTGGTGTTGGGGTATTTTCCCCGTTTTGCGTGGGGCATACCCATTTGTTTATGGCCTGTTTGACTGCAAATTAGGCATGGTCCAGTTAAATTGCAGTTGTCGAACCACGATGTTACGAGAAAGCCATGCACTTTAGATATTTCTGGCACACTATTTGCTTGGGTTGCTTCCTCCCTCATTATCAATTTCCCAGTGTGAACCCCCCGGGATATATTTGTACACATCTTTCCTTGTAAATATGACTTTAATTTGTGTTCTATGCTCAAAGCCTTGGACAAAAGTTTCAATAGGGATTTCACACGGGACGCCCGAAATGAAAATGTCAGTGTATGATTTTTTGATAAGTTTGGTGATAGGTGGGGGTGTAGTCATTTGTGCCACTATGTCACCTATCTTTATGCTCCATGATGGTATTAAGGGTTGGGGTTTTTGGGGTACAAGAGATAGACCCCCTTTCCCAGGTGGGTGAAAATATATATCTCCTCGCCTGGTACTCCCCCAGCTATTAGGGATGCTAAAATTGTCGGGATGGGGGGGGGACCTTTGTTCCGCTGGTGTTTGGGACATATATATAGCCTGAACATAGTTGGGCCTGTTCCCTTTAATTAGTTTTCCTTGGGGGGGGGGGGGGGTTTACTCTTCTTCCATTTGGAAGAAATTATCTAACGCGAATTTGTTGTGGGCCATTGCATTAATTGCTGTTGTTTGTGTTTGTTGATTTTCGTGTTTATTATTATTATTATTTTGTAAAAATAGGTCTAAAGGGATTTCTTTTGGGCGAGATATTAAAAGTGTAATTACCTTATTGTATTATTTCAGTTTTTACTATAGAATTTTGAGAATTTAGAATCTTTTTTAAGATATATTTTCTCTTGAATCCTATTTGGAATTATTTGCATTAACTATGCAGCGTTGTATTTTCCTGTGCGCACACTTTCTTTTGCGTTGAGCAAATTTGGTTATGTCCTTGTTGACTGTATTGTTCATACAGGTTTATTTGGTGAAATATCACTGGAAGCACAAGTTAGTATATTTGGATTCAATGTATAAAACTATTTTGCATTGAAATCACTTCACGTTGCTGAATGCAAAGCCTTTTATGATAGAAAGTTTTTTGCACAAGTATGACCGTATTGATATCACTGTATTTCACTGTGTTGAATTAATAATTGTACACAGATAGTTTATTCTCGAAATTAACAAGGATTATAGTTCAGATAGAAAATGAAAATCTATTTGCAAAATATTTATATTAGTAAATAAAGGTAGTTTGCATTGAAGTTTTTTTTTCTTGTCTTTATCACTGAAAGTGTTCCGAACGTATAACTGTGTCTCATTGATTAATTTCCAAATCTAAACGTTGTAATGTTTACATTTGCATTTAGGAATATTCAGTTATTGATCATTGATTAATTTTCGATTCAGCGTTATATGTTTACGTTTGAATTTGAGAATATTCACTGTTATTAATCATTGATTAATTCTAGTTCAAAGTTGTATTGTTTTCATTCATCGACTCGATGCTTTTATAAGCACACATTTATGCTTTGCTTCCATCTGACAGAATTATATCCAAACCACAGCATATTTACGCATTGATTAGAGTCGAAAGTCAAGCTGATTCAGTTTGTTTAAAATCCTATGCCAGGCAGAATTATTTGGTGTGTTTTTATTCACATCTAAATATGTTACAATTCCGCTAACGTGCTGTGAAGTTTCATTGATCAGTTTTGATACAAATTTACAATATTGACGTCTCCAGTGGCAGATCAATATTTTCACTGACCGACTTTGTTTTACCCTATACAGAATTACAAGGGACGTCTTCACTGGCTCGGGTATATTGATAAATATAATCACCGAACTTGTTTTATCCTATACAGAATTACAATTGGACGTCTTAACTAGCTCTGATTTATCGATATCACCGAACTTGTTTTACACATCAAGGTCAACAGTCTTGAAACGGACGGAGATCCGTAAATACCATTTTACAAAGTGAAATCATAGGGTTATTGTTTTGTTTGGAATCATCGACCTTAATGTTGGTATATGCATACTCTTGGCAGCCTTGAAAACTATTAAATATTTTTTTCACGGGATTATAATTTAAACAAATTTAAACAAATTTAAAGGTCTAACAAGTAATTTTTCATGGGGTTTCATAATTTAAACAAATTTAAAGGACTTGAAAGTAATTTTTCGTGGGATTTATAATTAAAACAAATTCACCTGAGTAGAACGTAATTTTAATGGGATTTATAATTTCAACAATTTAAAGGACTAGAAAGTATTTTTTCATGTCATTTAAAACTTAAACAACTTTAAATAACCGCAAAGTAATTTTTCATGGGATTTATAATTTAAGCAGATTTAAAGGACTAGAAAGTAATTTTTCATGGGATTTATAATTTAAACAAATGTAAAGGACCATAAAGTAACCGTTCATGGGATTTTTAATTTAAACAAATTTAAAGGACTAACAAATAATTCTTATGGGATTTTTAAATAAAACAAATTTAAAGGACTATAAAGTAATTTTTCATGGGATTTATAATTTAAACATATTTGAGGGACTAGAAAGTAATTTTTCATGGGATTTATAATTTAAATTTGAAGAACTTGAACCGAATTTTTCATGGGATTTATAATTTAAACCAATTTGAAAGACTAGAAAGTAATTTCTCATGTGTAATTTAAACAAATTTGTCAGAAAATGCATGTACTTTACTATGAATGTACCTGTGCTAAATCGTACATCCATGTACATCCCTATGACTGTACCTGTCATAAAAACATACCTGCATGTACTTCACTAGGAATGTACATATTATTAAATGGTGCATATATGTACTTCACTTTAAATATACTTGAACCATTTGGAAGAAGAATTTGAGAGATTCAGATGAGAAAGAAATTATGCGAAATGTATGTCATTCATGGATTCTATTTATTTTATCGTCTGCAAACACTAACATGTCATTTTAGTTGTAAGCGCGAAAACAGTTACCAGAACATGGTTCATAACATCGACGTTGTAGCTTCCGGAAACTGTTTATAATGTTGTCTTACCATAATCAACACATGCAAAACAAAATATATGTCCAAAGGACAACGTTACGATGGATGGATGGATTTATTCATTAATGTATGTATAGTCCTGGAAACAGCGATATAATGAGAGAGATTACATAATAAATAATTCGGTGGCTATTTAAGCCCTGTTTATAATTACCTGGATGATACAAATAAATTACTGCAATAGTCTCATTTAATTAAAGATTTTATGGCACCAATAATATCTTCATGTTTTGCTTGGCTTTTGCCAAGGGGGTCTAGGGGTGGGGAGATGAAGGATGTGATTCTGAGCTGTTTTCTCCATCGCGGTAAATCCGCTATAGAGTTCTGCAGATTTATCTTCAAAAACGATTTAAATTATCTAAGGATAATATGACTAGACTAATGTAACGAAAGCTGCTTTGCCAGATAAAAGCCTTTTTCTCTTGGTCAAATTTAGCTTGATATTGGGATAAATTTGGCAAACTATTGTAACATCTTGATGTCTTCACTTATTCTACAATGGTGATTTAAAATTTCTTCTGAAAAGTAGGTTTGTGCAAACATGTCTGAAAATAATTCTTTCACAAAATTGCTGTACACATTGGTGCAATAATTGATCTAAGAAAATTATAATATATTTGTTGAATGTTTGAATTTATACATTGCTCAGGAATATTTTGTATCAAATATTTATTATATTATCCACATTTAAAACTTTAATGTATCCCGCTGACCAAAAAATAACATATTAACTCTATAACTTCTTTAACCATATCTATGTCTAATACATAAAGTTCCAGCTGACAAATCAATAACATATCTTAAATTACTCAGTATCTTTTGTAACCATATCTATGTGAAATACATAAAGTTCCAGATGACCAATGAATAACATATTAGCTCATTCTGTAACCAATTTAAGGTGGAAATGTCATCCCCAACGTATGTTCATGCGTCTCTTTCCCCTTATCCAGCATTCTGCAGGGCATTAAGAATTTTCTCGTTGTCTTTTTTCTTACGCAGCGCGTTGCAGTGCATTAAAACACTCGAATGCTTCTTTCCCTTATCCAGCACTCTGCAGTGTATTAAAAACATTCACGTGTATCTTTCCTTTACCCAACCGTTCAGTGTAATAAAATAGTGTAATAAAAACGTTCACGTGTATCTTTCCCATACCCAGCACTCTACAGTGTATTAAAAATAGTCAAGTGTATCTTTTCCTTACCAAGCAGTCTGCAGTGTCTTAAAAACGTTCAAGTGCTTCTTTCCTTTACCCAACCCCTTATAAGATGTTAGGTATGTTCATGTGTATCTTTCCCTTACCCCCCCATAAGATAATAAGTATGTTCATCTTTCCCTTACCCCCCCCCATAACATAATAAGTTCGTTCATAAGTATGTTCCATACGATATTAGGTATGTCCATGTGTATCTTTCCTTTACTCAACCCCCTGTAAGATATCATGTATGTTCATATGTATCTTTCCCTTACCCACCCCCTGTAAGATATCATGTATGTTCATATGTATCTTTCCCTTACCCACCCCCTGTAAGATATCATGTATGTTCATATGTATCTTTCCCTTACCCCCCCCCCTTTAAGATATCATGTATGTTCATATGTATCTTTCCCTTACCCCCCCCTTTAAGATATTAGGCATGTTCATATGTATCTTTCCTTTACCCAACCGTGCGGCATATTAAAAACGTTCACATGTATCTTTCCCATTCCCAGCACACTGCAGTCTTAAAAACGACCAAGTGATTCTTTCCCTAACCCAACCCAAAAAAGATATTAAGTATATTCATGTTACAGTATCTTTCCCTTACCCATCCCCCTATAAGATATTATGTATGTTCTTGTGTATCTTTCCCTTACACAACACGCTATAAAATATTAATTATGTTCACGTGTATATTTCCTTTACCCAACCCACTATAATATATTAGTTATGTTCATGTAATACCATGACATATTCTATTAGTATGTCAGACATTAGGTAACAAAATTGTATGAAAATATACCCTGACGTCGTCTAAATTTAAAATCTCTTTCAACTTTTCCTCATCGAATATACATTGCTTCTACTGTGTATAGTTGTGTCTATAATAACAAAAACACACAAAAGATATTATATACGTATATATTGACGGTTTATTAACAAAAAATGTTTTTCTAAAAATATAATTTATAGAACACTTACAGTTTTGTAGTGTCACTTCCTCAACATTAATCAGACTGCAACCATTTTCTGTCTGTCCTCCAGTGGCCATTTTTTCGTTAACAGATTGTCGTTGACAGTTACTGGCTCAAAGAAAAGTAAGCCGTCACTCCAAACAAAATGCTGACACAAGGGTTAGACTGAAAAAGATCAAATAATGTCATGTGCATACCTAATTTTGTCTTTTTATACATTATTGTGGACAATTTGTTTTGTGAAGAGCTTGTAAAGAAAATCAGTCTTATTTTAGTGCACTTGAGAACGGACGAAAGGTGTTCTATTATTTTACTCTAAAATTATACAAAAATATTCAACGAATACTAATATTGTAATACTGCTGTTATCCTCATTTGGAATTCATCCCGTGCAACACAAACTATATAATGAAATAGAATGCAGACAAAAGAAGAGATGCACACATACACACTGAGAGAGAAGAGAGAGAGAGAGAGAGAGAGAGAGAGAGAGAGAGAGAGAGAGAGAGAGAGAGAGAGAGAGAGAGAGAGATAAAGAGAGAGAGAGAGAGAGAGGGATGGTTATAAGTGGTGAGTGTAACTAGTGTGGATGGAAATGGTTTTGCATGAGTGCAGTTAATGTTGATTGTAATAAGTGGCGGGTGTAATTTTTGTAGATGGTTAAATTAGCGGTGGGTGTACATACTGTTGATGGTCATATGTGGTGGTGGTAACTACTGTTGATGATACGTTGTCATGAGTGTAAATACTGTTGATATGTGGTGGGTGTAACTACTGTGGATGGGGAGTGTTTCTCGTGAGTGTAAATACTGTGGATGGGGAGGTTTTTCGTGAGTGTAAATACAGTCGATGATTATATGTGGTGGGTGTGACTACTGTGGGGGAGGGTTTAATTACTGTTGATGGGAATATGTGGTGGGTGTAATTTATGTGGATGGGGAGGGTTTTCATGAGTGTAGATACTGTTGATTGTAACATGTGTTGGGTGTAACTACTGTAGGGAAGGATTTTAATGAGTTTAAATACTGCGAATGAATGCTGCTATTAAAGCTTTATCTATCATAATTGACTACACATTCACAGGAAACAACGTGCATACTGTATTTTCATTAAAATCGCGCTAGTTGAAAATCGACCAAGGTCTAAATATTTGATGATCTAGTGTTTAAGTTATCTGCCGTTTAATATACGGACGTGATAATATGTTGTGGGTGTAACTACCTTGGATATCTGTCTCTCTCTCTTTCTCTCTCTCTCTCTCTTTCTCTCTCTCTCTCTCTCTCTCTCTCTCTTTCTCTTTCATTTACGAATGTGATATTAAGAGCATAACTCTCCTCGCGTTTAGTAACCTTGATACGTGTAAACGTTATTCCAAGGTCATGTATTGACACAATATGTGTTCACGCTGTTATCAACACGCATCATATGAACATATACATGTTCAGCGAGGAAATAAAATACACGTAGTTTAATTTATAAATAATATTTAATAGACTGATACTTACAGTATATCTATAAATCCCGTAAAATGTCCGTGTTCCAAGCTAACTCGTGTATTCTGTACAATGACTATTTGTTTCACGTCTCCAAGCAAGATAGTGTTACCTGGTACTAAGCCAACCAGTCATTAGAGAAAAATCTAAGCACATGACAAAAAGCTTTATTATCATTAGTCGAACTTGCATGGTAAGTGCTGGCGTGTACAGACAGATAACCGAAATAAATGACCCAGAATTTAAATTACTTTAGTTGAGATATAAATATATCGCTCAAATGCTTGACTTGGGTACAAAATATGGCTGATAGAATAAATGTGAAAGTAAATATGATTAAATAATGACATCATTCAAGTATCTAAATTTGAATATAAATCCCTAAATCCTCAATTCTATCTATCTATCTATCTGTCTATCTGTCTGTCTGTCTGTCTGTGTGTCTGTCCGTCCGTCCATCCATCCATCCATCCATCCATCCAACTTTTTATCTATCTATCTATCTATATATCTATCTATCTATCTATCTATCTATCTATCTATCTATCTATCTATCTATCTATCTATCTATCTATCTATCTATCAATCTATCGGTCTGTCTGTCTGTCTGTCAGTCAGTCTCTCTGTCTGTCTGTCTGTCTGTCTGTCCATCCATCCAACTTTTTATCTATCTATCTATATATCTAGCTATCTATCTGTCTATCTGTCTGTCTGTCTGTCTGCCTGTCTGCCTGTCTGTCTGTCTGCCCGTCCGTCCGTCCGTCCGTCCGTCTATTAATCCATCCAACTTTTTATCTATCTATCTATCTATCTATCTATTTATCTATCTATCTATCTATCTATCTATCTATCTATCTATCTATCTATCTATCTATCTATCTATCTATCTATCTATCTGTCTGTTTGTCTGTCTTTCCGTCCGTCCGTCCATCCATCCATCCATCCAACATTTTATCTATCTATCTATCCATGCATCCACCCATCCATAGATCTATCTATCTAACTACCTATCTATCTATCTATCTATCTATCTATCTATCTATCTATCTATCTATCTATCTATCTATCTATCTATCTATCTTCATGGCTATAACTCTGCTTATTTGGCTGTCGGCCCATGTCTTTTATCTCTAATGAGATTAATCCACTCCTTCCAATTATAATACTACTGCTACTACTACTACTACTACTACTACTACTACTACTAATAATAATAATAATAATAATAATAATAATAATAATACTACTAACTGAAATTTTGCAAGGTAACTAATAACAATAATAAACACCAGGGTAAGCGGTCGTCCGATGTACACCCTGATGGATGGAATAAAGCAATAATACGGAACCCTTACCGAGTATGGGGTCGTATGAAGAGCTTTCGTTCCCTTCGGTGTTGATAGTACATTTTGTGGTTTTGGATAGTATCTTTTGTGGGTTGCTTTCGTTCCTTTCTTTGTGGTTTGTTGATTTTGTGTTTTTGATAGTAGATTTTGTTGTTTTTGATAGTATATTATGTGGTTTGTTATTGTTTCCTTCCTTGTGGTTAGTAGATTTTGTGGTTGGTGATATTATAATCTCTGGTGTTTGATAGTATATTTTGTGGTTTTTTTACGTTCCCTTCTGTGTGGAAAGTCTATTTTGTCCTTTTTATATATATAGTATATTTGGGGATTTCTTTTCCCTCCCTTTTGTGTGGATAGTATATAATATGTGAAGTGAGTGTAAGGGATGTTTTCCTTTACTTTACAGACGCTTTCGTCCACCAGAAGCACGTGCACCTATTGTCTATAATTTAAATCATCATCATCATCATTATTTGCGGGATTCAAAATTGAATACATCAAGATTGCCTTCGAGTTATTTATCAAACTCAGACACAGGTGCTTGAGGATGATGTATGTCACCTATGTGGTGGAAAGGCTAGAACATGAATGGAGATATCCAGATAGCAAAGACCTTGTGACAAGTCAAGTGACCGACCTGAAAATAGTAAGAGATTTGGTGGAAACTATGCTATAGAAAAGTTAAGAGGTTTCATTACACCAAAATATGTAAGACTGAGAAAGAAGAAGATGTAGAATAAAGGACTCACTGGAAAGGTCAGGAGCTGGTGGAAGAACTGGATTTTTTTAAAAAAAGTACCCAAATGCCATTTTCTGGGCCACGCATGGGTCTCGAAAAGATTTGTCTTCTTTGCTCAACAGACACAATAATGTGAAAACCACTGAAGTCAACCCGTGCATTCCTGTTCAAACCGTTGTTGCAACGTTGTTATTAATCTTCATTACCGTGACGTCGCCTCACTTCTTCCATTCTTATTGTCCTTATACAAAACCTAACCTATATTCCACTTTACCATGACCCTTGAAGCCAAACAGCTTTATGCTGATTTTTAAAACCTTCACGCCTAACAGTCCTGGGGTGGGTGGGTCTGTACTGTATTTTTCCATTGACGCCAAACAGCCTCACTATACTGAAGTGTAGGTAAATACGTCAATGTTGTTTGCTAGGATTATGCAGGTAGATAAACATTTTAGCATTTGTTTCCGCGCCATACTACCATGCGAGAAACTTCAGGCAGAGATCACACATTAATTACTTCGAGGCGCAACAACACACTATTTCGATAACTGTTGTCTGAACAATTCAAAAATAGGTAATTTTCCCATCTTATGTAGTAAATCAGAGTAGATTATTGTGAAATATTTGTTGTTGTCATAGATATTCATCTGAACCATTCGCGAGACAGTATATCATGTTATATATAATATACTTTTACATGATAATGTTACTCTATTTTTTTTCGTACAGTATAGCAAGTCATATATAGTATACTTCTACATGGGAATGTTACTTTTTACTCTTTCAAAACAGTATAACATGTTATATATATTGTACCTTTTGTTGTAGTGATCTTACATATCAACACACAAAGGTAATTAGTAACGAGTCAAATGGAGCAAAGTTTCTTGACTCAGGCTTTCCGGTGGTAGGATTCTTACTCGTAACTTTTTGTTAGTGAATCAGACAACTCTCTCTCTCTCTTTCTCTTTCTCTCTCTCTCTCTCTCTCTCTCTCTCTCTCTCTCTCTCTCTCTCTCTCTCTCTCAGTGACTGTGCTAGGAGCTGGTGGAAGAACTGGATTTTTTTTTGTAGTGATCTCACATATCAACACACAAAGGCAATTAGTAACGAGTCAAATGGAGTAAAGTTTCTTGACTAAGCCTTTCCGGTGGTAGGATTCTTACTCGTACCTTTTTATTAGTGAATAAGACAAACTAATGACTGAACCACCGCGACTTCTACAAAGAAAGAATAAAATTCTCTCTCTCTCTCTCTCTCTCTCTCTCTCTCTCTCTCTCTCTCTCTCTCTCTCTCTCTCTGTGAGTTCTCTTGTTTGATTTTTAATTTATTTAGCCTCTTCATCCGCATTTCCTTCAAAGGTATTTGAGAACTAGTTGAGACGGACGATAGTTACGTAAACAATGTCAGTTTGAAAGTTGTTGATATTTTTTTTTATTTATGTTTGCCTGTTTTTGTAAAATGATACCAAAATTGTCCTGTTTAAGTTTAATCTGGCACACATACAAATTGTCCTGTTTAAGTCTGACATATAATATTTCACTGTTTGTTTGAAAATAATGAAAGAAAATACATGAGATAATGAACATGCATCGAACATCGGGTGATAGGATTCTTAGTAGTACATTTGTGTTAGTGAATCAGACAACTCTCTCTCTCTCTCTCTCTCTCTCTCTCTCTCTCTCTCTCTCTCTCTCTCTCTCTCTCTCTCTCTCTCTCTCTCTCTCAGTTATGTTGTTTGATTTTTTTTTATTATTATGCCTCTTCACCCAGATTTGTTGTAAGGGAGTTTGAGAACTAGTTAGGACAGACGTCAAGATAGTTAAGTAAACATTGTCAGTTTAAAAGTTGTTTGCTAATATCGTTATTGATATTATTTGTTTGCTTTTGTGTGTTGATGTTTGCTATTATCGTTATTGATATTATTTGTTTGTTTTCTGTGTGTGGTTTGGGTAAATTATACGATGTGCATGTGCAGAGTCTGATTTGTTAATTCCTAATATTTAGTACTTCCCCTGTGAGGGGTGGGGTATACCGCCTTTTTAACAAAGCACGTGTTTTTACTCTTGCTTCAATAGCTTCTAACGGTTGATAAAGTGCTTTGAGCGTCCGTGTCGCAAGTTCGAACCCAGACCGAGTCATAACAAAACTTTTTTTTTTTTTGGGGGGGGGGGGCAGATGTTTGGACTTGGGGGGGGGGGGGCAGCGGCGGGGATGGGTGCCAGATGAGATTTTAGACATTGTAGACTAACATAATTTTATACTTTAAATCTGGCACACACCAGAATTGTCGTGTTTATGTTTAACCTGGCACACACCTAAATTGTCCTGTTTAAGGAAAAAAATGAGGCAATGAACATGTATCGTACAGAGGTTTCTCCCTTGTTCTCATACACCAAAACTAGTAGCAATCTAATATTAATTTCATCTTGTCCTTCAATACGGCAATAATGGTATCTTCCTTGTATTTTTTTGCACACTGCATACTACTACTACGAATCGGTTGTTTGTCGTCTTAATAATAATAATAATAATAATAATAATAATAATAATAATAATAATAATAATAATAATAATAAAAATAATAATAATAATAAAAATAATTCAGTTATGTTTATAATAATAAAGTGAAAAACTACAAGAAAAACAATAATAATTATAACGAAAACAATTAAGTAACTTTAATAATAATTATAATGATAATAATTTCTTAAAATTAATACTAATGGGTTGTTTGTGGTCCTAATAAAATTAATAATAATAATAATAATAATGATAATAATAATAATAATAATAATAATAATAATAAAAATGCAATGTTAAAAATAATACCGTGAAAAACTACAAGAAAAACATAAATAATAATAATGATAATAATAAAGTAAATTTAATAATAATAATAATAATAATAATAATAATAATAATAATAATAATGATAATAAAATAATAATAATAATAATAATAATAATAATACAATAATAATAATAATAACAATAATTCTGATAATAATAATTCAATTATGTTAATAATGATATGGTGAAAAACTACAAGAAAAAACAATAATAATAATAATGAAAATAATTAAGTTACTTTAATAATAATAATGACAATAATTAGCTAACTTTAATAACAATAATAATAATAACAAAAAAAATAATAATTCTAATAATAATAATAGTTATAATAGTAGTTATATAATGATAATAATGAAATGATGTTAAAAATAATCTGCTGAAAAACTACAACAAAAACAACAATAATAATAATAATGTTAATAATTAAGTAACTTTAATAATAATAATAAAAAATAATAATAATAATAATAATAATAATAATAATAATAATAACTATGATAATAAAAATAACTCAATGATATTATTATTAATAATAATAATAATGATAGCAACAATAATAAAATTAATAATAATGATAATAATAATAATAATAATGATAAGGTGATAATCTACATGAAAAACAATACCAATAATAATGTAAACAAGAAAGTAACTTTAATAATAATAATAATAATAATGATAATAATAATAATATTAATATTAATAATAATAATAATAATATTAATAATAATACTACTAATAATAATAATTAACTTTAAAAATAATAATAATAATAAAATAATAGTAATAATAGTAATTATATAATAATAATAATAATAATAATAATAATAATAATAATGATAATAATAATAATAATAATAATAATAATAATAATAATGCAAAGATGTTAAAAATAATACTCTGAAAAACTACAGGAAAAACAACAATAATAATAATAATGATAGAAATTAAGTAACTTTAATAATAATAATAATAATAATAATAATTATAAAAATAATATTAGTAATAATAGTAATTATATAATAATAATGCAATGATGTTAAAATAATATGCTGAAAAACTACTAAAAAACAACAATAATAATAATAATGTTAATAATTAAGTAACTTTAATAATCATAATGATAATAATGATAATAATGATAATAACAATACTAATAATAATAATAATAACTTAATGATGTTAATGATAATAATAGTAATAAGGTGATAATCTACATGAAAAACAATGACACTAATAATGTAAATAAGAAAGTAACTTTAATAATAATAATAATAATAATAATAATAATAATAGTAGTAGTAGTTATATAATAATAATGCAATGATGTTAAAAATAAAACACAGAAAAACTACAAGAAAAACAACAATAATAATAATAATAATGATAGAAATTAAGTAACTTTAATAATAATAATAATATTAATAATAGTAATAATAATAATAATAATAATACTTATGATAAGAATAATAACTCAGCGATGTTAATAATAATAATACGGTGATAATCTACATGAAGAAAAGAACAATAATAATGTAGATAAGAAAGTAACTTTAATAATAATAATATTATTATTATAATAAAAATAATTAACTAATAATAATAATAATAATAATAATAATAATAATAATAATAATAATAATAATAATAATAATAATTCAATGATGTTAATATTAATACGGTGAAAAACTACAAGAAAAACAATAATAATAATAATGATAATAATTTGTAACTTTAATAATAATAATAATAATAATAATAATTCTGATAATATTAATAACTCAATGATGTTAATAATAATACGGTGATAATCTACCTGAAAAAAATAACAATAATAATGAAAATAATAAAGT